>CAXKVI010000005.1:104758537-104811037 GCA_964058755.1 Campiglossa producta
GTAATAAAAAAACGCTAAACTTTTAGTTCAGTTAAACTATTTAATACTTAAACTAGTAATAAAAAAACGCTGAACTTTTAGTTCGATGTTACAATAATGTAAATGCATTTAGGCAAAATTTTCCACAATAACATTTTTATTTAACTATTGCCATCTAAACTGAGAAACTACCCCACTGCGAGTATTGAACCCCCAACAAAAATTTATAAACATATTTTTAGGCGCCCGACTTTGAATATAAGTCCGATCTCTAATGAAAGCTCATATCACTCACCTTCTCTGTGACCAGCCAGCTGGTCACCTCAAAACTGCCAACATCTGCAAACATTTCTTGTCCTTTGACGCTGCGTATTTTCGTAAGACTCAACGTAATCGGTTGGACCGTGGGATGTGCGTGTGGTATGTCACGTTCTAACATTATAATCGCAATATTATCATGTAATGTGAGTGCATTAAATGTGCGCGGTTGATGTACATGCGTCACACCATAAACGAGCGTATTCTCATTACGTTGATAACGATTCAAAGTACCCATAACTATTTTCAATTCAGCTGGGTGACGTTTCGTCTGCGTCTGGTAACTGCACGAAAACCATAAAGTTTAGATAAAATTATTAGTATGATTTATATAGCAATTAATTATAGTTAAGAATTATTGGCGTAAGATTTGTCGTTACGAACATGCGATTGTCACATGAACTTACTTGTGCACGCACTGCCCGACGGTTAGCACTACAGATGGCGCTATCACCGCTCCACTACAAATGTGCCCCTCACCAAAAATGCGATCTTTAACGGCCAAACGTATTGAAGCCTGATGACGTGCAAGCTCAAGGGTTGCCTCAGTGCCATTTATATTGCTGGGATAATAGTCGAAAGGATGCTCGGCGGCATTGGATAGCCGGAAGCCTGTAAAATGAGATATTTGGAGAATGGTTTAGTAGACATTTTTTACAACTTAACTCAGTATGCCGAAAATAGGAATACAACTTTTGTAAAATTTTCACTCTATATTTTGCATATAACTTTTAAAAACATGGTCTTAGTTGGGTTTTTGTACGAAAGTACAAATAAACAAAATTAATCAGTGCAATAGATCAAATATTAAAACAAATATAGACCATCAAAAAGTATACTTCATAAATGCTACATTTTCTACTTTGGATAGGTGAAAAACTTGTCTGCTACACCATGCTACGCCTTCTAACTACAGTAAAATGAGAGTTTGGAATATTTTCTATCGATTCCAGAAAAAAAAATTTGCCCATATCCGCCCCTTTGGCTTAAAAAAGAAAATCCACTTGAAAATGTTCACAAAAGTTACATGAGGTATACATAACATTTTTGGTTAAGAAGTGTGTACAGACAGAGAGATAAATAATTGATGCTGCAATACTACCTATTGGAATGATTTATGATGATTACTGAAATTACAAGCTTATGTTTTCTAGGAAAGGCGATTTGACATGGAACTACACATATTTTAATATTTCGTTTCTTAAAATTATTTTATAAAAAACTCGCACCGGGTGTCATATCAGGGCATTAGCACTTTTTTTATTTTTCATCATTTAAATAAATAAATGTTCATATTTTTTTTTTTCTTTCCATTATCATTTTAAAACATCGTACGTAAATAGAATAAGGTGAGATGTCAAATGGTAATGCGCACCACCAGCCACGGGAAATTGTATTTCTATGCGAAAAAAAAATATGTTAGGGATGCCAATACCGGTATCCCCTGTTTGTTATTACCATCCCGGGACAGTTCAAAGATTCGGGTATTTTTGGTACTTGCAAAAGTGCGGGACGCCTTGAGTGATATTCTTTTAACACTAATATTAGTGAAAACAACCAAAATATATTTTTACAAGCAGCATTTTTGGATAGCAATACCCCAAACTAGTTATAACTAACTTATAAAGCAGTTAAAATTATATATATGAGAGTAGCATCATCATATTTTCAGTGGCGTCCCCGAAATTAAAGGATGTGGGGTACGGGGCTAGCGACCCCCGTCAAATTCTCGATCACAAGCGATACTAGTATATATAAATGCGCCCCCCCCCCTTTGCGAACCTTTGTGGAGAGCTGGGAACGCCCTTGGTTTTTTGTAAATATAAATATTCGGGAACGCAAAAGTTTACATCTGTAGTAAAAAATATAGCAATCAGAGCAAAATCTAACGCAAACAAAAATCTTCGTCCATGTGCAATCTGGCAAAAGCAGTAGCCACTCGGTACACAAATTTTTCGAGGAAGTATCCTCCATGAAGTACAAGCAAATGTCAAGGGCTTGGCTTGGAAGTGGGTAGTAAAGCATATCAAACTTCGTTTAATTATTCTACGAGTTGAAAATTTTATTTTTCACACATAAATTAAATTACATGGCAAAGGTTCTGGGTTATTTATTAAATCTGTTCCACTACCGCTAAGGTATAAAGATATATGTAATAAGTACATTAGGATGGATCTAAATGGTTTTTTTGTGTATTTAAAAAAAAATTTTACGAAATTAAAAAATTTAGGACATATTTATAAACTTAAAAATATATCTAAAAGTTTCTAAATAAATCGAAATTGTTTTTTTTTTTGGTCTATCTAAAAAAAAAAAAAAAATTCCGAAAAAAAAAATAAATAAAAAACACGACGGTGAATAAAATTTCCGAAGGAATTGTATGTATTTTGGGATCTGTCCATTTGGGCGATTTTAACGAATTATCATTTTCACTTCCCTTACTAGAAAGAGAGTATAACAAGCCACAAGTAATCCGATTAGGGCCGGACCGAACTTGGTTTCGGTATCGAGAAGACCCTATCGGCTGGATAACTGGCTTGAGGAACCTTGACAAATATAACTTTTTTGGCATATTTTTGTAATTTTTCATATACAGTTCTAAATAAAATTCGAGTTGGGAATATTAGATCATTGAAATGATGATGAGATTTCGAAATAGCTCACCAAAATGAACTAGTTCATGTAGTTCGTTTTAGTTCATTTATTACAATTATTTGTATTTGTTTCCCTAAGGAAATAACTGCTAAAACACGTCCAAAAATGTTGGGGGGAGGGGCTATCAAAAGATGCCTTTTGGCCTCCTCCTACACTTTTCAATGCGTTTTTGCAGTTGACTCTTAAGGGAACCAAATACCACCTTATGTACGGTAGTACAAACCCTGATGTGCATCAGCGGATAAAGTCTTGGGAAATTACAGGGTTGCGCTTACCAAAAACACGATAAAAAAGTGGGCAATTTTGTTCAGCGAAGTATTTTTCTACCCATGTGGTAGCTGCTAATTTGTGTCGAAAATTATCGAATTATGCAGAATTATGCGTAGTTATTTTGATGCCTACTCTAAGCCACTGTCATATTTGGTATTGCACAGCACTAATTTGTGATTTTGTTTTCACCATGGCTAACCCTGGTCTGCAGGGACTTTACTTTAGTTTTGGTGTCTCGGTATTTTCTCATTCCCAATGAATTCTATAAATTTGACGAAAATTTTCCATAGTTCAAGTAGTTCATTTGTAATTTTGAACTACATAGTTCCCGCGATCACTAAAATGATCTAGTTTTTAGAGAGAGGAATTAAAGGAATCTTTTCGCAGAAATAAAAAATATGCGGAAATTTGTTTACTGAAAAAAAATTATGTTGTAGGAAAATATTTAAATTTTGATCACAGTGACAACAAAAATCTAGTGCCCAACAACAACAGTATCGTATTTTTACTATGAACCCATTACTATGGTAGTCGATCTCGGTTTCGGTTTTGGTATTCAGTAAAAATGCAGATTCGGTCGAGCACTTAGGATACGCATACATATTTATTTATGTTTAAAAGCCAAAGGGCAAGCGAAATGGGTTTTGTTGCTGTTTCTATTTTAGCAATCGTTGTCTGTCACCTGTTCGAAAGTGCAAAACTCGCGAATAGCAATGACAGTGAACTGTCTTTAAGCATAGTTAATTGAGTGTATTCGTTTAATAGTAATTATAGTTATGGCGTGATTTAACTGGAACAAACGTAAGGCCCTATTTAGTCACCATTTTCTCATATTTTAATTAATTTTTATTTCTTTTTGTATTTTCATTTGTTTAAATTTTTTTGTTTCTTCCTTGTTTTTTTTCTTAATTTTTTATTTTATTTCATTTTATTTTATTTTATATCATTTCATATCCCTTTCATTTCATTTTATTTTTTATTTCTTTTATTTTTTATTTTTTTTTTAAATTTTTTTATTTAGTTTTTTTTTTGTTAGGTATTATTATTTTTTTTTTTTATGATTTTATATTTTGTTATTATAATTTTTTTTTTTTTATGATTTTATATTTTGTTATTATTATTATTTTTTTTTTTCATTTAAGTTGTATTTATTTTATTTTTTATTTTAATTTATTTTATCTGATTTTTCATTTACTTTTTTTCTTTTTTTTTTTTTTTAAATTTTTTTTTCTTATATTTTTCTTTATTTATTTTATTGTTTTTTATTTCACCTGGGACATTCAGGTTGGTAGGCAAGCACCCCACTATACTATCACAGCCACTTTCAAGAAATCACCATTTTTTTTACTTTTTCTCACTTACTTGTATGCATTTCACTGCAAAAAAATGCCAAAGTGAAGACTTTAATAAGTTTTTGTAAACTTTCGGAGCGATGCATATTCGGTTTATTCCTTTTTCTAAATTTTTTCACAAGTTAAATAACTAAACTTAAAAAAATTTCAGTAACGCAATTCCTTGCCTTTGCCTGCCAAAGCTTTCACAACCGGTGTTCTATTTTCTTGCGCCGCCGATAGTCGATTGAACTTTAACAAAAAATCAGTAGCAGCAGCAGCAATGGAATGACAACAATTCCAACGGTGTTAGCTGGCTTATAGTACGAGCGACATTTCTTAGTACATAAACAAATACTTAAGTACCTACATGTGCTTTTATTGTTTATATGTAAAATCAGGGCCGGAGTCAGAGAAGATCTGAACTTACCGATAACTAAAGACAATTGGCGAATTTCTATTTTTTTTTATACCCAGCGTACTAGTACTAATTCAAGGGTATTATAATTTTGTCCACATTCGGTACTTCGTAGCGGCACAAAATAATCGAGATAGATATAGAGTTCCATATATGAAAGTTCTTATAAGATAGGATAGAAAGAGAAGTTCATTAAGGCATGTCCGTCCGTCTGTCCGTTCGTCCGTGTACATGATAACTTGAGTAAAAATTGAGAAATTTGGTACACAGGTTACTTTCTGGCCAAGGTAGGTTGCTATTGAAAATAGGCGAAATCGGATGATGACCACGACCCCTTTTTCAGGAGACATTTTTGAAAATTCGATTGGCCGTAACTTTTAAACTTATTACGGTAAAACGATGAAATTTGGCACAAAGCCTACTAGTATCGTAGGGAGTATACCTGATGAGACTGGATAAAATCGCCCTCCAACCACGCCCACTTTTGATATCGAAAATTTCGAAAATGACCCAATTCGGTAAGCTAAAATAGTATAAACTTTTAGGTAAATCCTCCTGGTGCCCATATCATTGTTATCCCGTTCTGGAAACTACCGCTGGATATTTAATGTTCGGTTCGCCCGAACTTAGACTTCCTTACTTGTTATTTTATTTTTTGTTTTATTTCATTTTATTGTATTCTATTTTAGTTTAGTTTTTTTCCTTTATTTAATTTTATTTAACCTTATTTTTTATTTAATTTCTTGTATTATTATTTTATTTTATTTAGTTTAATTTTAATTTTTTTATTTGATTTTATTTGTTAAATTTTTTCTTTTTATTATTGTTTTTTTTTTTGTTGTTTTTTTTTTTCTATTTTATTTTCGTTTATTTTATTTTATTTTTTTTTTTTAATTTTTTTTTTATTTTTTTTTATTTAATTTTTTTTTTATTTTATATCACTTCATTTTATTTTATTTTATTTTATTATTTCTTTTTTATTTTTTTTTATTATTTTTTTGTATTTGTTTTTTTTTTTATTTTATTAAATTTTTTTATTTTATATCACTTCATTTCATTTTATTTTATTTTATTTTATTTTATTTTATTTTATTTTATTTTATTTTATTTTATTTTATTTTATTTTATTTTATTTGAGAATCTTTGAAACTTTGGTGGACTTTTGACCGTTTGGGAATAATTTTCCTTATTATTAGTGAACAAAATGGAAAAGTAACAACAATTACAAGCTACCATGATTACGTAATTTCGGCCTTGCTCAAGGGCACTTATCAAATGGCTTTGTGTTTAGAAATTTTTCATCACCTTTTGTTGGTCATCGAACCAAGAACCAAGGGGATTAGGAATTTCTAAGCCCGCAGTGCGTACCTCTTACACCAAGCTGCGTTGAAATTATTGCCAGCTTATATCCATCATGTTCACTTAGTATGTATTCATTTTATTTGTTTTTTTGTTTTTATACTACCTTATCGACAACTAGAGCGAGATCAATCGGCCGCCATTTATACTAGCAGTGTCAAGGATTTTAGTGCACCCCGTGATCATTTTACTGACAGCTGCAGCTTATTTTCACAGGGTGGCTTTTTTCGCTGTGTCCTGCGATTAATATGTATGTATTTTATGAGTTTGTGGTCATTAATTTGAGAATCTTTGAAACTTTGGTGGACTTTTGACCGTTTGGGAATAATTTTCCTTATTATTAGTGCGGGCTTAGAAATTCCTAATCCCCTTGGTTCTTGGTTCGATGAAAATTCTAAACACAAAGCCATTTGATAAGTGCCCTTGAGCAAGGCCGAAATTACGTAATCATGGTAGCTTGTAATTGTTGTTACTTTTCCATCTTGTTCACTAATAATCCAGTTTTTGATAAGGCCCAGCTTGATGTGGAGCGGAGGTAGAATTATTTTTTCCTTCTTTATAAGTGGAGAGTATTTTATGTTATCTACCCCAACTTGAAATTCGATTCGTTCTGGCCAATCCTTTATGATGTAGTGGTCTTGACGAGCTCGGTTATCCCATTTGCATAGAAAGCAACAGTATTTTGTGTATCCACTTTGTAGACCACATAGCATTCCAACGACTTTAAGATCGGCACATATTTTCCAATCATGTTCTTCGTATTTGATTAACTTGAGCAATTTTCGCATTATCTCATATGTTTCCTTCGTATTTACTGCATGCGCGATCGGGATAGATGGCTTTTGGTTGCCAATATGCAATAATACGGCCTTTAAACTTAATTTATTGCCGTCTATGAACATTCGCCACTCTTTTGAATCATATGGTTCACCAAACACTGTCCTCCTTCGTATAGTACTTGGAAAATTCTTCGTGACGAGTTCTATAATATGTATGTTACCTTAACATCGGATGAATGAAATTTCAATTGTTGCATTCGAGAGGCGTGTAGTTCGGCCTTTTCCTTTGACAATTCCAAATCCCTTATCCAATCATTGAGTTGTGCTTGTGACAAAGAATTTCTTTCGTTTTCCGTTTGAAATTCAGTACAACATGATGCCGCGTAATCAGATACTACTGTTGACAATGAAACTGGAGCCGGAACTAAAGTTAAATTTGATTCTGGCAATGTCGCTTCTGTTGAAATTAGTTCTGGTAATGACACTGTAGATACGCTCGCATAGGTTACTTTTCTGGACTTTCCAACCCCAAGTACTTTTGTAGTACAAATATAGCAGTCCGTTGAATGGCAAGTTGGTTCCCTCCACTTCATTGGTGTAATAAATTTCACACGTCGCCTAAATAGATAGTTTCAGAAATTAGTCAGCTATGCATTAAAAGGGAACAAATTCCTAATTTTTACAACGTACCTTTTTGTTCCGGTTTCCGAAGAAATCAATTCGACTCGGCATGTGGTGCACACAGTGTTCGGTGTCCATGGTTTTTAGGCTCAATTCCAAAACACTTATAGTATGTAACTTTCAAAGGATTTGAAAACACACGTCTCATACTTTTAACAATAAATTGACCGCAGATGAAACAGAACATATCTGGATCATTTGTACACTCAAACTCTCGCGCCCTTTTATTCATTTTTTATTTTTAAGTAAATGACGGGTTATAAACTGCAATTATAAACTGAACAGTATCCGGCGAGCCTTGCAGATATTATGAAGGAACAAGGCGCATGTACTCTTATTTATACTTAGATCCAGTAAAAATTCAAGCCTACCTAAACAAAAAGGTTCCCTAGTTCTACAAAGAAAACACTACCTGCCTCAAAAATATGCTCTTGTTTAAAATGTACCTAGGTTTGAGAAAACGACACTAACAGCTTTTTGTATCTAATAACTTTTCGAAAATCTACCTGCTAACTAACTGATATACGAATACTAACACATACATATGTACCATTAGGGTACTTAAGCATTAAATGGATATATTTACTTGAATGCTTATAACTTTTGTATTAGTTCATCGATTTTGTTCACTGATAGCTTGTTTTTTTTTGTAATAAAACAGAGCTTAGATATTTCATCTGCTAAAAAACAAAAAGTTTTCCAGATGCTTCCTCGCAAAGTACAAATTTTTTTATATTTTTACAAAAAAAATTTAAAAAATCCGTAATGATTGTTCAATATGTTTGAATCTGCAGGACCTAACAAAAAGTGTTGTATGTACTGATTATAGTAAATTTTATTAGCTTTCAAATTTTTCAAACCGTTTTGGAAGAGCTCAGTTTGTTCTTGAGATATACACGATTAAGTGGATCCATCTTTTTTGTTTTTTGAAATAACGGTAAATCGTAAATATCTCAAAAACGGTACCATTCAAGTAAAAATAACCTTGATTTTCGGAATTAGGAGCTGATTTTACATAGGAATTTCACTATGGCGTCTCTGGTGCATTTTGGCTGTAAACCAGTGTAATAAGGAAAATTATTCCCAAACGGTCAAAAGTCCACCAAAGTTTCAAAGATTCTCAAATTAATGACCACAAACTCATAAAATACATATAGGGAACTCACAGTCATCTGCTAAACTTGAAACGTTTTAACTTTGCCACCTTACCATGTGGCGACTGTGAGCACCCCCGTTTAGCCTTCCACACGCCCTTGTTAGTTCACGTCTGAATTCAATCTGAAAATATGAATAAACGTATTCAAATTATTTAAATAAACTCAAAATATGAAAAAACTTACTTTTTCTCTTTCTGTATATTTATTCATAACAAATTTTTTTTGAAAACAAAGCAAAATGACAATTTTCAATTTTACCACAAAATGTAAACATAGGCACAAGCCCGGCAATATTGCCACAAAGTGGTATCTTCTATTTGCAGGCAAAACAAAAACAAAATATTTGACACCTGGTAAATTGTCAAGATATTGCCAGCTGGCAATATTAGCAGGGCTGGTAATATGGGACTGTGAGTACCCTAATACATTTTATTTTATTTTATTTTATTTTTTTTTATTTTTTTATTTTATTTTATTTTATTTTATTTTATTTTATTTTATTTTATTTTATTTTATTTTATTTTATTTTATTTTATTTTATTTTATTTTATTTTATCTTATTTTATTTTATTTTATTTTATTCTTTTTTCTTTAATTACTTTTTTTCTTCTTTTATTTTATTTGTTTGAAGTTTTTTAAATTTAGTTTTATTGTACTTTATTGCCTTTGTGTCGGCCCAATCGCGGCTCCTTAAACCGTCCCTGGAAGTTACTAGTTAGCAGGTATTTCCTAAAAACATAACAAAATAAAAACCATATTTTATTTTTTATGGACAACGCAGCTGATTTGGGTTTATTATTGGATGTTGTGTTTTGAACTTTAGTTATAATACCTACCCTTCAATAATTTCGTCAGTATGTAATATTTGTTTTGATCATGCCAATTAAGGCATGACGCTTTTTCTAATGTTTACATTTATTTTAGATTTATTTTTTGGCTTTTTTTTGCGTCAGCCGAAAGTCACGGAATGTTATCAGTATATATTGGCTGGTTTGATAATGTTTTTTTTTTTTTTACAATTTTCCCGCCTCAGTTTAGGTGGAACCGCACAGCCTAGCGAGTTTCGAGTAATCTAACCTTAAATATTGGATCTATCCAAGTCGTTAGAGAATTGCAATTGCACTCAAATCGCTAAAATCATATTCTCTATGCATGATATTGATAAGCTTCTGGACAAATTTATTTCGAAACCAGATTTTATAGTTGATTGCGCACCTGACATATAGTAGAAATTAGTATTATCAAAATGGCAATCAGCAAATTCAATCCATATAAAAATATAAACACTGATTAAATTTTAGTTGTATACTGCAATAAATTAAATTTAGATTTTTATAAAAATACGCGCTCATAGATTTCCAATCTCACATATGACATTGAAGTCTCCTTAACCAAGAACTAGAAAACCATGTAAGAGCATAAGCTTATCTGTTAAACTTTAGGGATTTCTTGTAGCTGAATATGTAATAGATTAGATTTGAATTCTATAGAGTGAAATTTTTTTTAAGAATTTATGACGACCCCTGTACGGTTAGAATAACCAAAGTTTTCTTGATTAAGGTATGTATATACTTTCTTAGTCTTTTTAGATGTCAAATAGGCAGATCGATCTCTCTCGATCTGAATTAATTTTGGTGGCTTTTATCATACAATTTTTTTTTTCATGGCTATGCCGATTCAGAGTTTCGGATTTTTTGCTTTTTTGCTGTTTGGTAATTTTTAGGTTTTTTAGTATTCCGGAAACTAGGTTAGGTTCAAGTGACTGCCGCAGGGGCATACCTAGACCAGTATTAAAAGACCCGTTGTAATACCACCAACACTTGGAAAGTCAGTTCCGGGACCCCGCCATATGGAAAATCCCTGTATTATCGGGATTCTCCACATAGCAGAATCCCGGGACTGACGCTCCTAAACCGACACCGTTACTCCGCCTCGAACCATTTAGATAGCTTGGTGAAGGCCATCAAGTCCTTTATATCCAGCTCCGTGATCTGGCGTAGGCTAACCAGGAAGGGCACTCCCAAAAAGCGCATTCTCGCGCCACTTAAAGCCGGGCAGTTGCTGATAAGGTGCTGCACCGTTCCCTCATCACCTCTGCAACTCCTACATCATCCTCGGTAGGGCACACCTAGCCTTTCTGTATGCCTACAAATAAAGCAGTGTCCGGTTAGTACCCCTATTAATATGGAGATTTCTCTTCTCTTTAGAGCATAAATGGCCAGGTTTGTTTTGGATGTCCGGCACCCTGGAGATTGCAGCCATCTTTCGTTGGCTTGGCGGAGTGTGTATTCTTTCATCATTAGCTCGCATGTGCCAAACGGCATACCTAAGCGCTCTTGTCCCGGGACCCATGTGCGGTTCACGCGGTTCTGTTGGGCCATCTCTTGTAGAGATTGACGACAGCTGAACGTCAGTTCAGAGTTGAACGAGTGGGAGGCAAAGATTTTTTTTTTTTTTTTTTTGGTATTATTTTTAAACCATTTGGACTAATTTAATTTCCAAAACTTTTCAGAGTCTTAAAATAATACTATTTAGTATTAAAACTAAAATTTAATCTAAAAAAGGTTTCATTTCAATAGCGACTGGTATTAAAAGTAGACTTTCGTTTTTTACTGTGAAGCCGCGGCGTCAATGATTGCTGAGACTTCAGGCTGGAATACACTGCAGTGATCAGGTAGTCTGAAGCAGAGCTCAAGGTACAGATCTGCCGTCTAACTTCGAGTCGATATAAATGGAAGTTTCGCCATGAGTAGCGGGACTCCGTTCAGTCCTCTCCCATTCTTTCCTGTTCGGAATGTTTATTTTAAAACAGCTATCTCCGACTGTTGTGGTCGCAACGATCTGCGCTCAGCGGAAGAAAACTGTAGAATCCCAAAATACTGGAGTATCCCGTAGTGCTTGCACCCCAGCCGGTGCCCTTCCAGTGCGTACACATTTTTGTCTCTGCATTGTTAAATACCCTTCCATATAAATTTTTCTGTCTTTAATATGTATTCTCAAATCGCTGGTGAGGCAAATTTTATTTGCTCATTTTTCAGCTGTAATTTCTATATTTTTAAACTTGTCACATACCGGATTAACCTTTCCCAATTTTTTCTTTAGCTTATTGACAATAAAATTGAAGAGTTCTTTTTTATCTCAAAACACATTTTTCATAGAAGTGCCCATTTTGCACACAACTTCTCAAATACTTCTTAAACTTTTGTATTTTTCTCGCTGGGTGTAGGGTGCTTTGCAGGAATAAATGATATTCATCTGTTGCATATTTTTAGGCACCCGCTAGAAGTTAGCAGTTAATACAGTGGCAGCCATTGCTATGGTACACCGCCGTTTGCTAGGTACCCTGTAGGAAATGTGAACAGTAAATGAGTAAAAAATTCTTAGCTGACTATTTCAACAACTCTAGGTACTGACAAATTTTGTATATCCCAAGCAATGAAATTTGTTGTAGACTTTTAACATGTACTTGTGATAAAGGAATGAATAAATATGAGCATGACAGAATACATATATAACAGAACTTCACTTTATCGCAAAAACAGGAGATACTGATATCATTAAGGTCAATGCACCCATATGGTCGCCTAATGTACATAACACCAACTGGACGAAGTTACAAGTCTGCCAAAATACTGCCATCAGAACTGCTACGGGATGTCTCCTCATGTCTTCCGAGTCTCACCTCCATCAGGAGGCAAAACTGCGCAATGTAAAAGAGCATGCGGAAATGCTGAGCAGGCAATTCCTTCTGAACTGCCACAAGCCAGCACATCCAAACCGTCATCTTTTGGACATAGATCCGCCCCCGAGAGACATGAGGAGACATCTCCGTAAGCATTAGATATGATGAGATCCGGCATCATATTACCTTGCCGTTTGATCTGCAGAATCATAAGCGGGCTCTAACCGACATCCACACCGAGTCGGTAGACACTTTTGTCGGGTCTCTACCTGTGAATCCCGTTCTGAACAGTCCTCCACCGGATATTGCTGAAGAAGAACGCACCTTACCAAGGGAGACAAGAGTGACCTTGGCACAGCTTAGGTCTGGATATAGTGTAAGGTTAAACTCCTACTTATACAGACTTAATGATACAATCTTAAATACATGCCCTGCATGTGGTAGGCCCCCCATGATACTCTACATCTCTTCAATTGTTCATCTGAACCTACTCTTCTAACCCCTCTGTCCCTCTGGACAAACCCTGTTGAAACTGCACGTTTCCTTGGACTCCCCTTAGAAGAGTTTGATGAAGATCTTCGGAATGAAGACAGACAGGGCAATGCATTGTTAACAACAACAACATCAAGGTCAATGCAAGGACTGCAACCGAAACCGTAGCCGATTAAAATTGATTCATTTTTGAAAACCGAAACCGAAACCGTAACCGTTATTTTGACCTGAATAAGAACGAAAGCGAAACCGTTTCAAGAGTGGGAACCGGTTCCAAACGGTTTTGAATTTTTTTAGTGTCTGACTTATTTTAGTGGACATATATGAAGGTATTTTCTTTTACAAACAAGTACCCTGAAAAATTTTTATGGAAGATTGTCGAGCGAGGTTATGTTTTGACTTCAGTTTCAAAACTCTAAGAGAGCAATTTGACTATATCGCCGGTTCCAAAGTAAACAGAACACAGAACAGTAAAAAATATGAATACATTTAGTCATTTTGTTTATTGTTTTAAAAACTTCGCTAAGTGGCAACCCTGGTCACATTTGTATACTTATCTAAATAAATAATAACATTTTTTTATCACAAGACTTATTTCATTCAAAATAGCTCATTAGCATAGTCCAAACGCTCAACATAATTAGCATTACTGCAGAATGCAAAAAATTGGACATGGCGCCACCTCCAGCGCCCGATCCGCCACCAGCGCCTGTGCTATTTCCGCTGCCAGTATTGTTACCACTGCCAGTGTTGTTACCATTACCAGTATTATTACCACCAGAACTCGTACCATTTGTAGCTATAACATTATCAATCCAATCACCCCAATAGGCAACATCTGTATAAACACCAGGCAAACGTGGCAGAGCACAATCTACACCCCACGAAACAATACCGGAGAGCTTGCGATTACAAACTAACGGTCCACCTGAATCTCCAGCACAGGCATCTTTCTCACCCTGCTCATAGCCGGCACATAGCATACCATCGATTACAAGAGTGCTCAAATCGGTATCTCTCACACATTTGGCATGATCGATATAGGGCAAGTCCACTGTCATCAATTTAGCTGCATTTGATCCCTGTTATAAATATATAAAAACAATAGCTAATTCACATATAATTCGGAAGTAAATTTATGAGCGACTTCTACTGTGTTCGTTACATATTACGATGAGTACGCAATAAATCAATAAAATTAGATGATAAAGTTATTGACTTGTTTATATATACAAACAATATAAGTACTTATCACGGTTATAAAGATTAAAATGTCACCTACATAAGCGCCATGTGAACACTTTTATTATGGTTTACTGGACTCTCCGTATCTATGGATGTGGTTTGTCAAAAACCAGCTGATAATTTATTGATATTGCAATTATCAAAGTTTGGCCTTGAAGGAGTTGTAACAATAGTGACAGCTATTGAGTCACCTTTATCAACTCTTTACATATGTACATATATCTATGACGTACATTCGTCAATGAAAAAAGTTACGTATACGCCATGTCACTTGTATGCAAATTTAAAGTGAATTTTCGTCATTTAATGAAGGTCAGCAAATATAAGCAAACCATTTTTTCTGGAATCGATAGAATATATCCCAAACTTTCATTTTATTGTAATAAGAAGGTGTAGCACGCTGTAGCACACATATTTTTTGGCTACCTTAAGTAGCAAATTTAGCCGATATGAAGTATAATATTCGCTGGTTTTGATTGTTTTTTATTTAGCCAAGGAAATTTCATATTTTTATACACAGATTTTTAAGTGTATAAAACAAAACAAATTTACTTTGAGGCCCCAATGATTAATGCTTTAGGAATTTTACTCATATCTTTCATTGTTCTTAAAAAAATAAACCACTCAAAACTAATTATCATTTCGCGGAATCTCAAAAAGAAAATAAACAACACAGTTCTATTAAAGCTTTGACAGATAATATAAAATTATAATTAAAACAAAACAAGTGTATTAGATATCGGCCTTCGTCTCTTTCTATCATTTATCAAAGATAGGGTTATACGCCTCTTTCAAGCTCTTTAAAGCTCTATCTTGAACTGCCTGTCAATTAAGTTTGACACATAACATATCACACTTGTATTGATACACATCATGAGTGATAAATCTCCCCATGCGGAACTTAAAGTTATCAAAACGAAATTTGTATATTTTACTATGGGGTCTATCAGGTGCTAGGTTGGAATGAGAAACTCGAGAGAAATCACGAAATTTATCGGAATTCGGTAGACAAAGTATTTGTATTCCGGCGGAGCTCACGGCGGGACAAAATGCAATTGGATAATTCAATCGATTTCATCCGAGCTTGACAGTTCATTTCTATAAAGTCGATGTGATCTCTATGGAATCTATTTCTATCTATTACCATTTTCTTACCGGGAGCAGTTTACGCGAAACCACATTTTTACCCATAACTCTGTTACCGATAAATATATCGAAGTGAACCGAAGCCTAAATGGAAGCTGTGTTTTTCCCCTTTCGTTTGATATCAATTTTGTGCGCAACCACATTTCGACCGATAACTCTGTTATCGATAAATATATCGAAATATACCAAAGTCCAAATAAAAGGTGTGGTTTTCCCCTTTCGTTTAATATCAATTTTGTGCGAATAACTCTGTTATCGATAAATATGTATATCGAAATGAACCGAAGTCTAAATGTAAGCTGTGGTTTCCGCTTTTCGTTTGATATCATATTTGCGCGAATATTCCAAGGCCTCCGCAAAACTACACTTTGACCGATAGCTCAGTTATCGATAAATATATCGAAATATCATTATTCCAGTTACCTATTATGTACTCCTACGTATTAGTATGCAAAATTTCGTAAAGTTCGAGGCTCGAGTTTAGACGTAAAAGATTCCCAAACATCCGCAGTAACTCACAAACTTACTTTTTTATATATTAGTAAGATAAGGTAAGATAAGATAAGTCAAGATAAGATATAAAACTCTGGAATATTTACTAGAAAAATAAAAAGGAAACTATAGAATAACTCGTTCCCTTTCGCGACAAGTCTCAGGGAAGTCAGTTTTAAATCAGTCCCCTTTACGTTGCAGATTCGATCAAGAATCTTTCTATGAGCAAAGTTTCTTTACCCCATGTCTGCCCTTCACAACACTCCCCATCACACGACATGGAAAGACCATGGACCTAATCTAAATCATAACTCACCTCTTCAGTTAGTCCCCAACCTGTTGCTTGACAAATAGTACCATCTTCTGGCAAAACTCGCGCACGTTCTATTTTCTCAATAGTCGGATGTCCAACCGGCACAGAGCCATTCAAAAACACAACAGCGATATCATCCTCATATGATGACGCATTAAATACCGCTATACCCACAACGATCTTTTCAATATCAAACGTAAGCGTGTCTGCAGTGCGTTCGAAACGATCCAAAGTGCCCATTACAATAATGAAATCGGAAGCTGGACGATAACTGCCATCATAGAGCTCTTGGCTAAGAGAATGACTAAAATCGTTAGAAAAATAGATTCTCTTTAAAAAACAAACGCACTTCAACTCACTTCATAAAACAATGCGCTGCACTTAGCACCACATTCTGTTCGATTAACGAACCGCCACATATATGACCCGTACCAAAAAAGTAACCATCGTATGTCCGTCGTCTAATCGAGACTTGATGTTTGGTCGCACTTAAGCTGGCCACAGTGCCATTGATGATGCGCCCACCAAGATTGAGATGAGTGTCGGTTTTTACTACGGCTGCTGCTGCAACTCCACTTTGTATGCAGCATAACAGGGTAACCAGTGCTGCCAATAAAATTATTCTACTTTCCATACTCTTAAAAAATAAAACAGCAACGTTACGGTTTACGACTAAACTTGCTATGAGGAATCCTAATATTTTACTATTTCTTCAACTTGGCGCCACACCACAGAATACTCACTCGCCGGTTCGCCCAATTCATGATAAACAATTCATTGCAAATAAATTATTTTAAAAAAATTCTTAATTACGATTATCTAATCTAATCATCGACCATACCTCGTAAACGTACCTCGATATTTAAGTGCGTACTTTGTGATTGTTTATTGAATTGAATACTTTCATATATCAAATAATGCTAACTAGTAATCCTCTTCGATAATTTAGGCTAACATTGATTTTGACATAGACAGCGGAAGATAGAGTGTTTGATTAAGTTATGATGCCCTGGACCTGTTCCAATGTATGCTGGGTTGTACATAATTAGTTCAGATCGAAGTGGACTTTAAATACATTAAATTTGGAGGAGCATTGTATGTGAGTCATTTATATAATTAAGTTTGTTTCATATTTTGAAGTAACTGATCGATATGAACTAGTTCGTTTAGTTCATTTAGTTCAGTGAACTAGTTCATTTAGTTAAATATTTTATAAGAAAAACGTTAACGCGAAAAACAAAACAATTTGACAAAAATGTTACATAAGCCTAGGAGTACATGTGAACTATTTCTCTCGATGACTTCCGGTTCCAATAAGTTCTAACCTTCTCCTATTCTCATTTCTCCATACGGCTCTGTCAGCTATTTCGGCGGAGGTCCCGGCTGGAATAATTGTAATAGAGTTTACAGAGATCACATCGACTTTATCGTTTTTCACTGTCAAATTTTGATTAAATCGATTGAATTCTTACAAAAGCTTTAAACTTGAAAAACATTCGCGAACGAGCAACGATAAAAAAAATCTACATCGTTCACGAATACGGTACTATTTTTCGGATCACTTTGGAAACTCTTTTCGGAAATGTTCTAAGGATTATTTTGGGATAGTTTTTAAGACTTTTTCGTTATAATGTCGTGATAATGTTGGCACTCTTACCCTAAGAAAGTTTCTAATTACTTCTACCGAAATGATCCCGAAAATATCCATAAAAAGTCCCAAAATGACCTCCAATCCAATCCAATGAACAATCTCGTGGCGACTTGCTGGTTGAGGCCTTAAGCGGGGAGTCTGCTTTAAAAAGTTATCGACTGGGATGCCCCGTCTGGTGACAGAACAACGCAATCGTTCATCACTTAGCGGTGTGGATGTGGTAAAGGGATAATCCTCGACTTAGTCTAGTGCATTGGAGAGATCAGAGGGGAGGACGATTATTTCTAAGAAAATGTTCCTCTCCTTACCTTTCAATTCCTTTCCTACCTTTCCTTGACTTTTTCCTCTATCCTCTTCGCCAGAAAATATCTCAGTTATAAAAAAAGCAAATTATCGAGAATTTTTATAAACACGATCGATAACACTCACTCGGTAGTAGTATCGTATACAACAGGGCTCTATTAGAAATTCCGTCGAAACGGTAAACTCTTTAGAAATCACGAAATTTATCGAAATTCGAAAAATTTCGAAATTTCTATCAAGTTTCCTGGCCTTCTCGGCCCACTTTAAGTGTACCACCCAATCAAAATATTTTCAATAAGTTAATGGTTTATTTAAAAATATCCTTGGATCCAGAAATAGCCCTCAACCACACATAAAGAACAAACCAAAAGTCAATGTCACTTTAAAAATGACGCTACGACCAGCTGCGCTACTAAAATTTCCATTTGCACCCAAACCAACATCAACAGTATCAATCGAGCTGACATTGCTTGCACCAACTTGAGCCGAGGTCACATTACCCAACACGACAGTACCCGAGCCATCATCCGCGTAACCTTCAAGACCCTCCACAGATCGTGTGACATTTCTTATCCACTGCGTATAATTGGCCACATTCGCATAGACACCGGGATATCCAGGCTGTGCACAGCCCACACCAAACGACACCACGCCCACTAGCTTGCCATCACACACCAAAGGGCCACCAGAATCACCAACACAAGCATCACGACCACCTTCCATATAACCAGCGCACAACATACCATCGCGTAAGACGTTGCCATAATTTGTCGAACATTGACTACGATTTACAATAGCCACATCGACAGCACGCAGCCGTTGTGGGTATTCGCCCTGAAATGACATGTGATAAAGAAAGTTTATATACATTTTTTTTTCGGACTTACCACTTCATTTCTGCCCCAGCCGGATACTTGGCACAACGTTCCTGCATTCAACTCGCGCTGTTCGTTTAGTGTTATCGTGTGTGCCCTTGTGTAGGTACTTGGCACACTGCTATTCAAATGCAACACTGCCACGTCACTCTCATACGTGCTTGCATTGTAGTTGCTATGCACCGTGATCTTCGATACACCAAACACCAAAGTGTTTTTATCTCTTTGATAACGATTCAAATTTCCCATGACTACCGAATAGTCGCTGGCATTGCGAAAGCGTCTAGTGACGTCACTACAAAAAAAAAGTTTGATATGATAACATTTTGTCCTTCCTTTCCTTTCCTTTCCTTTCCTTTCCTTTCCTTTCCTTTCCTTTCCTTTCCTTTCCTTTCCTTTCCTTTCCTTTCCTTTCCTTTCCTTTCCTTTCCTTTCCTTTCCTTTCTTTTCCTTTCCTTTCCTTTCCTTTCCTTTCCTTTCGTTTCGTTTCGTTTCGTTTCGTTTCGTTTCGTTTCGTTTCGTTTCGTTTCCTTTCATTTCCTTTCCTTTCCTTTCCTTTCCTTTCCTTTCCTTTCCTTTCCTTTCCTTTCCTTTCCTTTCCTTTCCTTTCCTTTCCTTTCCTTTCCTTTCCTTTCCTTTCCTTTCCTTTCCTTTCCTTTCCTTTCCTTTCCTTTCCTTTCCTTTCCTTTCCTTTCCTTTCCTTTCCTTTCCTTTCCTTTCCTTTCCTTTCCTTTCCTTTCCTTTCCTTTCCTTTCCTTTCCTTTCCTTTCCCTTCCTTTCCTTTCCTTTCCTTTCTTGTCCTTTCCTTTCTTTAATTTCCCCTTTTTCCTGCGACTTCTCCTGCGTCTCAGCGCACTCAACCTCCCACAAACTCACCTCCATATACAATGACCCGCTGTTAGTACCGCCGTTGGTGTGATTAGTGCGCCGCCACATATGTGTCCAGCGCCAAAGAACCAATCGCTCATCGCCAAACGTACAGATACTTGATGTCGAGTACCTTCCCATTGGGCTTCGGTGCCATTAATGATTTTCGGCTCACTTTTGTTCACTCCCTTCAACAGTCCCAACGCTTTGGTAAGATTTAGAAGGGGGAGCGGTAAAAAAAAAAATTAAGAAATCGAGTTGTCAATGAGGTGTCGGTGCCTCAAAAGGTCTTTAAGCTTAGCACAAACATACTTGAGGTTCTGTCAATTTGAAGTCCAAAGCAAATAAGAGCTAGAAACGTAGAAAACCTTATGAAGCTCATTTTTATGAAGCTCATTTTTTTCACCGGGAATTGTGTAACTCTTAATATTTGTTCTTCAAACTCTCCAGAGGGCTCCACATCACAATAAGAACTGCGGTAGCCTATCATTGTTACATTGAAGATATGTAAATAAATATGCAAAGTGGAGGTTGGTTACATCGCCCTTAATTTGAAACACGAGGTCTACACTCTAAGCTTTTGGAGCAAATTTAGAGTGATTATAATAAGCGTTTATTTTGGGATCATTTTGATCTCATTTTGGGGTCACTTTGGGGTCATTTTGGAATGGTTTTGGAGTTATTTTGGAATTAGTTTGGGGTCATTTTGGGATCACTTTGCGGTCATTTCGGGGTCATTTTGGGATCATTTTGGATTTATTTTTTTGGAATCACTTCAGTATTAATTTAGTGTGTGTAAATTTTGACATAAAAACATACGCCTATGATTATCGTCGTAAAATTAGAATTTAAAGTTTACAGTGTACCAAAGTCTTTCCTGACTAAAAAAATGTTTTCCCACCCTCGTAAGCTAATTTTATTTTTACCGAACTCAACGGACTGATTGTATTTCTTATCAATTACAAAAATTTTAGTTTAATTAACGAACGATCAATGATAACGACGAGATAAAATGACAAACAAATTTATTGACCGCAAATGTCATTAACATACCGTTAGAAAAAAAACAAATGATAAACAAATCATCGTTTACAATAACTTAACATTTGGAACTCGATTTAGGCAGAGTCCAACAAAGCATGTCCGCAATTTCTTCTTCTTGATTAGATACTAACGCTAAGCGAAACTATTCGGTGCATTATCTTTTCAATGCCGTGGGGCTTCCTCGCGAGGAAGCGAGGTAATTAAGAAAATAAATCTCGCAAAAAAATCAAACAAGCTGTCCGTTAAAATATAACTATCGAATGTTACTTTAATAGAATCGTTCTTGTTAAATTAACATGATTTCTTGTTAAACTTACTCTACTTCTTTATCAATTAAAATTACGTTTTGTTAAATCAAAATGTTGTTTTGTTAAATTAACTCGACTTTGATTAAAAAGGCCGTCTGTTAAGTTGATAAGATTTCTTGTTAAATTAAAATGAATTTCTGCTACATTAACATGTCTTCCTGTCAAACTAACATGACTTTTTGTTATCTTAACATAAATTCTTGTCATATTAACTAGACTTGAACAACATCAAGTACCGGTAAATTAAGATGATTTCTGGTTAAATTCGAATGACTCCCTGTTAAAAACCCGTCTGTTTAATTACGGGGCTTCCAGTCAAATTAACATCACTTTCTGTTAAATCAAAAATATTTTCTGTCATAGTAACTTGAATTCGGGTAAATTAACAAGTCTTCCTGTTAAATTAAAAGGCTTTCTGTCACATTAACATGCCTTTTTGTGAAGTTAACACGACTTCTTGTCAAATTAACATGACTACAAGTTAAATAACCATGCTTTCCTGTTAAGTTAACACTACTTCCTGTCAACTTAACATGACTACAAGTTAAATAAACATGACTTTCTGATAAAAACAACAAGTTTATTCTCATTAAGCTAACACTTAAGCTCATGTTAATTTAACAGAATTTTTCTTGTTAATTTAACATGATTCATGTTGAATAAAATCCGGCGAGAATAATTTGTGTAGTAAGTTACACATTAAATCAACATAAATAACAAATTTATTTTTATTGAGTAAATATCCAACATTTATAAAAGCTAAACTAAATACATATTTTGGGCTAAGTGGAAGATCACCCTTTAACAATAAATCTAAGCACATTTTATGCAAGTAGTGGTACTTTATTCTTAGAGAATCAACAAGCGTTCAACGAGGTAAGTGCATATGTATCTATATCGCAGCAGTCAAATGTCCCACACGGGGTTCAAATATGTCAATAATAATTTTAACAGACCAGCTGTTCTCCGTTCATCGGTGGGTTTGCGCGTAAGCTCATATCAGTGACTCACACAATTTATGCCCCTTTCAAACAAGTCAAAGACACGAACACTCCGAGTAGTGCCCACACCAGTAGACGCCGATCCGCCAGCAACCCTGCAGCGGCATTATAACGAGTAGAATTTGAGGTTAAGTTTATCCAGTTGCGGTACTCAGCGATTTTTGTATACACGCCAGGACTACCATGCTCTACACAACCTTTACCCCAAGAAACAATACCAACCAAGATCTTATTGCATGCCAAAGGACCACCAGAGTCACCCTGGCAAGCATCCATGCCGCCAGCGGACGTATGGCCAGCGCAAAGCATGCCGCGTGTAATATTGCCGCCATAGCTAGAGTTGCAATGAGCAGATTCGACGAGCGGTACAACAGCACCAAGGAGCACAGGCCAATTTGTACCCTGTAGGAAAAAGAAAAATTTATATTGGGTATAAACAGTGATGGCTCTTGCATATTTACTTTTTCCGTGATACCCCAGCCAGTCACCATGCAATTTGTAGTCGAATCCAACGCTACTTGGTTTAGTGGTATTGGCGCTACTGTTGGATGATTTTCGGGAATGAGACCGTCTAAGAAATATAAAGCGAGATCGTTTTGTAGTGTTTCGTGCTTGA
This sequence comes from Campiglossa producta, assembly GCA_964058755.1. Classification (NCBI taxonomy): domain Eukaryota; kingdom Metazoa; phylum Arthropoda; class Insecta; order Diptera; family Tephritidae; genus Campiglossa; species Campiglossa producta. The sequence goes on from CAXKVI010000005.1 coordinate 104,781,520, forward strand.
AATCATTATGTGGAACTATGTGCAATACATCGAACTCTAGAGTGAATGGTGTTATCTCATACAAATACACAGAGCCCATGACTAATTTAAATTCGTTGGGATTTCGGTATGTTGCTGGCGTCACGTCGTTACTGCAGAGAAACGGAAAATAGAAAAATAATGGCTTGCTGTTAATTTAAAATGGCATTCTGTTAAATTAACATGAGTTACTGTTAAATTATCATAACTTCTCTTTACATTAAGATGACTTCCTGTTAAATTAAAGTAAACTTTATTTTTCTGTAAGTAACCATGAATTACTGGTAATTTAACATTGGTTTTTAATAAATTAACATGACTCCCTGTTAAGTTAACATAACTTCCTTTTATATTAACATGACTTCCGGTTTAATTAACATAAGTGTCTGTTGAGCTAACATGACTTCGTGTTAAATTTACATGACTTGTTGTTAAATTAACATGTCTTTCTGTTAAACTAAAATTACTACCTTTTAAAAAAATAAAACTCTTTATTAAATTAATATAAGTTTCGAATAAGTTAACATGACACACTGTTTTAATTAATTAACATATCTTTATCTTAAATTACATCGACTGTCTGTTAAATAAAATTGTCTTCTTGATAAATTAACACTCTCCAAGGTTAATTTAACACCCAGGTACTTAAACATAATATTTTACTTCGGTTACTCCGTTACCCGCTATCGGGGTACCTCAATACACAGCCCCACTGAAAAAAAAGTGTCGGGGTTGGGGGATCAGACCACCCTTACCCCATGTATTTTGATGCGCTGAATACGAATCCGGTGTCCGTTTTGGTCCAGCACGTCTGCATTTCTTTCTAACCTCAAAAACATGTCAAATTTTGGTGGTATACCTCAAAATACATGGGGAAAGGGTGGTCGTATCCCCCAACCCCGACACTTTGTTTTTTTTGGGCTGTGTTATCAGCGAGTAATCATCATCGCCTACTATGAACCGTACTTACCGCAATGCACAATGTGCTGCTGACACGACGACACGTCTTGCTATAACTGCTCCGCCGCAGATGTGTCCATAACCATATTGCATTTTCTCGTAGGACTTTAGACGCACTGAAACCTGCCATGGTGCTGTTGTAATGGCAACTGGCGTACCAGCAATACTTTTTGGATCAATTTCAGTCAGCAAATGTGACCGGTGCAAGTGTTTGTGGTGGTGGTGGCTGTCATTTTCGGTATTGGCTGTGTAGGGAAAAGGTGGTAAGTCGGATTTGGCTTGGAAGCTTTTGAACGCAGCGAAGTGCGAGATCGAAGAAGCTTTCAGGAATTACGACTCACTCTTGAGCTATCTCTTTGACGGGGTTTCCCTTCTTTCAATTTTGAAACATAAAAAAAAAATAAATAAAAAGAAAGAAAAATAAATTTAATGAAAATAAAATTTAAAAAATATTAAAAAAAAAGAAAATAAAAATTAAAATAAAATTAAAAAAAAAATAAAATAAAATATAACAAAATAAAATAAAATAGATAAAAATACAAAAAAAAAATAAAATAAAAAAAAAATAAATAAATAAAAAAATAAAAATAAAAATAAAATAAAAATTAAATAAAATTAAATAAAATAAAATAAAAGAAATCAAAAAAAAATAAAATAAATAAATAAAATTAAATAAAGTAAAAAAAATAAAATAAATAAAATAGAAAAAATAAAATAAAATAAAATAAAATTAAATTAAATTAAATTAAATTAAATTAAATAAGATAAAAATAAAATAAAATAAAACAAAATTCAATAAAATGTAAAAAAATAAAATTAAACTAAATTTAAAAAAATACAATAAAAATGATATAAAGTACAACAAAAAAAAATGAAAAAATTAAATTAAATAAATTTTTTTTATACATTAAAATGAAATAAAATAAGTAAAACAAGTCATGCTATTATAGTCTTTCGGAATAATGATAATAAATGATAAAACCCCAATGACCCAATTAAAAAAATGTTAAAAAAAATTCTAGAAAGATGACACACACATGTAGGTACATTTGTACCAGACGATATCTATCAATACTACATCATACACGTTCACTAATATACCGAAAACTTATGACGCCATCAACGCCATAGTGCTTAGTCATAACTGAGCATATGATTAAAAGAACAATAACAAAATCACTTATTTCACTTACGCCCTCAAGTTGCAAAATACACCTAAAAATTAGCGATTAACCTTTTTTTTCACTCACTTGAGGGATTTGCGGCAGCACTTTGTAAAATATAACAAAAAATTAGAAAAATTAATTTTAACATTTTAAATTTTTCAACAGTAGCCACCGACAATCAACAAGCAATGCGAAAAAATTCGCTAACAATTCGCACGCAACAACTCAACGAATGCTTTTGCCCAAATGATTTCTTCCTTGTAACGGTGTTCCTATGAAGTAGCATTTGATACGATACATATGTACATTAGACTGGACCAAAAAAAAAAATTATTTTATAGATAAAATAAAAATAAAATTGAATGCAAGAAATAAATAATAAAGTAAAATAAAAGTAATCAAAAAAAATAAAAAATATTAAAATTAAATGAAAAAAAAACAATGTAAAATAAAAAAAAAAATAAAATTAAAAATTAAAAAAAAAAAAATAGAATAAAGTAAAATAAAATAAAGTTAGAAAAAACAAGTAAGGAAGTCTAAGTTCGGGTGAAGCCGAACATTACATACCCAGCTGTGCACATAAAGTGGGCGTGATCGTTCACCGATTTTTCTTATTTTCTGTGGTAGTACTCTACATAAACATAACATGCCTGGTACCTAGTTTCGTAAATCTATCTCACACCGTTCTGAAGTTGTTAGCAGTCGAATTTAAAAATTGCTTGACTCATAAGTGGGCGGTGCCACGCCCACTTTCCAAAATTTTTAAAAAATTATGTAAAGAATATGAAAGTTGATGTATGTACCAAATTATATTATTATAGCGAAATCAGTTAATTAGATATGGACTTTTCAATATTTCCACCTCCTTTCAATATAACTTTTATGAAAAAGTAGGCGTGGTCGCGAAGCGATTTCGTTTATTTTCTATAGCTGAATTTACCACAACAATAGTATGTCCTCTACGAAATTTCGTTATACTAGCATAAACTGTTCTGAAGTTATTAAGAGTCAAAATTTTAAAATTTCTTCAAATATACGTGGGCGGTACCACGCCCCCTTTTCAAAATTTTTTATAAAATCGGCCTTAGAACATCTAAATCAATACATATTGCAAATTTTATCATTGTAGCTGCTTCTAATATTGAATTAACCCATTTTATACGTTTTTCGAAATTTTCGATATCGAAAAAGGGGCGTGGTTATGGTCCGATTTTACCCATTTTCAATAGCAATCTATTCTGAACCCAAATAAGTACGCATGCCAAATTTGGTGAAGATATCTCATTATTTGCTCAAGTTATCGTGTTAACGGACAGACGGACGGACGGACGGACGGACGGACATGGCTCAATCAAATTTTTTTTCGATCCTGATCATATTGATATATGGAAGTCTATATCTATCTCGATTCCTTTATACCTGTACAACCAACCGTTATCCTAACAAAGTTATAATACCCTGTGTACAAGTACAGCTGGGTATAATAATATAAGATATAAAAAAATAGCAACGTAAAATTACGAAAAAAAATAAAAATAAAAACAAAAAGAAATCAAATAAAATTAAAAATTTAACTAAAACAAAAAAACTGAAAATGAAAAAAAATATAGAAAAAAAAGAAAATGTGATAAAATAAATATCTTCCAGGGATGGTTACACGCTAAAATATATATATATATATATATATAGGGCGTGGCACCTCCCATAAAAAAGGAATTTTTCATAGTCCGTATCTCTTGAAGTATTTAGGTTAAACCACTGAAATTTGAAAAGTTTGTGAAATATGGCGAGGAATTATATAGGATGACTCGGTCCAGACAATTGGATATAACGAAAAAGGGGGCGTGACACCTCCCGTATCTCTTGAAGTATTTAGGTTAGACCACTGAAATTTGAAAAAAAGTTTGTGAGATCGATCCCTGCCACCTACAAAAAAAACTGGGAATGACGAAAGAGGGCGTGTCACCTCCCATATGAATGAAATACTTCATAGTCCATATCTCCGGAAGTATTTAGGTTATACCACTGAAATATGGCGAGGAATTATATAGGATGACTCGGTCCAGACAACTGGAGATAACGAAAAAGGGGGCGAATGGAATTTTTTCTAGTCCTTATCTCTAAAGGTATTTAGGTTAGACCACTAAAATTTACTGAGGGGTTATATGAAATTAATCCCTACCATATCCAAAGAACTGGAGATAACGAAAAAGTTGTCTAATGGCGTTTTCTTTTCTAGAAAAAGTTTTGCCCTGTACAGGGCACCAGCCGAAAAGCTCCCAAAGGAGTGCGATTCTCCTTAAGGCTGGTTTTCACTAGGTCAAATTTTGACCACTTTTATCGACTTTATCGAAATAAGCAACCAAATCTCGATAAAATCGATGAAATTTGCATGGAACGTCCGTAACGTTGGAAACACCCATATAAAGTAAATAAAACTGTACCTTTTAGCCGTTTAAATTATTGTTTTTTTTTTTTCTATTTTTCAAAGCAATTGTTTCTACAAGCGCGTTGTGTCTGCATTAGTTGCTATTTATTTCTGAAACAAGCAACTGATGAAAAAAACACTTATTTGATTACACAGGCCAACAACTTTAGGTAAATTTTTGGACATATGAAGGTTCGAACGATTTTTCATGTATTTTGGTATCCAGAATTCAAAACCATTTCCAGTCAACAGGTCGGCTTTTTAAGTTTTCGTTTGCTGGTTTTCGGGATTTCCATGTATATGGGACATTCTATGCTAAGGAGAGTCGCGCTATTGGGGATCATTATTGAAAAAAAAAAAATTGCCTTATCGTCACAAATATGAACCAAGGGAACGACAACGATTTTTCTAAATTTTTAAGTCCCACAGAAGAGTCAGCATCGGTCGTCGTTCAGAAACTTCCTTGGTAATACGAAAAATGACGACTTGTGAACAAATTGCAGGCGATTTCTTTCAGAATTACCGTAGAATGGCTCTGGAATGTCGTTGATAGCCCATTTCCTTTATTCTCATTCTCCCAACAACTTGGGCGGTACCAGCTACGACCAAGGAAAACGACTTCACCAGGATCGCACAAAACTACAAAGGTTGAAATTTTACTAATTTTTTTTATTAGTTATCCAAAAAAAAACAGAACTCCAGCTTATAGCGAAAATTACCCTAGAAACAACTTTTCACTACTCATGTCCAATTATTAGTAATCCAGCTTGTGGGCGTAGAGTAAACAGATGTCGCTTGTATCAAAATCGCTGCCTACTGGAAGCTGATAACTGTAACCCTGCTACTGGTAAGTGTTCTAACAAACTTATTTATTCTGCATCTATGTAAGTCATTTGATAAACGATTTTTTCTTTCATTTCAGCTTTTGTCCAAGTTAATATTGAACAATGTCGTGGGATGACCGTTAATCCAAAAATAGATAAACCTTGTACAAAATAATAATAATAATCAACTTTAGCTATGCGCTTCAATATTGCCATTGTTTTTCATATAAAATATAACATTTATTTGAACTTAACAACGATTTACATAATTTTTAGTGATAACAACTGAGAAGTGATTTACAAATTTTAAAGTGTTTTCTCCGAGAATTTGCAATTTATTGTTTTTGAAATAAAAGTTCCTTTAGAAACTAAAAACATTTATTTTTTTTGCGCCTTATACTCTAAAAACTTAAAAATTGATAAGAAAATAAGCTTCTCAAAAAACTATCGCTGTAACTTAACCCTTAGAGGTCGCTATTTTTGTTGATCTTGTCCATACATTTTGTATGGGAGAAAATTTTGGTTTTCTTAAAAGTGAATTTTCTTATAATTTTTTAAACCTTTTCCAAGAAAAACTTTACATATTCTTAAAGTGGAGGCTTTGAAGTTTTCAAAACTTTTAAAATTATGCGATTATCATTATTATTAAACTAATTACAGCAATTTAAAAATGACTAGATTTTGTGTGTGTGTGAGTACAAAAGATAGTCATTTTTAAATGTCTATAATTAGCTTAGTAGATATGATAATCGCATTATGTAAAAAGTTTTGGAAACTTCAAAGCCTCCAATTTAAGAGTAAGTAAAGTTTTTTTTGAAAAAGGTTTCAAAAGTTATGAGAAAATACACTTTGAAAAAAAAAATCCAATTTTCTCCCATACAAAAAGTATGGCAAAGGTCGAAACAAGCTACCTTAAGGGTTAAGGGCTAATTTTTGCAAGGCTTATTTTCTCATTAATTACTAACTTTTCGACACTTTTTTTATCGCAATAATATACATATTTAGTAAATATTAAAATATTATTTACGACATTTTTAGTTATATACCTTTTTACTAATTACACTGTACAACAAAAAAGAAATTTTTGAAAATACCACCGCGTTTCTCGACAGTTTCTGAAGCTTTTGGGTCTGCTGAATCCGGATCTGAAGTCAGATCTTTTCGGTCACCCTAGGTTTTCTATCCAGAGGGTGGTGTTTAAAGGGTTCGGTATATGTAAAAAAAAAAAAGAATTTCTTGGGTCGAAGGACCATATTTTAATTTTGGTTTTCATATTTGGCGGCGTACAAATGTTCCAAACTGTAAAAAGTTCTGTACCCCAAGAAAAAAAATTATAAAAATTAAAAAAAATATTTTTACTACTATCGAAATCTGAGGGAAAACCTGGGATGACCCGAAAAATTCTGACTTCAGATTCGGATTCAGCACACCCAAAAGTATTAGAAACCGATGAGAAACACTCTGGGATTTTTTGGCTGTTGTACAGTGTTACAGAGCAGAATATCCGATTGAAAAAAAGCCCGAGTAAGACACCTACGGTGACATTTGGAAAATTGGACAAACAAGAAAGTTATAGAAAAAAAAATCGATTTTGCGTTTTTTCACCGCGAAAAATTTGTAAGGCCAAAGTTTTATTTTTTTTCCTTTTTTCAAAATTTCACTTTCACTGAATTTTTTTCGATACATCCTAATGCTTAGTTTTGTTAACTTGTGTAGTGGATACAAATTCTATATTATCGGTTTTAGACGGTATTACCGTTGACATATTATGATTTATATATTAAAGACAAAAGTAAATACACAAAAAACATTATAACAAATATTATCGCTTGAAGCTTAGTACATAAGTATTTGTCTGTAAAATATTTATTTTAGAAGTTGAAATATACTAAACGAATACAAACAGATCATCTTAATTTAATGTCCTTATTGGAGACATGCATACAATATATTGAAGTGGAAACATTACTTAAAAATTTACATATTCTAGCACAAATATAATCGAAAAATTTTACAATAAGACAATATTTTGGCGTACATATAAAAAAAAAACAAATAAGAATGTACAATAACTAAGCTTGATCTAGCTACTTCCTAAAAATCGCTTTCCTCCGCACCCTCAACCAATATCAACATTACCATTGCGATTTCAATTCTTTATCAAAGGCATCCAATTGACTAAGTACTGAATCTACATATAAGCTTATATCATCTCTACGTTGCTCCATTTTGACTATATTTAAAGTTGGCGTCGTGCATTTCTTGCTTTCATCTTGCTTGCTCGCAGTACTTGTAAGCTCACTCACTGTAAACAGCGGCTCAGTACCCTCATCTACGGTGTAAACTACATTTTCACTAGGATTTTCAATTAATAACAGTTCATTTGAATTATTTTCAGGCGTTGCACATTCACGACGTCGTTGACGCGTATTTGGACGCACGCCAAGTTGTGGTGATAGTTTTTTACTTTTACTATATGAGTGGGGAAAGAAGAAGGAATTGCATGTTAGTTCTTTATAGAAAATGTTGGGCCTCATGCATTGAACTCGAACATTTGTCCAGGTGAGTAAAAGGTGGTTTCTTTGTTTTTATACAAAAGCAAAATACCTAGCTTTTACTCAAAAAATCGAGTCTGAGCAAATGCTCGCTTGTTATGCATGAGACCCATTGAGCTGATATGAGTTTATGACACTTACGTTGCTGTCTCCTTGGAAACCTCTTTCGTCTCTTTATTTACTGGACTTTTTGTTGTTTTCGTTGAAGTACTTGTTGCTTCATTAGCTTGATTTTCTAATATTTTTTGCCCTTTACTAATTTCTACATTCTTTTTAACTTCACGTGCTGGCACTGCCGCATTCATTTTTGGCTCCTCGTTGTTTGATACTTTAGGAATTTTGCTTTTCCTAGCATCATCTTCATTTTCGCTTAGATCAGCAGCAACTTCATCTGCTATAATTGTGTTTGCCACCTCGCCCACGACCTCTTTACTATCTTGCTGTTGCTCATTATCGCTCAACGATTGACTTTGACTTTCATAGATTAGTTTTGGCTGGCGTGTTTGAAGTGTTCGCGTCAACTTTGATTTATGTGCCTGCAGTGCTTTGCGCTTCCTATGAAAGATAATAGAAACTGTTAAAGTAACGATAGAAAATCTGACACCGGAGCAGCTTTATCCGCCACCGCCCATTGTTGTTGTTGTTGTTGTTGTAGCGAGGTGTAGCCCTGCCTAAATGTCAGACAGGGTCACCCCGAGTGTATTGCTCTTGGCCGGGTCGATATAAGAAAACGGCCCGGGTCGTTTCGGCACGATGGGTACAGCACAAGTACTGGTACCGTTCTCGTAGAACCGGCAATACAAGAAACTAGCCGTGTAGGCTATGTAGGTCATTTAGCGTTACCCAGGGTGCACCAACTGGGAGGCGACCTACTTTTACACCCACCGCCCATTCGTTTTTTCCATCTCAGCCGAGGCCTGCTCCTTTCTCTCCTGCAGAATGCGGTTGTTGGTAGAAAATCATTCTGGACCAGAGCTTCTGTGGTGTCCTTTCTTCGGCAATGCTATTAGAGTTTTAAAAACCCTTCTCCCCTGCCTCAAAAAGCTAACCGACAATTACCCGAATAGTCGGCGATTCTCTGTGAAGTCCAGATATGAATTAGGAATATGAGGAATTCTATGCCGCAAAAACTCTGGCACGTTCCGTTACTAACACTTTTCGACTACCTCAGTAGAGATTTATTTGAACCCCTCGAACTCTTAATGACCCTAATCATAGGGGTTGTATCCTATCCCCGTTTCCGTTTGATTACTACATATCGAGGCTCCCGAATAAATCAGAAAGCAAGTCAATCCTTGGAGCATGTCACTGTCACTGGCTAGGTTCTAGGGTACCCTATTCACGTCTTGGGCTGTTCTGGTAAACAAGGAATGAAACGTCAACGTGGAAGATAGCAGGTTTCGCCCAAAAGATGTTCGTAAGTTCTATGACAAGATTTCACGCCATGTAACAACGCCGTTTGATCCAGAGGTGCACAGACAAGCCTTCAACGACATTCACGATGGGTTGGTAAAGTCCTTTATCATCTCCTGTCCGGTTAATGTATCTGAGGAACGTGCTTCCAAGGGAGACAACCTTACAAGACAGTTGACTATGATATGAGCCTAAAACTTAGCAGAACGTACTAGGTTAGAGTTAGGTTTAATCGGCTGCCGCAAAGGCACACTTAACCTAGTTTTAGAATGCCCGTTGTGATACCACCAGCACCAGGAAAGTCAATCCTGGGACTCGGCCACAGGAAAATCCCCAAATCGTCGGCATTCCTAACCGACTCCATTGTTCTTTGAGGGGTGTAAAAGTAGGTCGTCTCCCCGTTGGTGCACCCTGGGTAACGCTAAATGACCTACACCAAGAGCAATACACGCAGGGTGACCCTGTCTGACATTTGGGAAGGGCTACACCTCGTTACCACAACAAAATTACTCCACCTCGAAAAATTTAGTTGATTTCATGAAGGCCATCCCATTTTGGGCAGGTTTGCTTGGATATCCGGCACTCTGGGGATTGTAGCATCTTTCGTGGGCGGAATGTGTGCTCCATAAGCATTCGGTTTCTTATGTCAAAGGGCATACGTAAGCGTTCTTTATCACAAAGAACCTGCTTGGTGGTGCCCTGCCTAGGGGAGAAAGCTATAAAATCCCATTTGTACCTGCACTATGAAAAATCTGACGCTTTCATAAAAAGTTTCTTGCATGGAAGAGTCACTCTGGCCCTATTTCGATCTGCATACTGTAATAGGTTCAACTCTTGCTTATATAAACTGATGACACTAATATCTTTATTACAAAAACAACGACTACAGATACTAACCTATTCCGCGGGCTAATTTGTACATCCTTATGCGTGCTTGGTAAACTTGTTTCGGGCTCTTCCTTTTTGACAACAGTTTTGAGACTACTAGTCTCACTTGGCGGCTGCTCTACAGTTCCAATCGCCTCGCCCTCCACATCAGCATGTTCAGCGCGCCAACGCATAACAATTTTTTGTAAACTTTTCACTTTAATAGACGTTGCCGCATATTGTTCGCGAAATGTGTCCACATTAAATGGTTTTGTTGCGAGAGTAGCTGCAAAAAGTGGCTGCTTTTTAGTACAAATACAACATTTATAAGTTATTAAATTAACCTACATCTACGCAAACTACCAAACTCTATTTTATATTGTCGGATTTCATCTTCTTTGCGACGCAGCACATCCAGCAGCTCGTCGATTTGAGCTGGTAGCGACTCAACTAAGCTGGCTACTTGATTGATGGGCAGCTGTATAGCTAATGAATTATCTTGTTTTCGCAAATGCCATTCAAAATTAAATGGACAACCTTTCACGCGATATTTTAACTTCAGCACACGATCCAATGCAGCACTTGGCTGATGCGCCGCCGCCACTTCCCAGTTGGCGGTTTCTGGTTGCGCATTTTGCAAAGTATCAAAGGCCGTCTCTACATTATATTTGATGCGTTTATTTAATAACTGCAAGGGATGTAAATTCAGTTACTTAAAAACATGTTGAATCATGTATACCATGTTGTTGTTGTTGTTGTTGATAACAATGTATACCATACCTGCAAGGTCTGCGTCACCTCTTCCTGCGTTTTCACCGAAGTCCAATTTTCATCAGCTTCATACAAGTTGTATTCTATTGCATCGCCATTAACTGCACAATCGTATAAAAATATTTTATCATCAACATTTAGTTCCTTTAACATTCTAATTAAAACAAATATATTTTTTTTATTTACACAACAAGCAAATAAATGACAACAAAAAAACTTAACAGCTGTCAGCTGTCCGATTTGGGTATCGCAATTTATCGATAGCTACTATTGTGATGGCTTCCAATTAGAACTGAGCTATCGAACAATTTTGTCACCGTTAACTTTGCAGGATCCGGAATCAAAGTAGAAATTAAAAAAAAAAGTGATAAGTGTTTAATTTGAAAGTTTTAGTATAACGGTACTATTTTTTGATGAGTTAACTAATTTGCTAAGGCTAAGGCCATTTATAAATATAGACTTGGCAGTGCTAATTAAAATTCGACACAACGACTTCGTGTCCAATGCCTCCTTGCAAATTGGATGGGACCGTGTGTAGAAGTCCACGCAAGTGGGGACAGTTTCTGATCGCCATTTAACTGGGAATGGCCAGAGCGATTCTTCTACGTGGGGTCCAAGTAGCTCACTATGTCCGCGTCGTATCCTCTGGATAGCCACTGAACATCCATTCCGTTGGTGAACTGATGTGAAAAGGCGACAACCTGACAAGGCCACTCCGACACAATCGGTTTAAGGGCATGCCAGGGGATTTCAACAGCAGCGTCTGTCATCATGATGAGCGGCTGCAAGCGGGCGTGTAAATGTATCAATTCTCCAAAAAACGGGGTTTGCGTAGGGTTTGGGACCCACCACATAAAAAAAATTCCAATGAGATCCTTTGGACGACCAAAATCGCCTGGGCGGTCAAAAGACATTTTAAGTAAGTAAGTCATCGTCAAAAATTGAAAACCCAAGGAATTGGAAAACCCAAGGAAGCTCAAGTCATTCTCCACCTGTGGTTTCTATCTCAGACGAGGCCTCCCCCTTCCTCTGCTGCCAAATTCGGGTGACGATTCCTTTTTAGCGATAACTGACGCCAATTGAAAAACCCAAGGGAGTTCAAGTCATCCTCCACCTGTTGCTTCCATCTCAGTTGAAAGCCTTCTGGTCTGTAGCTTCTTTGCCTATTCGTATTACATGACATAGTCAGCGGATGCTTTGGGCTTTAATTCGTTGAACTATGGTCAGATCTGCTTAAAAGCTCGCCGTTGGCATCATGGGAAGGACCATAAATCTTACGGAGAGACTTTCTCTCAAATACGCCAAGGGGCATTTTATTCCCTCTAAGAATCTCAGCCAACATCAGGGCAGGTATGATGAGAGAATTATAGAGCATGATCTTTGTTTTTCGAGAGAGGACGACTTTACTTCTCAATCGCCTACTCAGTACGAAGTAGCACATGTTGGCTAAAGTGATTCTCCATTTTCGGTGTTAGTGCTAGTTTCCAAATAGACGAAATCCCTCACAGTTTCACATTTGTAACTATAAATAATGAAAGACGTGGCTGCTAGAGCGCAGGTGTCTTTGATAACAGCAAATAGTTCGTACGGTCCACGTTAATCGAAAGACCCACCTTTTTCGCGTCTTTATCCAGTCCAGAGAAGGCCGCGCTTATGGCGGCGGGTTAGGGGTTTAGAATATATCCGAGGTGGGTATGCCTGGCGTAAGAGGCGACTAAAGTCCACTTCGACCCCAGCTACGGGGTCGGAACGTACCGGATTCACGTAACTTTTTATAAGTGGATCTTCCGACGAGGCAGGACGCAGTACTGCTACAACAACAACAACATGGCGCTATTTATAAGGCCAATGATATCAATATCCACCAACTTGTAGGAAAAAACTAGAAAAGCAGCACAACACAAGTAGTAATAGAAGCTCGTAAAAAATCTCTTGAGAGGTTATGATAACCTGTTAGTATATCGCCGCCATCAGTTTTTTTTTTTTAGTTGTCAATATCATCGGCAGACGCATACGCCAGCAATTGCACTCTTTTGTTCTATTCTGTTTAAATTCTACCATTGGGGTTTAGCTCTGCTTCTCGAATTATCTTCCCCACCATTAGGTTGAAGAAATCGCACGAAAGGGAGTCACCTTGTCTGAAGCCTCGTTTGGTTTCAAATGGATCGAGAAGGTCCTTCCCGATTATGACGGAGCTCTTGGTAACTCAACAAACACAGTATCTAACGTTGGAGAAATGTTCGTCTTCACGTTAGATAACTAGTGTAATTCTCTAACTATTCTCAATTCGAGGGCCACAAAACTACGATTAGAGAGAGGTTGGAGAATGGGGCTAGAGAAGTTGTTTACTGGACTCATCCATATGATTTGAAATTGGGAGATATTTATATTATTTTGGACCAGATAACTGTACTTACGCTGACCTGTTATGACTTTCCAACAATTATGTATAATGACACTTTATATGTAGGTGTATTTTTTTAGACATCTATTTTTATTGTAAGCACTGTTGAATGTTTATAATAATACAAAGTTATAAGATACATATATTAAAAATTATACTGTTAAGCTATTCATATTGCATGAATTGACTATTTACAAAAAAAAATCTTAGTATTTGTATGCCTAAAATTCAAATTTCCTTAGTAAGTTAATTTAGCTACAAAAAAAAAAAAAAATAAAAAAAATACGATAGCAAATTACTCTGCTAAATTTGATGAAATTCAACGACTTTTAATGATAATTTACTATCATTTAAAATTTTAGTTTGCTAATTACTTAAATTTTATTTTAAATCATCTTACATATCAATGTGTATAAATTTGTAATTAGATTTATCTAAAAATTATGACTTATATTTAAAATTGGAAAGAAAATGCGACTTTCAAAACTATAGCTTCAGTACATTTATGTGAATAGTTAATAATACATGTACTTTTGTGTACTGATAACCTAACCTTACACTAATCTTGCATGCTTTAAATTGTCTTTCTTGAATGTCTTTTTTAGTTTGGAAATATCATAGTTTTAAGATTATTTCAACTCATTACATAAAAAATACTTATGTTAAATATGTAACTAAATACATGTTCACACCTTTTTTTCTTGAGAAATACATTTATAATTGCAAAAACAAAACTAATAATAAATAAAATAGGTTTAACACTAGTATAATCCTTTTACGCATCCTTCTACCAACTTGACTGCAGCAGAGACATCATCACTAACTTATAATATAGTATATGTGATATTAGAGCTAATTAATTTATTTACAACTTGTGATTTTTTGTTGTGCTTTGTTTCAAATCTGTGGTCGCGTCCATAATTCGCTCATATCCTTCGGACGTATTTTGCCTACGTCTACAAAAGAAAAAAAGGTATTTAAATAAAAACAGACTTTATTTCAGGGTTAATCGTCATTTTTACCATCAGATCTAGCCAAAGGGCCGGGCATTAGAGTGCTGTCACGCTTAGACGAAGGCCAAACTAAGTCAAAACGCGGTTGTACGGTCAATTGATTAGATGATGCTGGTCGGAAATTGGCGGTGCTGTGGTGGTAGTGAGAAAAGAAATCAATTTTATTATTGATAAAAATATTAAAAACACTGCATGATGCTGAAACGAAAATATAAGCAATATGAATCTATATAATCCTAATTCAGAAATGGAATAACTATACAAAAATTCAGAAGTGGAATATTACAAAATGCTTGAAATTCAGGAGTGGAATATATAAAAGGTTTGAAATTCAGAAGTGGAATATAACAAAGTGTTTGAAATTCACAAATTGAATAGCAGCGAACCCTTAATTTTCTGACCAAAACTATTAAAACTGTCAAAATATGAAATTTGCTTTCAGTGAGAGAGCAACACCAAAAAGAACGGGATTTCTTTCTAGTAAATAAAAAGTTAAATCTGTAAACTTCCTCAAGCATACATACATATATCCACATCCATGCACGAAATCAGTTAACGATTGCATAATTTTTTTCACACTACTCTTCGTATGCTGATACAAATGTTGCCAACACTGTTCTTGCAAGGATGCAAATAGCCAAACAGCTGATCGCTTGGCAGTTGTATCAAAAGTAGTTAGAATTAGTTGGCGAAAAATTTTCTCACTAAAATTGGCAACTCTCTAACTGGAGAGAGCTCAATTTTCTGCTCTCAGCAGTCAGATAAGTGGCGTTTGGGATCACTTTCCTGTAATTTCCTGTAGTCCGTGACTGTTTCTGAATGTCAAATTGGTGTAAGGAATCACAGCTAAGCTACCAACTGTCAGCCACCCAAAGTTATTAGGGATGACACTGGATAATACTTTCTCATTTGCTGGTCATGTGTCTGCAATGGTCTCAAAGGTACGTGGTCGCAACAAGATCCTCAAGTCACTTGCTGGCAGTACTTGGGGAAAAGACAAAGAAACGTTGCTGACTACATATAAGGCCATTGGCCGACCAGTCTTTGACTATGCTGCACCCATATGGTCGCCTAATGTACATAACACCAACTGGACGAAGTTACAAGTCTGCCATCAGAACTGCTACGGGATGTCTCCTCATGTCTTCCGAGTCTCACCTCCATCAGGAGGCAAAACTGCTCAATGTAAAAGAGCATGCGGAAATGCTGAGCAGGCAATTCCTTCTGAACTGCCACAAGCCAGCACATCCAAACCGCCATCTTTTGGATATAGATCCGCCCCCGAGAGACATAAGGAGACATCTCCGTAAGCATTATGATGAGATCCGGCATCATATTACCTTGCCGTTTGATCTGCAGAATCATAAGCGGGCTCTAACCGACATCCACACCGAGTCGGTAGACACTTTTGTCGGATCTCTACCTGTGAATCCCGTTCTGAACAGTCCTCCACCGGATATTGCTGAAGAAGAACGCACCTTACCAAGGGAGACAAGAGTGACCTTGGCACAGCTTAGGTCTGGATATAGTGTAAGGTTAAACTCCTACTTATCCAGACTTAATGATACAATCTTAAATACATGCCCTGCATGTGGTGGGACCCCCCATGATACTCTACATCTCTTCAATTGTTCATCTGAACCTACTCTTCTAACCCCTCTGTCCCTCTGGACAAACCCTGTTGAAACTGCACGTTTCCTTGGACTCCCCTTAGAAGAGCTTGATGAAGATCTTGGGAATGATCATACACTCTAGACAGGGCAATGCATTGTTAACAACAACAACAACAGCTAATATCACAAAATATTTCAAATTCAGAAGTGGAATATCATAATTGAAATTGGAATTATAGGACCGAAGTTGGACCTCTCCAGCCAGCACTATACTTTGGACAGTAATAATAGTACTACACTATTCACGAAATGAGAGACAGGGGGATTTTTTTACCTCCTAAAGAAAAGTACAAGAATATTATAGGTCCATGTGATCTCATATAACATTCACGACTTCACAATGTACAATAAAATTCATATACTAACCTATAAGGGTGTTTCAAGCATCCATAGACTTCACGATATCGTCCATATAAGGTACCATAAGAAACACCTAAAATGCGTGCAGCTTTTTTCATTTCCAATCTTTTGTTCTTTATAGCTTCCAAAACCTGAAATGAATACGTTAAATCTTATACTTATGTACATATAAAACCATTTGAAAGACCACACACCCTTCGTGTAAACGGTTCCTCCCAAAATTGTGGTCGTCGCCCTTTAGCCAAATAATCGTCCATTTTGATTACATCCTGCCATTCAGATATTTCCTCAGTAGTCAAACGCATTTCACTCACATCATACTCTTCCACTTTTATTTCCGAAATCTCTTGATCATTTCCATTAGACATAGATACCAAACTAGCAACACCACTCGAGGAAGGTGTATTTGATCCGGCGCCCAATGGTGGATGTACAAAATCGTGTGTCATCAACATGCCATGCTCATTCAATAGATAACCTTCGGGCGTATATTTGCCGTATGCATGTGAGGAGTGATGCAGTGCTGTAGGATGTGGTGGTGGCTGAGTGTGAAGTGATGTGGTCGCTTGATCATTATTAGCAGTTGAGCGCTTGTTTGAGCTACTAGTGTTGCCAATTGGATTATTATTCGACGACGATGTATTGTTGAGTTTGTCCATTGAATGTCTTACGCTTTCCATTTCTTCGACTGGTTGTGGAACTGGCGATGCAATAGCAGCAATACGTTCTGGTTCTTCGTCCTCAGGTGCAGCGGCGCTGTCATGTGTCGGTGACTTCGCAGTAATGGAGTTCTTGGCGTTTCGCTCATTTGCATGATGCTCTTCACGATCGTCTTCATCATTTTCGTAACTTTTATCATCGCCATCTTCAGCGCTTAAGCGTTTGCGCGTATTTGAGCGTTCAATTAACGGTTCTTTCTCATATTCCTCTGAAGAACGTTCCTTACGCTTGCGCATTTCAGTTTTCTCACTACCATTTTGTTCCTTTTCATCGATAGTTTCTGTCTTGTTTTGTTCATTGTTCAGAGAAAGTTCGGTGCCGCATTCAATAGCCGATTCACTGTCGCCGCCACTACTTATATTCACTTCCAAATTGCTGGTAATCCATTCGGGATCTGGTTGAGCATCATCCTGTTCGAGCTCGTCCGATTCCGATTGCATGTGGTGGTGGTGTGGGTGGGGGTAATGTTGCTGTCGCTGTTGCTCGCGGTGTAATTGGCGCATGCGTTTGTTGTGTTGTTGCTGTTGGACGTGTTGATGATAGGCGACAGCAGCTGCGGCAGATGTTGACGAAGGTTGTGGTATGGGTGAGATGACAGCAAGACGGCGCTGCTCGTCGTTATAGTGTCTTTGTTGCGCCTCTATATATGCTTGATGCTGGTGATGATGAGCATCCAAATGGCTGCCATAGTGTGTGAGCTTACGTCTGCAAATTAAGGAATATTTTAGGTTATGTAAAAATAGGAGAAGAAGAAAACTAAGAACTAAATTGCAATACAAACTCACACATTGAATACATCGTAGGCATCATCGAGTGGCGGGCGTCCACGCTTACGTTTCGGTCCCATATAAGTTTCCACTGGCGATGAGGCTGATACTGCAGAACGAGCTGGGGCGACAGAAGAGGGAGCCATTGATGTTAGTGGCGTCAAAGTGGGCAAATGTTGACCTGCCGCCTTCGGTGAAGACAATTTACGTTGTTGAGACTGTTGCAGGTGCTGCTGCTGCTGATGATCCATATAGGCAGGGGAACCGACACGATGCGCAGCATACATCTCATGTAGCTGCGTGGGTGAGTGAAATTCGGTAGCTGCACTGGGCATTGGCGGACCATCCTCATCGTCACGCCACGACACTTCCGCCAAACCTTTGATTTTGAGATCATCTGCAGTCTTTAAGAGTGATGCTAAATTTGCCTGTAAGTCGGGGGAAGTTAGAGAATTGAATACCTAAATAAAGCTCATATGTATCATTCGGTCTTACATGTTCCACATTTATTTCGCCTTTGTACATAAACTCAATAAGACATTTAACATCGGCGAATGTAACATCTTTCATTATGATAATAGGATCGCGTTCGCTGGCATAATTGGTCAACACTGTATCAAAGAAGCTGCTGCAGGCGCATAGTACGACACGATGTGCTCGTATGAGTTGTCCCTCACAAGCTAGCGTAACATCACAAAAGCAGCCACGATCCAAAAGCTGTGAGAACATTGTTTGTAAATTACTATGATGGTATTTCCATCGCAAACAATACTGTTGTGGCAACATGGCGGCGTCTGGAAGAGAGGAGGGGAGACGAATTTGAATTATGTACTTAGGTTTTAAGGTATATGATATTATCTAGACTGGTTCTTTAATTTCTAACAAAAACTTCAAGGGAACACCCTAAGTGCCTACTAAGGATCTGGCTAATGATCTCTCCCATGTAGTTTAACATCCATCCTATGAGGAAAAATGGCATTTTTTCAAAGTGAATTTTCTTTTAATTTTTGAAACTTTTTACATACTACTCTTAAAGTTAAAGCTTTGAAGCTTCCAAAATGGTAAGCCATGTGCGATTATCTTAACTATTAAAATAATTACAGCCATTTAAAAATGACTGCGTTTTGTACTCTTGCACACACATACACAGTTACACGTATAAAATCTAGTAAGTTTCAAATGGCTGTAATTATTTTAATAGTTAAGATAATCGCACATGGCTTACCATTTTGGAAGCTTCAAAGCTTCAACTTTGAGAGTGTGTACAACTATTTTGAAAAAAGAATAAAAGAAAATTCACTTTGAAAAAAATGTTATTTTTCCCCATACAAAATGTATAGGAAAGGGCGAAAAAATAGCCACCGCTAAGGGTTAAGTTAGAGCGCAAATTTTTTGCAAGGCTTATTTTCTCATCAATACCTAAAGTTTCAGGGGGTGAGGTCGAGAAAAAAAAAACAGTTTTTTATTATTTGAATCACCTTAATGTACATACATTAGAGTGGACTTTTTTTATATGAAAAAAAAACAAAAAATGTTTGTAAAGACTATACCGGTCCCTCAAATTATTTATTTGTGTGTATATAAGACATTCCCTAAGTCTTGGAAGTTTTATTCAGAGGAATGCGTTGCACATTGGCCCCAAAGTTCCGGTGGCCCTATGGAGACCAAAAAACAAAAAAAAATGCTCTAATGCCTAAAATATTTTTCGAAACCTTTTCTCAAATTTTGAAATTTTCTTCATACAAATTGATGTCAAATGATTTATTTATTATAAATTATTGATTTATCCCATTGTATCCGCTTACAAAACAGCCCAAAAATTTCAATTAGGCGCCCAACGGCTCAATACAAATTTAACGGACCGAATTTGGTCCGAAATGCCTCAATTTCGGCAACTCTGCATACGAATGATAGTAATGTTGAAAATAAAATATGAATATCTCTGTATCGTAATCCAAAAGTGAAATATAAAGAACGATGAAATTCAGAAGTGGAATATAAAAAAATATTTGAAATTCAGAAGTGGAATATAAAAATATTTGAAATTCAGAAGTGGAATGAACATCTCCAATCCTAATCCAAAAGTGGAATATAAAGAAGGATAAAATTCAGAAGTGGAATATAAAAAAATATTTGAAATTCAGAAGTGGAATATTACAAAATATTTGGAATTCAGAAGTGGAATATAAAAAAATATTTGAAATTCAGAAGTGGAATGTCACCATATGTCTACAAATCATAATAAGGTGACCAAATTAACAATCTCCAGTCATCACTGCGAATTGGACAATAACTATTCTAATAGATAGATAGAAAACCTACAAAGTCACTTTTCGCCCTTCTGCAAATCACAGAAACACAATGCGATTTTATCTTTAACTAGCAAATGCCCCCGACTTTGCTAAATGCCGAAAAAATGGCGGCTTCAGCGCCACCTAGCGGCTTATTTTGTAAGATAGTTTTTAGAGTTTAAAATTTGCAAATATTCCATATATACAAACATACATACATCCCCCGAAAATGTTTCATAATATATACTGTAATACATACAGTACATAAACAAAGGTTTTATATTCTATATATGTGGACTGTGCATGCATATATGTATTTCTTTGTATTTCTCAGCATATGACCCTTTTTGAGTCATACAAAAAAGTCCAATTTGAATTAAAAGGTTCGTTATGCTCGCATCAAAATTAAGAAACCCCGAGCATAGAAAAATAAAACTATTCTAAACTTTTTTGGATATAAAAAGTTATTTCCTTGGAAATAACAACAAACATATCCAACATGTGTTCATACGGACAAACCACAATGGCACACTCACTATTTCGACCCATAAATTTTTAACATTTTTACTCAACGAACAAGACATTTCTACATACATACTAGGGATGTGGCGAATGATGAGTTGTTTTTGGGAAGGCGAATGTGGGGGGAAAACTCGACATAAAACACGATAGAATTCACGAAATTTATCGAATTTCGGTAGGAAATTTCGATAGAAATCACGAAATTTATCGGTACTCTGCAGGAAACTCGATAGAAATCACGGAATTCGGTAGAACCCTCGAAAAACGAAGAAATGTATCGAAATTCAGTATAAACTTCGATAGAAATCATCAATTCGTATTTTGACAATTACACATTCGTTACATCCCTAGTGCATATGAACGAGTGTATCCTGCATCCACCCTCTTTTTAATATTCTAGAAATTTAGTTGATGTAAATTAAAAAAAGAAATAATCGTAAAACTAGGGAAAACAAAAATAAAAAGGGTGAAAATGAAAAATGTGGGTAAAAAAAAAATTTGAAAAAATTCAAAAAACGCCCCGAGAAAAATGTAATAAATTAGAAGCAAGAAAAAAATCCAATCAAATAAAAAACATGTTATAAAAATAGGAAGCTCGAGGCTAACAATATAAAAAAAGTAGCAAGAAAACACCCCGATCTGACATTGAGTTGCAAGAATTTGCGAAATTTATCCAATTTTTTTTTTTATTAAAAAAATTAACTTATACACGCATCAGCGTAGGGTTGACCAGTTAAAAGCAGCAAAGATATAATAAAACATAAAACGCAAGGATGATATAAAACATTGAACGACGTCAATATGAAACTTAAAGTTAATAGGAATTGACGTATTTGCAAAAGTGACATTTTATCGCTTGTGTGGAGGGTGGAAGGAAGGGGTTGATGTCATAAAAATAAAAATTTGTTTGTGCAGATTATATATGATTATATGTATGTGTGTGTATTTTTATTTGCTACAAAGTTTACCTTTCGTTATAAATTATAAAAATTTGAAAATTTATTGCATTTATTTTTATGAACTCAAAAGCATATGAAGGGATGAGGATTAAAAGGGTTAAGGATTTACTGTTTTTGGTCAAATATTATTAAAGGAGAGTGAATTTTATAGTTTTAAAATATTTTTTTAGGTATAGAGAGGGACTTTGAATCTTAAGGATATCCGGCAAAAAAATTCAAGAATTTTCATTTTTTTGGGCATTTTTCATATCCCCGTTTTTAGGTCATTGCATTAATCGACTGCGGTGTATTTCATGGCGGTCATCATATTCAAAACCCTGACGCTTATCGAATTCGGTAGGAAATTTCGATAGAAATCACGGGATTTTCCGGATTTCGGTAGAAAAATCTGTAGTAATCATGAAACTTATCGGAATTCAGTAGGCAATTTCGATATAAAAGACGAATCTAATCGGTTCGGTAAAAAAATCGATAAAAATTACAAAATTATTCGGTTCGGTAAAAAAAACTCGATATAAAATACGTAATTTATCGGAATTCAGTGGGAAACTCGAATTGGGTAGAAATTCGATTAAAATCACAATATTTTTTGGAACTCGGTAGAAAATTTCGATAGAAATGACAATATTCTTTTGGAATTCCGTAGAAAACTCGATAGAAATAACGCAATCTTTCGGAAAAAACTCGATAACAATCAAGAAATGTGTGAAGTTTAGTAAAAAAATTCGATAGAAATCACCAAATTTATCGTAATTGGGTAGGAAACTCGCTTGAAATGACGAAATTTTTGTTTAAATGCAGTACAAAACTCGATAGAAACAACGAGATTTATCGGGATTCGGTGAGAGACCCCATTGACATACACAATGTATTACACAGGTCCATATAAACGAAGAATGATCAAAGGGGAAAAAAATATATTCAGCGCAATAAATACATACCTAGGTACCTGAATTAATTTATAAATAACGAAAAAACTTCACTGCTACTTTTTAATTAATTATAAAATATTTATCTCAGTTATCTCAACAGCACATCCGCCTTAAGGAAATTTCTTTGGAATAATTTGAAACTGATGGAAAATATGAAAAAGTGTAACAAAAAACAAACAACAACCAAAAATAAATTGCATACTTTTTTATTTAATATGAAATTTTACTAAAAGATAAATAATATGAAAAAAAAACAACAAAAAAAAATATGCAACGCGAAAATGTACGCAAAAAAAATTGTATTTAAATGAAGCCAAAAAACAACAACACACAAACAACAAGTAGCAGAGAGGATAATGCGGAAAGTGCAATTTACCGTTGCCGTGTGAGAAAAAATTAATTACAAATAAAAATGGCCGCGGCTACTTTTTTATATTGTTGTTGTTTTTGTCTTCATCAGAATTTTTTCTATGACTACAAAATGAACTTTTGGTACGCCAGAGCACAGTAATCGCCATAGCGCATCAAACACGCACACGCACACACACACACACACACATGTGAAAAAATTCAAACTCGTCAGTGGACAAAAAGCGGGTGGTGGGAGAAAAATTGCTGGAAAAAATTGAACTTTCGAATTTTTTAATTTGCATTCTTTATTTATTTTTACATAAGCACAACGCGGTAAATGAATTTATATTTTTTTTTTCTTTTTTTTCTGCACTTGTTTTTTGATGTTGTAAAGTATTTTTTCATTTTTTTATTGTTCGTTCGTCTTTTGCATTTTTATGACATTAATGAATAAGGATACGTGAACACATGCACATAATTGTATTTGTATGTATGTATGTACATTAGGGTGATTCAAAAAATAGTTCGACATAGTCTTACCCCCTAAAAAATTAGGTATTGATGAGAAAATAAGCCTTGCAAAAAAATTATTTTAATAGTTAAGATATTCGCACATGGCTTACCATTTTGAAAGCTTCAAAGCTTCAACTTTAAGAGTATGCAAAAATATTTTGACAAAACTTTCAAAAGTTTAAAGAAAGTTTACTTTGAAAAAAATTCCATTTTTCCCCATACAAAATGTGTGGGAAAGGGTGAAAAAAATAGCCACCCCTATGGGTTAAGTTAGAGCGCTAATTTTTTGCAAGGCTTATTGTCTCTTCAATACCTAAAGTTTCAGGGGGTAAGACCGAAAAAAACCGAATTTTTAAGCTATTGCATAGATTTTATCGCGGGCTTGGCACCTAACAAAAAAAAAACCGGAACGGATAAAAAGGTTCGAAAAAGGTTCGAAAAGCCGAATACATAAAATTAGATCTATTTATTGATGTATAAACATCTTTGCGCTGGGGGCAATAAAGAAAAAGTTACGCGTAAGAGTAAGATGTAAGATGTAAGAGTAAGAGTAAGATGTAAGATTTAAGATGTAAGAGGTATGGGTGTGGGGGTGTAAGATGTAAGAGGTATGGGTGGGGGGAGGGGGAAGGTTTGTAAGATGTAAGATGTAAGAGGTATGGGTGGGGGTGTAAAATGTAAGATATGAGAGGTATGGGTAGGGGGTGTAAGATGTAAGATTTATGGATGGGGGTGTAAGATGTAAGATGTAAGATGTGAGAAGTATGTCATATCATATGATGTCATATCATGTGATGCCATATCTTATGATGTCACATCATATGATAACATATCATGTGATGTCATATCATATGATGTCATATCATATGATGTCATATCGTATGATGTCATATCATATGATGTCATATCATATGATGTCATATCATATGATGTCATATTGTATGATGTCAATGTCGTACCATATGTTGTCATATCATATGATGTCATATCATGTGATCTCATATCATGTGATGTCATATCATATGATGTTATATCATGTGACGTCATATCATATGATGTTATATCATGTGACGTCATATCATATGATGTCATGTCATAT
This sequence comes from Campiglossa producta, assembly GCA_964058755.1. Taxonomy (NCBI): domain Eukaryota; kingdom Metazoa; phylum Arthropoda; class Insecta; order Diptera; family Tephritidae; genus Campiglossa; species Campiglossa producta. The sequence goes on from CAXKVI010000005.1 coordinate 104,806,126, forward strand.
GATTTGACTGAAAAGTATGTTTTATAAAACAAAAATTTTATAATTTTTTTTTCAAATTTGGACATTTTTTAAATTGTTTTTTTTTTTTTTTTTGTTTTAATTTTAATTCAAAGCTTGATCTTTTTCTGTTAAAATTATACCTTTTTTGTAATGAACCTCGAAAATGTCTTTGATGAAATGTTATCTTGACACGCTTTCCCATTACCATAAAATACTCAAACTATTTCCACAAACCGCCCCACATTCTCTTATTGTAGGTATACTTAGTCAAAAACTTTGCTTTTTTTCAATTTTATTATGTAGAAGAAGAAAAATTTGCAAATTAGATTCTTTCAAAAAAAAATTTGTTAGTTTATTTTTATATTCAAATTCCTTTATTTTTATCGCTCTTTGCCTTTCCCTCATTTCTACTTTAATATAAGCACATAAAACAAAAAAAAAAAAATGTCATCAAATACCCCTAACAGGTAATGTTGGCCATTAAATGGGGCAAAGACACAGCAAGTGCCGTGTGACGAGTTTTACAGGTAACATTAAAGGATAATGCAAAAATGAGAAGAAACGCTAGTCTGTGTGTGTGTGTATGGAAACGTGCAGCAGTCCTTTCAGGTTGGGGTGATGTTAATAAAAATTCGTACTCATTTCTTGCAAACAAGAAATAATTTATTTTCCGCTCTTTTGCTCTTCTTTTTTTAAATTTTTTCATAAAATTTTTATCTTCACATTTTTGGTATTGTAATTTTTTCCTTTATTTTATGGCGATTTTTCGCATTTTTCTTTTTAATGGAGGTGCTTTGCAAATTACTCATTATTTTCTTTTTCATTTGCTCCAGTTTTATGTCTTTTTTTACCTTTTTGAGGCAATCCCAACATATATTTATACAGTGGCGGGCAACAATATCAGGACGCCTTGTGTGTTCTTGAAATATCATATTATAATTCAAAATAAAAGAAAAATTAATAAAATGAAAACAAAGTGAAATAAAATAAAATTAAATTAAAGAAAAAAATTAAAACTAAAAAAATAAAAAAGGAAAAATTAAAATAAAACAAAATTAAATAAAATAATTTAGTTATTGTAATTATGTTTACGAACATCGAAATTTTGTGGACCTTTGAAATTCCTAACCCCTCTCCTAGGTTCGATGACCAATAATGAAAAATTTCTAAGCAACTATACAAAGCGGTTTGGCAAGATCCTTCAACAAGATCGAAATTGCAGTCACCGTAGTTGGTATTGTATGTAGCATTTTTGAACTTGTTTTCGCCAAAAACTGAAAAGGATAATTTGATAAAAATTATTCGACTGGTCAAAAGTTTCCTGTTTCCTGTTTCCTGTTTCCTGTTTCCTGTTTCCTGTTTCCTGTTTCCTGTTTCCTGTTTCCTGTTTCCTGTTTCCTGTTTCCTGTTTCCTGTTTCCTGTTTCCTGTTTCCTGTTTCCTGTTTCCTGTTTCCTGTTTCCTGTTTCCTGTTTCCTGTTTCCTGTTTCCTGTTTCCTGTTTCCTGTTTCCTGTTTCTTGTTTCCTGTTTAATGTTTAATGTTTCCTGTTTTCTGTTTCCTGTTTCCTGTTTCCTGTTTCCTGTTTCCTGTTTCCTGTTTCCTGTTTCCTGTTTCCTGTTTCCTGTTTCCTGTTTCCTGTTTCCTGTTTCCTGTTTCCTATTTCCGGTTTCCGGTTTCCTATTTCTTGTTTTCTGTTTGCTATTTGCGGTTTCCTATTTCCTGTTTTCTGTTTCCTATTTCCTGTTTTTTGTTTCCCTTTTCATGTTTCCTGTTTCTTGTTCCCGGTTTCATTTTTCTGTTTCCTATTTCCGGTTTCCGGTTTCCTATTTCTTGTTTTCTGTTTGCTATTTGCGGTTTCCTATTTCCTGTTTTCTGTTTCCTATTTCCTGTTTTTTGTTTCCCTTTTCATGTTTCCTGTTTCTTGTTCCCGGTTTCATTTTTCTGTTTCCTGTTTTTCGTGCGCTTCTCGGAGAGGTTCCCTTAACCCTCTGCTCACTTTAACTCTCTGTGGCGTATTTAATTCGCCTTCGAAACATGAAAAACCGGAGTCCTAAGAAAACCTGCAACGCTTCGCGGTTCTCCCAAGGCAATTCGAAACTGAATTCATCAAATGCAAAACCATCAACCAAGCGTAAATATTCAACTTCCTGTGAAAAGTTACATAAATTGTATTAATCCCTTAACCCTCTATTGCCCTTTTTCTACTTGTCTTGCCAATCTACTATATACAGCTAGGCACAAATAACCCAATTAAATACCGAACATAAAATATCCTTAGCCACTATCCAGTATCCTGCACAGGAATTTACCTGTGTGCGTGTGTCTCAAAAAAAACACACACACACACACCTTTACAACCAAGAATAAATTGACTTCACGTGTCGCACATAAAAACGAAAAACCAACAAAAAGGAAAACTTTCGAAACGGGAGCTATCGTTCAAAATCTCTATAGCCAAAAAAAAAAAATCTACAAAAAAAAACTAAGAAAAAAATAAGAGTTTATGCAATTTCTCATTTTTGGTTTTTATGTTTTTGCGTTTATGTTTCGCCTTTTTCATGCTGTTCTTTTTTTTTGGAATTTTAACGCAAACAACAAATTTTTGTATGTCATGCCATTAACATCCCTGGCAATGTACAGCGAAAGACATACACTCAAACATGCATATTAAAGTAAGTTATATAAATTTTTTATTAAAATTAAAACACAAAAAAAAAAAAGTTATAAAATAAAATTTTTGCTGAAAAAGTGCAGAAAGAATGTGAGGAAGAGAAAGCAGCGAAAAAAAACTGTAAAATTGCGAGATTGCCAAAAGAATAATGAAAATGGCAACAACAATTTTTTTATATACCTACAACAACAAAAATGAATTTGCGATATAAAAAGGTTTTTCAGCTTCTCAAAAAAAATTTGTATAAAAACATACGAACATAAAAAGAAAAAGCATTTAAAAAAACGGTTCTCAAGCTCTGCCAATATCGTATAAAAACTTCTATAAAAAACCTCCAAACATACATACATCGACGCTATTTATTTTCAGTGAAAATTCCACTCAACCTCATGCACCCTTCGGGCGGGTGGGCGCGCTCTAAAAACATCTTAGCCCACTTTTTGTGGCGAGTTTTTTGATCCCGAGCTCATAAGCACACAAACGGTTTTTTGACATGGCGTTTACAGCGTAGAGACATACATATGCACATACCCTGTAGGGAAATCGTTAGAAGGTAAAATAATATATTAAAAAAAAAATAAATAAAATAAAAGAGAAGAAAATAAAAACTAAAAATAAAATTAAATAAAAAAAAAATTATAAGAAAAATTAAATGAAATAAAGTAAAATAAAATTAAAAAAATAAAATAAAAATAAAACAAAATAAAATAAAAAAAAAATAAAATGAAATTAAAAAAATAAAATAAAAAAATAAAAATAAAATAAAATAAAATAAAATAAAATAAAATAAAATAAAATAAAATAAAATAAAATAAAATAAAATAAAATAAAATAAAATAAAATAAAATAAAATAAAAAAATTAAAATAAAATAAAATAAAATAAAACAAAATAGAATAAAATAAAACAAAATAAAATAAAAGAAAATAAAATGAAATAAAATAAAAAAAAAATAAAAATAAAATAAAATAAAGCAAAATAAAAGAAAATAAAATAAAATAAAATAAAATTAAAATAAAATAAAATAAATTTAAATAAAATAAAATAAAATAAAATAAAATAAAATAAAATAAAACAAAATAAAATAAAATAAAATAAAAAAATAAAAAAAATAAAAATAAATATAAAAACAAAAACAAAAGACAATAAAACAAAATAAAAAGAAAATAAAAAAATTTAAATTAAATAAAATACTCTGCGGGCAGTATATGGCTCCACTGAGTATGAAAAGCTACTAGGACGATGAGAACCTAAGGAGATCTGTATTAAACTCTAGTCAGAAAGATCTCGCTACTCGAAACTGGTACACAGTTTTCCTAGAGGGAACCGACATAAATATATCTACATTGTAGTGGATTTACGATACACCCACACACACACATACACGTCCACGAAGATTAAAATTCTTCATCCTTCGTCCGCCTACGCTTCTTCTACCGTCATTTATTATTCACATAAATTTTGGAATCTTTAAAATAAAAATGTACTAAAATTAAAATGAAAAACGAAAAATCAAAAGAGAAATCAAAAAAGTTGGGCTAATACCCAGGGCGCTTGATCTGAAGGCAAAAAAAATGACACAGGAGAATAAGGCGCCTCACCTGGCCCAATGATTTTACGAAGCGGCTGAGTGCAGGAATCAAAAATAATTAATAATATTTCAAGGAAAAATTTCGCTTATTTGGCTCCAAAGACATGGATTCTTTAAGTCTTTTAATTAAGGGATATTTTTACTAAGTTTAAGGAAGCCATTAACATACTTCCTGTTAAATTAACATACTTCCTGTTAAATTAACATGACTTCCTATTAAATTAACATGAATTCCTGTTAAACTAACATGACTAGCTGTTAAATTAACATGCCTTCCTGTTAAATTAACATGACTTCCTGTTAAAACCACACTCATTTTCTCATGCAAAATTAACAGGGTCTTTCTTGTTAGTTTAACATGGTAATGGTATGGCATTTTACCACCTGGGTATAAAAAAAAACACATACAACTTTTTTTACATATGTATGTATAAGCATCCCTTTTCCCGCCATGACACATGATAAGCGTGCAATGGCAGGACAGCAAACGGGAAGGACATCGACTTATGGTTTAAAAACTTTCAATACAGTCAGGTTGCCAACCTTTTTTATATCATAAAAATAAAAACACATACCCCGACACACAAATTTACACATACACACACACATACTACATACATATGTGAAAGCTCACATATCCTCACACTCTT
>CAXKVI010000005.1:104816037-105221810 GCA_964058755.1 Campiglossa producta
GATATCCTAACCGTTTTATCCCGACTCATATTTCAAGACATCAACTGTGGCTCTATAAACTTGTTTTAAAACCAAAACGAAACAATTTTAAACCAGATTCATGTTTCAGTGTCGATTCATTTCCCAAACCCAAAGAAATCACTGTAAAAACCCGATTCATTTTTTAAAACCGAAAAGAAAACCAGTTAAGCCCGATTCATGATTCAAAACCCTAACCAAAACTGTTTAAATCCGATTCACTTTTGAATACCGATACTCTATGACTATATAAGCGCGATTCATATTTTAAACCCAAAGCCATAACCGTTTCCTTTTTCAAACCCCCTTAATTTTTCAGAGCAAAAACTGAAACCACTTGACACAGTCTCAGTTTTTGAAACCGGGCCGTAACCGCTTGAACCGCATCCTTTTTTATATCCCTTCATCAATTTTCGAAACTGAAATCGTTTCAATTTTAAACTCAAAATAATAAAAAATAAAAATATGTACACTCAGAAAAAAGTTTCCTTATTTTGACTCCAAAGACATGGCTTCCTTAAACTAAGTAAAATATTCCTCAATTTAAAGACTTTTTTCCTCAAGTTAAAGACTTTTTTTCTTAAATTGGGGAAATTTTTCCTTGAAATAAGGAAACCCTTTTTTGAGTGTAGGGCTCTTTTCAAACAAATTCCGAGATGAGGCATTTTTGAAAATTATTTTTAAACAAGATGTTCTTCCACTCAGCAGTCGAAACACGATATCCCCAATAAAATAAGATTTTAATTATGTGGGAATTTCGTTAGATTTTAAATTTAAATTTTTTCCCCATTACTGTGGGGAATTTTTCGAAGATTATCTGTCATCACTGGGGGATATACGCCCACGTGCCCATTTTACACTTACATATCTATTGTTAAGAAAAAAGGCCAGTATACAAATTTGGTTAAATTCTACCACAACTTCTCACTGCAAGAATACTAGTCCGGAAATAGACAGCTTTGATGGAAAAATTACAAACTTGGGTAAGTCCATGATATACAATGGGTAATTCCTTTTTTAAATATTGTTTTCAACGTCAAAGTACATTTTCCATAAGGCCCATCTGTCTACAATCTAAATATGTGTTGGCTAAAAACAATTTTTTATCAAAGCATTATAAAACTTTACCGTCAACAATTGAGATAATGACATGCTCGTGGCAAATTTTTAATTGCACACTCATTATAATTTTTGTTTCAAAAAAAAAATATCATTCACAAAAATATATACACGTTCTGAATGCCTATGAGTATTTCTTTTTAACCCTTACGCGGACAAACTGGTAAAGGTGTTACACTTCGAATTCTCATCTATCTTAAAAAGGGTTTAAACTCGAACTGCGAAAATATAAATCTGAAAATGAAGTTCCATTAAAAGTAAATTTAAGTACTACTTAAATTCAAAATCCTTGTCACTCAGCGTTTATGTTTAATTCAACATCATTTCTTATTTAGAATTGTCTTGTATGTATATAAAAAAAATCCTTGTCCGTCAAAGGGTTAATTAAACAACAATTTTTCAGCAATCTTCCACATGTGCGAGATAAAGAAACAACGCCAACAAATATATTTGCACAACACAATAAACCCCGAAATCATCAGAAAATATTTCCAATTTTGGCGAAAAAACAATAGGGGTATTCTCTCTACATTTTTTGCATAAAAAACACCAGAAATTAACATACTATTGTCAAAATTGTCGAATAACTCGAACCCAGGTTTTCGAATAAAAATGTAATTTCGAAAATATTTTTTGTGTTTAGCCTACGAACTCAAATTTTTCGAATATGTCAAAACCCTGGGTAATTATTTCATGTTGTATCTATTGTGTATTTTATTTGTTTTTTTTTTTTTTTTTAATTCGATTTTGGTATTTTTAATTAATATAAACCCGCGAATGTGTGTCATTAAAGTTTCAACGTATGCTTTAAACTTTTGGCGGCCTTTTTTAGGCAAATTTAGCAGACAGAAAGCATTAGCGGTTCTTAAGATTTTATATTTGTGTGACTGCCTTTACGCTGTTTTTTTTTTGTTTTTTCTTGAATCAGATTCCTCCTAATATGAACTTTATATGATCTAATGTGAATAACTGTTTTAGCATTGTTGTTTGTCCCTTCATTTTTCTTTGCTTTTGCATTTGTGTTTTGCTTCATAAATGCCGCTATTCCGTTATAGCTGTTGTGATATATGACCTTAACGCTATTATCGCGGTACCTACCTACTTGGTTTTTTTTCGAAAATCAAAAGTTCGAATGACCATAAAAAATCTTAAGAGAATTTCCTTCAAAAGGTACACATGTAGGAAGAAATAAACCCATAAAAACATTAACATGGGCACATATGAATGGGCGTAGCCAAAATTAAACGAAGGTGGGGTAACCAAAGTGGACGTGGACAGTTTTAGAACATCAAAACAGCCAATATACTGGAAGGATTTTCTTTTTAATTCTAACTTCGAAATACATAATTTTTTCGTGTCACACCCGGATATGGGGGAATTTTTAAGGTGAAATGATATTTTAAGTATTAAATTTTCAACAATCTAGAACGTTTGTCATTCAAGCAATTTTGTTTAGAGAGTAGCAAAGAAAAAGCAAGAGGAAGAGTAGGGAGAGAAAATAGGAAGAAACTAGGGAGAGCAAGATCAAGAGTAAGCAAGTAGGGCACCGGAACCCCTTCATTTCTCCTATCCACATCTCTGTACTAATAAATGTTCATATCTACTATCGCTCTGGGTAGAAACATGAAATTTGTTGATAAAAAAGCAAGTAGTTAGCGCCACTGTAGCAATAACAAATAATAGTTTTAGGAAAGAGCCATGATATTTTGATGTCATAAAAATTATTTAGAACGCAGGCACGTGTCGAATTTTGGTCTAAGAAAAAACAATGCAATTAGGATCAAAGTTGAATATACATACATACATACCATGTAGATAAGACCAAAGTGGTCACAAAAAGTACTCGTTTAGGACTATAATTTTCTGACTAGTTTAAATAAAACTAAATTAAGTAAAATAAAATAAATTAAAATAAAATAAAATAAAATAAAATAAATAAAATAAAATAAAAAAATATAAAATAAAATAAAATAAAATAAAATAAAATAAAATAAAAAAATATAAATAAAATAAAATAAATAAAAAAAAAAAAAAAATTAAGAAATTAAATAAAATAAAATAAAATAAAATAAAATTCAATAAAAAATAAAATAAATTAAAAAATTTTAATAAAATAAAATAACAAAAAATTGGGTAAAAAAATAAAAAAAATATAAAAAAAATATAATAAAATAAAATGAATTAAAATAAAATAAAATAAAATAAAATAAAATAAAATAAAATAAAATAAAATAAAATAAAATAAAATAAAATAAAATAAAATAAGATAAAATAAAATGAAAGAAAATAAAATAAAATAAAATAAAATAAGATAAAATAAAATGAAAGAAAATAAAATAAAATAAGATAAAATAAAATGAAAGAAAATAAAATAAAATAAAATAAAATATTTATAAAATATATAATATAAAATAAAATAAAATAAATTAAAATAAATTAAAATAAAATAAAATAAAATAAAAAATATAAATAACATAAAAAAAAATAAATGAAATAAAAAAAATTTAATTAAAATAAAATAAAATAAGTTTAAAAATTTTAAATTAAATTAAATAAAATTAAAGAAAATGAAATTAAATTAATTTAAATTAAATTAAAGAAAATAAAATAAAATAAATTAAAATAAAATAAAATAAAAAAATATAAATAAAATAAAAAAAATTAAATTATAATAAAATAAAACAAATTAAAATAAAATTAAAAAAAAATTAAATTAAGTTAAATAAAACAAAATAAAATAAAAAATACAAATAAAATAAATAGAAATAAAATAAAATAAAATAAAATAAAATAAAATAAAATAAAATAAAATAAAATAAAATAAAATAAAATAAAATAAAATAAAATAAAATAAAAAAATATAAATAAAATAAAATAAATAAAAAAAAAATAAATTAAATGAAATTAAATAAAATAAAATAAAATAAAATAAAATGCAATAAAAAATACAAATTAAAAAATTTTAATAAAATAAAATAACAAAAAATTGGGTAAAAAAATAAAAAAAAATATAAAAAAATATAATAAAATAAAATGAATTAAAATAAAATAAATTGAAATAAAATAAAATAAATTAAAATAAATTAAAATAAATTAAAATAAAATAAAATTAAACTAAATTGAAAGAAATTAATTTAAAATAAATTAAAATAAAATAAAATATAATAAATTTAAAAAAATTAAATTGAATTAAAGAAAATAAAATAAAATAAAATAAATAAAAATAAAATAAAATAAATAAAAATAAAATAATATAAATTAAAATAATATAAAATAAAATAAAATAAATAAAAATAAAATAATATAAAATAAAATAAAAAAATATAAATAAAATAAATAAAAATAAAATAAAATAAATAAAAATAAAATTAAATTAAATAAAATAAAATAAAAAAATATAAATAAAATAAAATAAAATAACGCAAAATTAGGTAAAAACAAAATTCATTAAAATTAAAAAAAAAAATAAAATAAAATGAAATAAAATAAAATAAAATAAAGTAAAATAAAATAAAATCAAATTAAATTATATAAAATAAAATAAAATAAAATTAAAAAATAAAATAAAATAAAATAAAATAAAATAAAAAATAAAATAAAATAAAATAAAATAAAATAAAATAAAATAAAAACCAAATAAAAGAAAAAACAAACAAATAGTTGGCTGTTTAGATAGTTTGAGAATCATGTTAGCAGAGAGCTAGCTTTCAACTAGTTAATTTTGCTGCCAGGTAAACATAACCAAGAACCGTTGGGTGCATAGCAAGTCTGAGAATGTTTAGTGTTAAAAAAAATGGTTTAATTTAATTATTTGTTTATTAATATAAAATCTATATATCGTCATGGTGCATTTACTATAGTTATGTAACTCTCAATAGACACATAAATGTTGGCTTATAACATACTAGACAGACCTGCATGTATACATAGCAAGTACAAATAGTAAAGTCGCTTAAGTCTCTAGTTCAAAGCACATACGAATAGTAAATAATAACTTCAATTTCTCAAACTTATCTGGCGAAGGACTTAAGCAGGTTTAATAGGTACACGGTTAAAAATTTGACCCTAAATTTTAAACATTTTTGGACTATATATATGACCAAACCAAATTTGGTTTGAAATTTAGTCTAGACTACTTTCCGCATGCGCACAATGGAGTCCGTTTGACATGTTTTTTTTACGAGAAAATTGTTTCATTTTTCTGCAAAAAATTTCCACATAAAATAGAAGAGAAACGTCCAAGTGCCAAAAAAAAAAAATAAAAAAATACAGACTTTTTCGTTTGTTTTTTTACAGCCAAGTTTGGATTTTCTTTGTTTTTCGTTAGTTTTTTTTTAACATAGCTTGTCCGCTTGCACCAATATGATTGTTGTATAAGACGGTTTCTTTCGAACAATAAATAGAAAGAATACAAGAAAATACGTAGTGTCTTATAGCTTTATATAAGCCAAAAAAAAAAAAAAAAAAAAATGTCAATAACAGTTATTCTGAGTTATTTACTTTATCTCACAAAAAATAATTGGCAATTTCAAAAATACATCTAAGCAAGCCATGATAGCTCTCGCTTCTCAGTAGCATTCAGACCGTGAACCAACGAGCTAACAGTTCAGTCACTTCGGCATGTCATTTTCATGTTGTCTTTTATGATTTTTTTTTATATGCTTACCAATCACACTTTTTCAAGACATTTTTACAACACTTTTTCTTTCCTGCTCTTCGCTTTCCGTAACTTATTTAAATACGTAATATTACAACTTTTTATGTGGATTTCCGTTTATTACGTTAGGGCCACTTTTTCTGAAATGTTTTTACTCGCCATACCTTTTTTACCATTACGCTCACGAGTATTTATTTACATAGTCTTTTTTGTCCGATCTTCGCAAAATTACCGCAATGTTACTTTTTCATAGACTATCCCTACAATCTAGTTTTTTTTGCGATTTTTTTTTTTTTTTTGTTCGTCAACTTCGCATTTTGTAATTTACCATTTTTGTCTTCCATTTTTTTTTTAACTTTATTATATCAATATTATAAAGTATGTATGTATAGGTATTAATATCCAAATTTTTTCTTCAATATTTTATTTATGTAAAAATGAGAGATATTTTGTACAGCAATAATAACTGGGCAATTCACAAGGGGTGTGGTATTCCTCTATCGTTTTATGTTTCCATGGTTTCCAATATAAATTTTTTGAAAAATAGACAAATAGCACGAAATACTAGAGGTTGTGAACTGCGTAAATGATTTCGAGAAGGATAAAGTTATGATTTTTTTTTTTTTTTTTTTTGTTTTCAAAGTGACCTGAGAATTTTTTTTTAAACCATCTCGAAAAATTCCCGAAATGGTTCCGATAACAATCTGAAAATCATCTCGAAAAAGTTCCGAAAACCATTCCGGAAAAAGTCTCGAGATGATTTCAAACAGATCACGAAAATATCTCAAAATGTTCTGAACTAATCTCGAAAAAAAATCACGAAATGATTCCAAAACAATTCTAAATGGTATAGAAAAAATTGGGAAAATAATTCCAAGATGGTCCCATAGAAGTCCCGAAAACATTCTGAAAAAAGTTCCGAAATAATTCCGAAAACAATTCCGAAATGGTCTCGAAAAATACCGAAAACAATACAGAGATCGTCCCGAACCAGTCCCTAAATTATCCAGAGATAATCCCGAAAAAGTTCTAAAATGACCTCCAAATGTTTCGAAATCATCTTGAAAAACTCCAGAAATGGTATCGAAAAAGTTTCGAAATGGTCGCGAAAATAATAGGTAAGAAATAAGAAAATATTTAAGAAAATTGTATGAAAATAACAGAAGGAAAACTGCAGTAAAAGTAAAAAAATAATCCCAAGCCCCATATTAGAATTGACGCGAAAAAGGCACGACGAAAAGTTCCGAAAATATTTCAGAAGAGTCAACAAATATCATCTCGGAAAAGTAACGAAATGATCTCAAAAAAGTTTCGAAATCATCTCGAAAAACTCCAGAAATGGTTCCGAAAATATTCCAAAATGATATCGAAAAAGTTCCGAAATGGTCGCGAAAACTAGAGGGACAGGAAGGATTCCGATAAAATCACGAAATAAAAAAATATATAATGAAATTATGTGAAAAAAACGAAAAGAAAACTGCAGATAAAAGTAAAAAAAAAATTATTAAAAAAAAAACATATTAGAGTGACCCGAAAAAGTCCCGAAATTTAAGCAAAAAAGAAATATCGAAAAAAGGTACGAAACTATTACAAAAGAGTCGCAAAAGATCAGAACGAAAAAGTTCCCAAATTATCCCGAGATGATCCCGAAAAAGTTCCGAAATGAGCTAAAAATGTTCTAAAAATATCTCGAAAAAGGTCAAAAATGGTCCTAAAAAACAATTTCAAAACGGTTCCAAAAATTATACCAAGATGAATTCAAAAAAGTTCCCAAATAGAAAAATAATAAATGAGATTATATCAATTGGAAAACAAGGAGTGGAAATGATTTTGAAGGGCAGTAACAGCAGAGAAAGGAAACGATACTAAATAGAATAAGAATAAATGGTATAAAATAAGAAAATAGTGAGAAACGCAAGGAATCATGTCCATAGACCGAGTAGCAGGGATCACCCCATCGATTTGGGAAACTTAGAATAAACCCACGAATAGGAATGCCAGACGTAAGAGGTGACTTTAATCTAAACGTTAACCAAAAAAGATGCTTGTGACATTGTAATATTTACGTACCTATTTCCCCTTGCGGACGTATTCTTAACTTTCTTAGATGATATTGGAGGCTGTTTTATAGTTGTAGTTCCTTTTTATTGTTATCATAGGTATGTACCTGAAAGGAATACAAATAATTTAGGTTAGTTCGAGTATTTCAATAAAAAGTGGTTAGGTACTAAATAAGTTAATAATAAAAGTGAGGTTTACTTAATTGGAATTATTCACCATGTTCAGATAATGGTTATCAAATTCCATCAAACGAACGAGAACTTCCTCTATGGTCTCTGAGGGCAATCTTCGATCTAAAGATCTAATTTAACAGTGGAAGCATCTCTATCATCCGGAATTATAACCCGGAAATATTTTTCATATACTGAATACCTAGCTAGAGAAGAAAGTAACAACCATCATCCTCGAAGAACAGCACTATTTTAAAACTCATTATGGTAGGTAGGTAGGTAGGTAGAAGTGGCTGCCGCAAAGGCACACCTAGGCCAGTAATAAAAGGCCCGTTGTGATACCACCAAACACTAGGAAAGTCAGTCCCGGGGCCCGGCCATATCTATATATATAAAAATGAAATGGTGTATAATTGTAACGCTAAAACTCGAAAACGGCTGAACCAAATGAAATACTTCCTTTGGGGGATTTGTTTGTTATTACCACGCGCAGGTCATGTCTTAAAATCAGAACAAAATATTAAGGGGGCGTGGCAAGTTGAATATCTTCAAAAGTGTTTAAGGTAGGAACATGAAAATTGGTACAGAGCTACAGGATAACAGCACCACTCTTACCTATAAAACCGGGGGTTATCCAATAAGGGGGCGTGGTACCTCCCATACAAACTAAATTTTTTAAGCAGAATATCTGTGAAAGGGTTCAAGGTAGGGACCTGAAAATTGGTATAGACCTATATGGTATCAAAAGCCTTCTTACACATAAAAGAAGGGGTAATCGGAAAAGGGGGCGTGGCACCTCCCATACAAACTGAATTTTTCAAGGTGAATATCTTCAAAAGTGTTTAAGGTAGGAACATGAAAATTGGTATAGAGCTATAGGATAACAACACCATTCTCACCCATAAAACTTGGGGTTATCGAAAAAGGGGGCGTGGTACCTCCCATACAATCTTTAATTAGTTTGGTTGTTAATCTATATACATACATATATAAAAATGAAATGGTGTTCAGTCGTTACGCTAAAACTCGAAAACGGCTGAACCAAATCATATACTTCCTTTAGGGGGTTTGTTTGTTATTACCACGCGCAGGTCATGTTATAAAATCAGAACGAAATAATAGGGGGGCGTGGCACCTCCCATACAAACATTTTTCTTCAAGGTGAATATCTCTAAATGGGTTTAAGGTAGGGACCTGGAAATCGGTACAGACCTATAGGATAACAACACCATTCTCACCCATAAAACTGGGGGTTAACCAAAAAGGGGGCGTGGCACCTCCCATACAAATGAAATATTTCATAGTCGATATCTCTGGAAGTATTCATTTTAGACCACTGAAATTTGGTAAGGGGTTATATGAGATCGATCCCTACCACCTCCAAAAAAACTAGGGTAACGAAAAAGGGGGCGTGGCACCTCCCATACGAATGAAATACTCATAGTCCATATCTCGGGAAGTGTTTAGGTTAGACCAGTGAAATTTTGTGAGGAGTTATATAAGATCAATCCCGGACACCTCCAAAAAAAACTGGGGATAAGGAAAAAGGGGGCGTGGTTTCTCCTATATGAAGGAAACATTTCATAGCCCATATCTCTGCAAGTATTAATGTTAGACCACTGAAATTTGGTGAGGGTTTATATGTGATCGATCCCTAATACCTCCCAAAAAACTCGAGTTAACGATAAAGGGGGCGTGGCACCTCCCATACGAATATAATACTTCATAGTCCATATCTCTAGAAGTATTTAGGTTAGACCATTGAAATTTTGTGAGGAGTTATATAAGATCAATCCCGGACACCTCCAAAAAAACTGGGGATAAGGAAAAAGGGGGCGTGGTTTCTCCTATATGAAGGAGATAGGGATATGGTTTAAAATAGATATAGGGATCGGGTTAGAGAAACAGAGAGGGAAATAAATTTGTGGCAGGACAACGTCTGCCGGGTCAGCTAGTAAATGGTATAAAATAAGAAAAGAGTAAGAAACGCAAGGAATCATGTCCATAGATCGAGTAGCAGGCATCACCCCATCGATTTGGGAACTTAGAATAAACCAACGAATAGGAATGCCAGACGTAAGAGGTGACTTAAATCTAAACGTTAACCAAAAAAGATGCTTGTGACATTTAATATTTACGTACCTATTTCCGCTTGCGGACGTATTCTTAACTTTCTTAGATGATATTGGAGGCTGTTTTATAGTTGTAGTTCCTTTTTATTGTTATCATAGGTATGTACCTGAAAGGAATACAAATAATTTAGGTTAGTTCGAGTATTTCAATAAAAAGTGGTTAGGTACTAAATAAGTTAATAATAAAAGTTTACTTAATTGGAATTATTCACGATGTCCAGATAATGGTTATCAATTTCCATCAAACGAACGAGAACCTCCTCTATGGTCTCTGAGGGCAATCTTCGATCTAAAGATCTAATTTAACAGTGGAAGCATCTCTATCATCCGGAATTATAACCCGGAAATATTTTTCATATACTGAATAGCTAGAGAAGAAAGTAACAACCATCATCCTCGAAGAACAGCCCTATCTTAAAACTCATTATAGAATTTTTCAAAATTCTGCGTATACTTCCAACAAAAGATCGCAATTCACTCAAGAAATGCATTATCATCATTATCATCATAATCATCATCTAACGCATAAATGAAAGCAGGAAATGTTTCTAATAGTATGTATATGATTCCTCAACATTTAACGTTAATAAATATTTCCAGTTAATTGTTGTGTTCGAAAAATTTCCAAGAATTTAACTAACAAACATAAATATCTACTTTAAATTCGCATAGGCTGAAAGGTAAATAATAATAAAAAAGAATTTCAAGCACACGCACACAAATCAAAGCAAAATACGCAATAAAAGCAAAGAAAACGAAAGAACACGGGAGAAAAAGTTGGAAAGAAGTTGCAAAATATATTTTTTTTTTTTAGTTTTTTTTTTTTTCGCTTATCACTAGATACATGTACGCTACTGCAAAGACATATGTAGCAGTGGCGTCGTAATCATGACTCTGGCAGGGGTCGAGCCCCCGGAAAAATGTTTGCTACACTTCTACCATATTTTATTTTCTTTTATATTTTATCATTTTTTTATTTCAATTCAACTAAACTATTTTTTAATTAATTTAATTTTATTTAATTTAATTAAATAATAATTTAATTCCATTCAAATGTATTTATTCTAATTTACTATTTATTTTAATTTAATTTGAATCTAATCTTATTTAGATTAATTTATTTTATTCAACTAAATTTTTTTTTTTTTTTTGTATTTTTTCAATTTTTTTGTACTATTTCTTTTTTATTTTGTTTTGTTATATTTCATTTTATTTTTTTTTTTTGTTGCAGTTTTTATTTTGTTTTATCTTCTTTTATTTTACTTTATTTTTTTGTTTATTTTATTTTGTTGTATTTTTTATTTTATTTTGTTATATTTCATTTAATTTTTTTTTGTTGTATTTTTTATTTTGTTTTATCTTCTTTTATTTTATAATATTTTATTTATTTTTTTTTTATTTTGTTGTATTTTTTATTTCACTTTTTTTATTTTTTATTTTATTTCTTTTATTTTATTTTATTTTATTTTTTTATTTTTTATTTTATTTGTTATTTATTTTTTTTTGTTCTCCTTTTTTATTTTGTTTTATCTTCTTTTTGTGTTTATTTCTTTTTTTCATTTCATTTTATCCTTTTTTTATTTCTTGATGTTATTTTACTTTATTTTCTTATTACTTTTATGTTGTTTTTATTTATTTTATTTTTTCATTTTTTTTGCTTCTTAATTTTTTTTTTTCTTTTTTTTATTTCATTTAATTTTTTTTGGTGTATTTCACTTCATTTTGTTGCATTTTTTTATTTTGTGTTTTTCTTTCTCTTATTTTTTTGATTACTTTTCTGTTGTTTTTTTTTTTTTTTCTTAATTTTTTTTTTTTGTTTCTTTATTTTCTTTGTTTCTTTATTTTTTTGTTTTTATTTTTTTAGTTTTGTTTTTGTTTTATTTCTTTTTTTTTAATTTTTATATTTAATTTAATTTTTATTTTAATTTTTTTTTTTTTATTTTATTTTTTTTTTTCTTTTTTATTTTATATTTTTTTTTTCTTTTTTATTTTTTTTTCTTTATTTCATTTCATTTTGTTGTATTTTTTTAACTTTGTGTTTATTTTTTTTTTTTTTTTTTCATTTCATTTTACCCTTTTTTTTATTTTTTATGGTATTTTACTTTATTTTCTTATTGCTTTTATGTTGTTTTTTTTTCTTTTTTGTTTTTTTTTTTTCTTTTTTTAGTTCATTTTTTTTTTTTTGTATTTCATTTCATTTTGTTGTATTTTTTTATTTTGTGTTTTTCTTATATTGCTTTATTTTCTGATTACTTTTATGTTTTTTAATTTTTTTTTAAATTTTTTTCATAATTTTTTCCCCCTCCTTTTTTGTTTCTTTATTTTTTTTTTTTGTTTCTTTATTTTTTTACTTTATTTTTTATCCTATCCAAGACCAGACGCCCCTCACATTTTAACATGCGCAGCTTCAACTTAAATTTACCAGCTCCAAGCTCCTGCAATAGCTTGACTCCATCCTACACTCACTTGCCCATAAAGTAAATTGCAAAAAATCTAGAATAGAATAATAAAAACAAAAAAAAAAACATAAGTTGTTTGTCTGTGGCATCTTGAGCTAACGCACGCATCCATATAAGCGCGAAAGTGGAAAACAGCGAAACCATGCCCCAGCCGAATGGATTGGTGGTACATCAGCTTGTTGCAACATCATCATCATCATCATCTTCATCAGCAGCAACAGCAACATCTTGTAAGCTTGCCTCATGCGATTGCTGATCATAAATGGTCGTAAATCGTAGTTTGAATGCTGACATTGCTGTTGGTTGCAGTAAACGCGACGCGTCTAGCGTCGAAACAACCAAGCAACCGCGAGACCGTCAGTCAACATAGCCAAACTCACACACATACATACATTGTAGCTGCGATGCAAGTGCAGCTGTTGCAATACAACGAAACAGCAAACAGGAAAAATCTACAACTACAATCTACTAGAGCAATGGCAAAATCAAAATCAAATTCAAAATCAAAGTCAAAGTTGCAATAAGCAAAGCAAATAAGGCCAAGTGCAATAACCAACTCATTTATTGGTGACTTGCGGATGCGAGTAAGTTAGCGCTTAAAGAATCTGCACAAGTAAACAAAAAAAGCATTACAATAATCGTAATGCACTTCTGATAGGGATGAAAATACCGAAACTAGTGAAAGGGGGTTGAAAATGTTAAATTTTTTTTTCCATTTTTTTTTTATTTATTTTTTTTAGTTTTTATTTTATTTTTTTTTTTTGTTTTATTTTATTTTTTTTTATTTTATTTCTTTTTATTTTTATTTTTTACTTCACTTCATTTTATTTTTTGTTTTACTTTATTTTTTTTTTTTTAATAAATTTATTTGATTTTTTTAAATTTTTTTTAATTTTATTTCTTTTCTTTTATTTAATTTTCTGTTATTTTATTTTTTTATTTAATTTTTACTTTTTTTTATTTAATTTTTAATAAATTTTTTTTAAATCTATTTTATTTATTATTTTTAAGTTTTTGTGGAATACCTAACCCGTGACTGTCTTTGCTCCCGAAAATCCCAAACAAACACACACCTTACCACACATCCCAAAGCCGCCTAGACATCCATCGAGTGTGTGCACATTAGATTCTAGGACGTTGTACGCACTCTCAACTCGCGGAAATATGGAAAGAAATATGGCAAATCGAGAATGTACAAAACTTCGCCAGTCGCTTGGGCTATTGCACTCGTTGCCGGCTTAGTTGCAGCTTCGCTCCTAGCACAGCAATTAAAGAATTGACCAATGCTTGATCTTACATATTTGTTGTTGTAATACTTGTTTGTTGTAACTATTCTCATGAGCCAACGACCGGACCGTCTTCTTTCCACACCGCGTACTTTCCTCACGCAACTGAAGATGTATTCAAGCTACTTTGGCGCATGCAGTCACATTGCTGCTTATCGTTTTGAGGCAGTGAAATAGGAATTTTGAAGTTTCCAATAACAAGTTAGCTTGTTGTAGATTTAAAACTCATATTTTTGCAGGGTTTATTTTAAATGACTTCGAGAGTTAGGCATTCCATTCGTTAGGGGTAGCCTGCTTTTGAAAAAACCTCGGTTAATCCTAGTAAATTAACATAGAATCCTGGCAAATTAACATAGAATCCTGGTAAATTAACATAGAATCCTGGTAAATTAATATAGAATCCTGGTAAATTAACATATAATCCTGGTAAATTAACATAGAATCCTGGTAAATTAACATAGAACCCTGGTAAATTAACATAGAACCCTGGTAAATTAACATAGAACCCTGGTAAATTAACATACACACCTTTTAAGTTAACAAGAAAGTCTTGTTAAAATAATAAAAAAGCCCCTTTAAATTACCAAGAAAATTTAATCAAGTTATTAAAAACAAATCCTAATAAATAAAAAATAAAAAAAAAAAACAAGCAAAAAATCTGTTTAAATAAGTAAGAAATCCTGTTAAATTACTCCAAAAATTCTGTTAAAACAATAAAAAAAACCTATTTAATTAACAAACACCCAGTTAAATTAAGCAAAATACTGTTAAATAAAAAAAAATCTTCTTAAATTAACTATGAAATTCTGTTATTTTAACCAAAAATCCTGTTAAATTAACAAGAAAATGCTTTTTGTTTGATAAAAAAAATTCTCTTAAATTCCCAAGAAAATCCAATTAAATTAACAAAAAATCGTGTAAAATTTAAAAATAAAATCCTGTTATAAACAAAAAATTTTTTTTATAGCTGCGAAAAAAAAACTTATGAAAGTTACAAAAAAATTATGTTAAAGTAGCTAAAGAAAATCCGGTTAAATCAACTAGGCAATCTTGTTATGTTAAGAAGAAAATACTGTTAATTTAACATGAGATAGTGTTGGTTTAACGAGACGGATATTGTTGTTTTAACAGAAAGTCATATTAGTTTTTTAACTTTAAAGGAAGTCATGTTAATTTAACAGCAAGTCATGCTAATTTAACACCAAGTCATATTGAGTTGACAGACAGCTATGTTAATTTAACAACAAGCCATATTAAAGTAGCAAAAAAAATCATGTTAAATTAACTAAGCGATCTTGTTAAGTTTAGAAGAAAATCCTGTTAATTTAACATGAGATAGTGTTGGTTTAACGTGACAGATATTTTTGTTTTAACAGGAAGTCATATTATGTAGTTTTAATTTAAATTTAAAAGAAGTCATGTTAATTTTACAAAAAGTCGTGTTAATTTAACAGATATCAATGTTAATTTACCCGGAACTCATGTTAATTTGCCAAGAATAACATGAGTAATTTTCCAAACAACCCTGTATATCCTCAATTCATCCCTCATAGTTTTTTTACCTCAAGAACATCAAAACTATTTTTGGCTTCGCATCAACATAATTCAACAAAAAACCTAAATGTCCGATATAAAATAGTTCAAACATTTCCAAGGCAGTGACCAAACTAAAAAAAGCTCTGTCACAAAAGACTTTGCCATCACACAAACAAGGGACAGACACAAAAAAAGGGGATGAACTAAAAATGTGACTGCTTGCCAATAAGAATGTCAGACCATTTTTCATATAACCCACAATACGACAAATAATACAAACATGGACAAATTTTTATCCAGAAATCTTAAAACTAACACAAACACAAACATACAGAGACCAGCAACAAAAAATCAGAAACCTTGCCAAGGGATTCGTTTTTAGTGCTACTGCCTTATCTAGCTTGGCTTGGTTATACTTGGAATACCTTTCTTGGCACTCAAACAAAAAAAGTTGGGAGAGAATACCCATTTATTTTACAACAACAAAAAAGAATAAAAAAATTACAAATAACTGTACCATATGCGCAATAAATAAAAATACATATTTACATAAGAAGTGCGGGCTAGAGTGATAACGGCTCTTTGGCCCCAGAACCCAAAATGTCGCCTTTTCAAAACAAAAGTGATCTTTCTCTGGATTCCTAGGCAGAAGGTAAGACCTAATTCTAGTTTGAGTTAAGTAGCAAGTCCATTCCTACTTCATCCACCCACCCACTTTTAAACGAAAAACCTTCAAACGACCGTTGAATTTTGTAAACTTTTCTTGACATTTGCAGTCCACTACCTTGAAGTCACCTTTGTAAATTGCAATTTATTGTAGTTGGTTGATCCTTTTTCTAGTTTGCTTACCAGCACAGACACATTCACATCCACACGGACTCGGATGCACATGTAAACGAAGACAAGAAAATGTGCAACGTGTGACATTCGTCAAAAGCAAAAAATGTCATTGCACTGCTTGGCTCGCGAAGAAGCTTTCCAGGTACTTGGCTCATGGATGGAAGACCAAACAAGCTGACAAAAAAAAGGAAAAATAGAAAATACTCATACATGGCTAATTTCATGTCAAATCGTTATGTTAATTCGTTTAATTTCATTTTAGTAATTTAATTTTCTTTACTTAATTTTTTTTTCATTTATTTTTCGCTTTTAAGTAAATTTTTTCTTTTTTTTTCATTGTATTTTTTTACTTTATTCTTTTATATTTTTTTCTTTTTTTTACTTTATTTTTTTATTATTTTTTCTTTTTTTTTTACTTTATTTTGTTCTATCTTATTATGTTTTTTATGTTTCTATGTTATTTTCTTTGAATTTATTTTCTTTTGTTTTATTTTATTTTTTTTGTTTTGTTTTGTTTTTTTTTATCTATTTTTTATTTTTTATTTTATTATGCTTTCTCTTGTTTTATTTTATTTTATTTAATTTATTTATTTTTTTTTTATTTGACTTGGTTTCATTTTATTTTATTTTATTTTTTTTAACTAAACATTTTTTTATTTATTTTAGTTTATTTTATTTTACATATTTTATTTGTTTATTTTTTTAATTTTTTTTTTACTTAATTTTTTTTCATTTATTCTTTGCTTTTTTTCATTTATTTTTTGTTTTTATTCATTGCGTCTTTCACTTTATTTTACTATATTTTTTTTGTTTGTTATTTTTTAATTTCTTTTTTCCTTTTTTTCTTTTTTGTAATTTATTTTGTTCTATTTCATTCTTGTTTATATTTTCTTTTTTTTTTTCTTTTTATGTTTTTATTTTATTTTAGTTTATTTTCTTTGGTTTTATTTTATTCATTTTTTCTTAAATTTTTTATTTTTTTTTTTTGTTTTTATCTCTATTTTTTATACTTTTTCTCTATTTTTTCTATTTTTTCTATTTTTTATTTTTTTTTTCTATTTTTTTATTTCTTTTTTTTTATTTTTTATTTATTTTTTTCCTTTTTTTTCTATTTTTTTCAAGCTTTTTATTATTTTTTTCTATTTTTTTATTTTTTTTTCTATTTTTTATTTTTTTTCTATTTTTTATTTTTTTTTTCTATTTTTTTATTTATTTTTTTTTCCTTTTTCTTGTTTTTCTATTTTTTTATTTATTTTTTTTTCCTTTTTCTTGTTTTTCTATATTATAATTTTTTTTTTTTGTTTAATTTTTTTATTATTTTTTTTATTTAGTTTTTTAATATTTTTTTTTTCTTTTATTTTGTTTTGTTTTTTTTTTCTATTTTTTCTACTTTTTCTCTATTTTTTATTTTTTTCTATTTTTTATTTTTTTTTTCTATTTTATATTTTATTTCTATTTTTTATTTTTTTTTTCTTTTTTTTATTTTTTTTTTTTTTTCTATTTTTTTATTTTTTTTTTTTAAATTTTTTTTTTTTTGCTTTCTTTTGTTTTATTTTATTTATTTTTTTATTGGTTTCATTTTATTTAATTTTTTTATATCTTTTACTTATTTATTTATATTATTTTATATACTTTCTTTCTTTAATTTTTTTTATTTTAATTTTTTTTTTCTTTGTAATTTTTTTTTACGATTTGACACGTAATTACCCTCATGGGTACTAGAGATGGATTTTCACGAGTGTCCCGACGAAGCTTCATATCTGAACACATATCCACATTAGATCAAGATATTTATTTTATATGAATTTTGTCTATTACCTACTCTGACCATGTAAAGAGTGAACTCAGATGAGCTGTGTGCGTGCATGTGCATGTGCAGAGGTGGGTTAGTGCGTTAGCCTCGCATCTTTGCTCTTCTAACTGACAATACAAGTTTTTGCCAAGAATTTGTCAGTTCAGCGATCCAACAGTTTGACTATCCAACCAAACGTTCGTCGGTCCAACCATCCTTCAAGTTTTTATTGCGTTCTTGTCAGGTCTCCACTCTGCATTTTTTTTTTTTTTAATTTTTCCACATTTCGACTTCGTCTTTCAAGATTTCAGCATTTTTTTCTATTTCACCTTTTTTTATTTAATACAAATTTTTCTATTTTAAAAAAAAATCAACACCAACAACAGCTGCAGCAGAGTTCTAAGCGAAAATGTGAGTGACTGCAACAACCTTTGTTTCAGCTTTTTTATTTGCTTTTCTTTTACATCGTCTAATAAGTCCGCAACTCCAGCTAGCGACCTGTATGAGTACTTTCTTACACACACGCACACATTCGTACATATTTATATCAACTTTTTGGCTTAGATACAAAAAAAAGTGGAATCTTTGAGCTCGCCAGCGTCGCACTTTGCCGCTTTTTTCTCACCTTCAGACAGCACTGCACCTTCTTCCTTTGGCGTCCAATTCAACGCACAAGCACTTTAGCAGGTTTTAGGTTTTTGCTTCTGTTTTTTTTTTTTAGTGGAGCACAGTGTTTTGTTAAGATTAAGGTACTAATTTATTTAATTTTATTCTTTAAATTTTTTATATTTTATAATTTTTTCTCTTATTTATTTTTTTATTTTTTTTTTTGCTATTTTACTTAATTTATTTTTTATTTTTCATTTTATTTTATCTTTTTTTAATCGATTTTGTTTTACTTAATTTAATTAAGCTCCAGAAAACTTAATTTAATTTAATTTAAGTGGGGGTGTTTCGGGTATTGCAGGAGTTTTTGAAAAAGAAAAAAAAATAAACTAAAAAATAAAATGAAATAAAAAAAAATAAAATTAAATTAAATTAAATAAAAAATAATATAAATCCAAAAAGAAAAGAAAAGAAATAAAATTAATTTAACCAAAAAAAAATAAAAAAATAAAATTAAAAAAAAACAAAACAAAAAAAATAAAATTAAATAAAATTAAATAAAATAAAAAACAAAAAAAAATAAAAAAATTTAATTAAACAAAAAACTAAATAAAAAAGAGATGGATAAAAAAAATAAAGAAAAAAAAATAAATAAATAAATAAAAAAAACTCAAAAAATAAAATAAAATTAAATTAAACTAAATTGAATAAAATAAAATGAAATAAAATAAAATAAAATAAAATAAAATAAAATAAAAGAAAATAAAATAAAATAAAATAAATTAAAATAAAATAAAATAAAAAATAAAGTAAAATAAAATAAAATAAAATAAAATAAAATAAAGTAAAATAAAATAAAATAAATTAAATTTTTCAGTTTTTTTATTTATATATATATTTTTTTATTTTTTTTCTTTATTTAATTTTTTTTTTATTTTTTTTCTTTATTTTTTTATTTTTTTATTCAACTCTTTTTTATTTAATTTTTTATTTTTTTTTAGTTTTTTATTTAATTAAATTTTTTTTTATTTTTTTAGTTTTTTATTTTATTTAATTTTATTTTTTATTTTGTTTTATTTTATTTTAGTTAATTTTTTTACTTTTTTATTTTTTTTTATTTTTTTGTTTAAATTGATTTTATTTCTTTTCATTTCATTTTGGATTTATATTATTTTTTATTTAATTTTATTTTTTAGTTTATTTTTGTTTTTTCTTTTTCAAAAACTCCTGCAATACCCAAAACAACCCCCACTTTGTCCCACTGTAGATATATTGTGTTGCGTCGCTGTGAACGTCGCAACGTCGTTAAGTCATTTCGTTGTTTCGTCACAGCAACAATTTTTTATATCTATCTACAAAAATTATAAAAAGAAAATGCGAAAAGCAACAACAACAAAAAAGGCCGACAAATGTGGAAAAGCAGCAACGCGAAAGAAATGGCAACAGCGGCTTTGACAATAACAACAACTACTGCAACAACAACAAAAATCCACAATAGACTATAATAAAAATTGCCTTTTCCTTGAAGGTTTTTTTTGTCGCGACGACAACGACAACACAATTTATTTTTGCGTTTTTACAAATTTTCCATTTTTTGCACTTAACGTCTTTTTGCCGACTTTTACCCTAGACTCGTTTCTCTAGCTGTCGCTTTCATTCTCTATCTCACTTCCTCACGCTCGTTCGCTTTATGCACTTTTTTCTAGTTTTTTTTTTTTTTGGTTTGTTTTGCTTCTATTTCTGTCTTGACTGCTCTAAAGTTTTTACTGCTGTTTTGCTTTATTGTGTAACTGTGTGTGTGTGTGTGTGTTTATGTCTAAAGGCCGCGACGACGACGATTCTGCTTTTCATTTATTATTATTTTCTACAACCCACCCCTCCAAGCCTTATTTCGTTCGATCAAAGTTTACATGCGTTTGGAGTACTAGAATCGCTAGAGATTCGCACTAAAAACCACCATATTCTTGATGTTGGTGTAAATGTGTGTGTGTCAACCGAAACACCGTCACACTATGGCGCCTAATACGGTGAATCGTTGGGAAAATCTACAAATTCTAAACTCGGCCGAGGTGAATGGTATTCTTATCCCTAATCTAGAAAGGTCCCATTTGTATGGGCCACTCCCCTTCCTTCTCTCACCACTTTATTCCCGAAGAGCTTATACGAATACTTTCAGAGATATGCTCACAAAACTTGAAACTTCGGTAGAGCCCTCAAAATGGCAGTGAATTCAAATTTTCTTACTTTTCATGGAATCTGTACTCAATTACGCACATTTTGACAGCTCTTGGGATATAGTATCTCAAAGGGAAAGTAACTCATACCTTGACGGGACACCCTAATATACTAAAAAGAAACCAAAAAAAAAAAGCTCGAATTTTTGTAATTTTTGTAACGGCTAAATAGCCAATCTACCAGGCCGATTTTTTTGATTCAAATTTTAAAATGACTTAATCGTGCTATAAAAGTAGGTACATATAAAAGGTGTCAACAAAAATGTAACCTCAATATTTTTGTAACGCCAAAACAGCAGATCTACCAAACGGTTTTCTCTAATTAAAATTTTAAAATGACATTTTCGTGACACAGAAGGACATAGGGGTATTTTTAATCTGATCTCACGGCTTCTCTAGCTAGTTACGCCAAAAACAAAAAAAAAAAACAAAAAAAAAAAAAAAAAAAAAAATAAAAAATAAAAAAAAAAAAAATCCCACCAACAAAAGTCAACACGCGCCATAGTGCAACGCAACGTTCAGCAACCTTAGCTCGATTAGCGGCAAAAAAACAAACCTCAGTTTTTCTGCCGCACCACCCAATTTGCACTGCGTCTATATGTATTTTATTTGTTTGTTTCTTTGTGTAAGTATGTTTGCTAACTTTTTTCACGTTATCTCAACGTATCTATCTATCTATATTGATTACCTTTTTTTTGCACTTAATTTCAACAACTACAACAATTGCACTTTTTTTTTCAAAATAATTTCACAATTTGTTGAAGCAAAAATGTTTGCGAAACAACAACAACACAAAAAAAACAGTTCTACCATTTTCGTTATATAAATTGGTTTTTCTTCTTCTTCCCCTTGAGATTTATACTACTACTGGTTATAATTGTAGACTGATATAGCAAATGTTTGTAAGTGCTAGTTGATAGATCAAGTGTGTGGTTGTTGTTGCAATCAGAAGTCTAGAAAAACAATTATTTTCAATAGAGTTCTATTATTTCTAAGCGAAGTTGTTGTTGTTGTATTAGTTTTTTCTATTAAAGTAAAAAAAGTAAAAAGCTAGCAATCAAGTGAACACGTGTGCGTCGGAGAAACGTACACAAATGCCTATGCGAGTGTATGCTATAAACATAACCCAACAAACATTTTTGATTACACTTAACTTAAGAATCATTTTTTTAACAAAATTTGCCCTTTTATCCTTGTGTGATTTTAAAATTTCGATTAAGAAAATTGGTCCAGCATAATGGCTGTTTTGCTGTTACAAACAATTGGGTTACAATTTTTGTGTACACCCTTTCACTTTTAACCTTTTAATAGACCCCTATATTCTTATGCGTCACGAGGATGTCTTTTTAGAATTTGAACTACAGAAATATTCCCGTTAGATTGGATTGGATTGGATGGTGTTACAAAAATTTTAGTTTCTAATTTTGTTAGCACCCTTTCACTTTTGGTATGTCTTTGTACCCTTATATCCATGAGTTATTTTTTATTTCATTATTATTATTTATTTTTTTTTTTTTAATTTTCAATTTTTTTATTATTATTTTTTTTTTTTTAATTTTCAATTTTTTTTTGTTTTATTATATTTTTTTTCTATTTTGCTGTATTTTATTTTTTCATTTTGTTTTATTTTCATTTGCTTTATTATACTTTGGCTAATTTTATTTTATTTTAATTTTTTTGTTGTTTTATTTTTTTTTAATTTAATTATTTTACATACTTTCTTTTTGTTTTATTTTTTTATATTTTTTTTTAATTTTGTTTTTTATATTTTACATTTTTTTTTTTTTTTCTTTAATTTCGTTTTTTTAGATTTTTTTATTTTGCTTTATTTTATTTTTTTTAATTAAATTTTTTTTAATTTTATTTTTTATTTTATTTTATTTTTTTTTATTTTTTTTTTTATTTTTTTTTTTTATTTATTTTTTTAATTTTTTTTTATTTTTTTTTTATTTTTTTTTATTTTTTAAGTTTATTTTTTTCTTTTTAATTTTATTTTTTTTTTCTTTTTAATTTTGTTTTATTTTTTTTTTTTTTCTTTTTAATTTTGTTTTATTTTTTTTTAATTTAATTTTGCTTTATTTTATTTTAAAATTTGAATTAGAGAAGTTTTTCTGCTAGATTTTTAAAACTCGCCTTTTAGGGATGTTTTTCAAAAAATATATATACCTACATCACTATATTTTTATATAATTTTTACTATATTTTTTGCTGTATTTCTGTGAAGAGTATCACTTTTTGGATCGCGGAGGGATTGGTTTGAACCTGGATCAGCCCCTGGCATAGACAGTAATATGTAACTGATCCTATCCTGATTTCCTAAGAACAGCTTTAGTCCACCAAACACTTCAAACCCAAAATGTTTGCTGGGTATTAACATAAAACTTCATTATGTTCTATGTATATCAATTATTATTTTCAGCTATAAGGAAAAAGAAATTGAGTTTTTCCAAAGAATCGGAAAATTATGCAGGTGCCAGTGAAGGTTTTTGTGTGGCTCAAACTTGTACTTTTTATAAAACAATTAACAAGATGACTGCGAAGAGTAACTATCTGACTTCAATCAAAGTTTCGGAAGAGACTGACTTGTAGGTATACTAGACTCGAAACAAGCCAAGGGTTAAGGAGTATTGGAGAACCCAGAGGCAGAGCGCAGCATTAAGAATCAGAAAATAGCTCTACAGACCTAAGTAACTTATTATTGAGCTAGAGACGTCAAATTTTGAGGTCCGTCAAGCTGCAATTAGTTCCCAAAAAAAAAAAAAATTGTGCTCAATTTTAAGTACTTTTTTAAAACCTCTCCCCCCTAAGAAGGAGTAGCTTTAGAAAAAAACCTTGAATGTGGAAATTAAGTGCTATTTATATGCTTGAGAAATCCGCAAAGTTGGTTTTTGTTGCTCAAATTTTAGGTACTTTTTTTGAAATTCCAAAGTTGGGGGACTAGCTAAACCGCACCCTAATAAACAGTAGCTGTATAAAAAAGTTTTATATGTGGGAATTATGTGCTATTTATGTGCTCAACAGTTTCCAAAAAAAAAAAACAAATGTATGCTCAATTTTTAAGTACGTTTTTAAAACCTCAAAAGTGGGGGGTGCAGCTTGACGTCAAGCTACACCCCCCCCTCCACCCTAAGAAGGAGTAGCTTTAGAAAAAAACTTTGAATGTGGGAATTAAGTGGTATTTATTACAAAAACAAACTTTGCAGAATTCCCGAGCACAAAAATAGCACATAATTCCCACATAAAAAACTTTTTTCTACAGCTACGTTTATTAGGGTGCGGTTTTGCTGGTCCCCCAACTTTGGAATTTCAAAAAGTACCTAAAATTTGAGCAACAAAAACAAACTTTGCGGAATTCTCGAGCACATAAATAGTACTTAATTCCCACATTCAAAGTTTTTTTCTAAAGCTACTCCTTCTTGACGTCAAGCTACACCCACCACTTTCGAGGTTTTAAAAAAGTACTTAAAAATTGAGCACACAATTTTTTTTTTTTTTTGGGAACTAATTAGCGCATAATTCCTTGCATATCGAATTTGAAATCCGGTGATCGGGGACACCGAGCAGCTTAAAGGGCATAAATTTGAAGTATATTGTAGCAATAAATGAAAAATCCGCTAGATGGCGCACTAATCAAAATATTTAAAATCTCAAAGTGAAGAATCTTGCGATAAGTTCTTAAGAATTTTTTTGAAAATCTTTCGACTTGAAACTAGAAGCTTTGTTCAGAGCCCCTCTGCAAAGTAGAGTTTAGAAAAACACTTCCGCTAGATGGCGCACGTATCCATTTATCAAAAATATATTTTAAAAATAGTCTTGACATTAGTTTTAAAGTTGTTTAGGGGTGTTAAATCTGGATTTAGCATTTACCCATAGCTTGAGACCTCTAACTTGTAGTATATATTACCAATTCATTAAACTGCGCTAGGTGGCGCAGTGTTTGAAATATTAAAAATCTCAAATTGAAGAATCTTGCGATTTTTTAAAGAAATTTTGGCTAGTAGCTTGGAACTTGAACCATTGTTTAGAGCCCAGTGGCAAGGTAACTTCTAGAGAAAATATATTTCCGCTAGGTGGCGCACGCTTCGATATATTTAAAAAATGGGTTAAAAATTGTTTTGAAAGCGATTTTTAAGTGCTTTCCTAGTAAACAAGATACTTTGAATTTACCAAGAGCTAGAGACTGCAAACTTCAACTATTTTGTAGGAATAACTGAAAACTCCGCTAGGTGATGCTGTGTTCGAAATATTTAATATGTCAAATAGAAATGCTTTTATCACAAACTTTTGTCAGCATAAATTTCATTAAGACCAAAAAACTTTGATGAAAAAACAGCAATTACTGCACTAAAAGGAAAAACCCAAAATTAATTAAAAGTCGCAAAAAAAATTTTACTCAAACTCAAAAAAAAAAAAAAACAACAAATATTTATTTCACCAATACAACAAAATGCTAAAATTGCACAAACAAATGAAAAAATATGTAGAAATAATAAAATATACCTACAAAAACAAAAAAATTAAAGCGGTTTTTATGAATCATATTTAATGCCAGTACATTCACCGCCCGCCCCTCAACACTCTACCCAGTCCAAATTGCCTACAATCTACCCACTTGTTTTACCCTAGTCATTGCCATATTGCCCTTTGCCGTTTTGCTTTTTAAAATGTTTTTCATAATAAAAATTTTCAGAAATTCAAACTCACACCGCGCTAAAAAGCAAGTGAAATAAATTGTAGGACGTCGCAATTGTCGTTCATCTATTGATGCTAGATGGGAAGGGTGCTGTGTAGCGTTGAGGGGGAAGCTGTTTTTTTTTTTTTTGTAGAGCCTATCTCTATACATACAAAGTAGGGAGCCAGTGTTTGGGTGTTTGTGCTTTTGAATTTTATTTATTTCATATTAATTCGGTTTGTTAACTCAACAAAGTATGCCGGGAATTTTTTCTTATGACCGAGATGGAATATAAAATGTGAAGTAAAATAAAATCGTAGCGCAAATAATAACAAAAAATTAAAAACATATTTGAATACATGAAAAATGACTTCAATTCAACAGACAAATTGTATTGAGTGCGGGATTAATGTTTTATAGTAAAAATATGATATATGGTTAAAAAAACGGCAGTGCCTATATTTTTTTTTAAACGAAGGCTTTTACTAAAAATATTTACTGAGAGATAAAGTAATTTCGGAGACCACTGTCTTTATATTATTTATTTTTTATTTCATATCATTTAATTTTATTCTGCACAATTCAAATTTATTTATTTATATTCTATTTTTTTAATTCACTGTTTTTTTTCATTTTTTTTTTTTTTCATTTTGAAGCTCTTTTTTATTTATTTCACTTTATTTTACTTTATTTTTTTCTTGTTTTTTTTATTTTTTTTATTTTACTTTATTTTTTTTATTTTTTTCTTTTACTTTGTTTTTTTATTTTACTTTATTTTTTCTTTTCTTTTTATATATATGTTTTATGTTTAATTTTTTTATTATTATTTTTTTTCCAATTTTTTTTTATTCATATTATATTTTTTTTATTTGGTTTTATTTTTTTTTCTATTTCGTTCTATTTTATTTTTTCATTTTGTTTCATTTTATTTCATTTTATTTTGCTGTATTGTACTTTGACTTACTTTATTTTATTTTGTTTTTTTTTTTTAAATTTTTTTTTTTTATTTTGTGTTGTTTTATTTTTTTTTTTAATATAATATTTTATTTTTTTTTAATATAATATTTTATTTTTTTATTTTATTTAGTTATGGCTTTTTTCATCTTATTTTATTTTACTTTATCTTTGTTTTATTTTTTTTTATTTATTTATTTTTTATTTATTTTTTTGATTTTATTTTTTTTCAATTTATGTTGTTTTTTTTTTATTTAATATTTTCCTTTATGTTGTTATTGTTTTTTTTTTATTCAATATTTTCCTTTATGTTGTTATTGTTTTTTCATCTTATTCTATTTTACTTTATCTTTGTTTTATTGTTTTTTTTTTTTATATTTTTTTAATTAAATTTTTTATTTTATTTTTTTTATTGTGTTATTTTTTTTATTTTGTTGTTTTCTTTTTTTTTAAATATAATAATTATTTTTTTTAATTTTATTTAATTATTGTTTTTTT
This sequence comes from Campiglossa producta, assembly GCA_964058755.1. Lineage (NCBI taxonomy): Eukaryota > Metazoa > Arthropoda > Insecta > Diptera > Tephritidae > Campiglossa > Campiglossa producta. The sequence goes on from CAXKVI010000005.1 coordinate 104,843,072, forward strand.
CCTCTTATTTTATTTTACTTTATCTTTTTTAATTTTTTTTTTTTATTTTTTTTTTAATTTTTTTATTTAATTTTTTTTTAATTTATTTTTTTTTGACTCTTTTTTTTAATTTATTTTTTTTTGACTCATTTTTTGCATTATTTTTTTATTTTTTTTTCCTAACTTTTTTATTTTTTTTTTTTTGTTAAATTTTTTTATTTTTTTTTTACTTTTAAGTTTTTTTTTCTTTTTTATTTTTTTTTTTTACTTTTAAGTTTTTTTTTCTTTTTTATTTTTTTTTTTTACTTTTACGTTTTTTTTTTCTTTTTTATTTTTTTTTTACTTTTAAGTTTTTTTTTTTCTTTTTTATTTTTTTTTTTTTTAATTTTTAAAATATAAATTTTTTTTATTTTATTTAGTTGTTTTTTCATCTTATTTTATTTTACTTTAACTTTGTTTTATTTTTTTTTTTATTTTTTTTCAATTTATGTTTTATTTTTATTTTTTTTTTTAATATAATATTTCACTTTATTTTATTATTGTTTTTTAATCTTATTTTATTTTACTTTATCTTTTTTTATTTTTTTTTATTCTTTTTTTCAATTTTTTTTTTAATTTGTTATTTTTTTTTTTTTTAATTAAATTTTTTTTAATTAATTTTTTTATTTTTTGCTTTATGTTTGTAATTTTCAGTTTTTTTCCTTTTTTTTTATTTTAAGTTTTTTTTTTCTTTTTTACTTTTTTTTTTTGTATAATTTTTTTACTATTTTATATTTGTTTCATTTATGTTATTTTATTTATATTTTATAAAAATATTTAATAAAAAATAAATATTATATTTTTTTTGTGTTTTTCATTTTTTTTTTATATTAAATGTTATATCATGTTGTTTATAACTGTTTAGGTTCAACCATTGAAGTTATTCAAAAACTTTTCGCAAATGCCTGTTATCGCTCATAAGTAAAATTCTAGCCTAATCTTATCTAAAATTTCTTAGAAAAAAATTCTTTGGGTTTTTTCCACGAGCTAATTTTCAAATTAAAATTCCTAGAAGTGGAAAAAATTTTAACAAAAATACATAACAAAACAACGGATACCTGCATATATATATGTTTGTTGGTATATGTATGAGTTGTAGTGTAATTTCAAACTAGACAGAATAGGCACTAGCTTACAACCAAAATTTTTACACCGATAGACCTACCTACTCCGAAAAAATAAAAAAATGATCAGTTTTAGAAAAAAAACTATACAGTCGTAAATATGTAGTGCTCGGTTCTACGCTTGCCATTAAACTTACCTACGCAATTTGACAGCGAACTCATAAATTTGACATATTTGCGTGATTTACGGAACATTTCATAATTCCACTTTGTGATAACGTTTTCTTTAGATACCTCCATAGTTTATCATTTTTTTGGTTCTATGTTTTATGTTTTTTGTTATTAGGTACATGCTTTTTCACTAAGTTTTTAGTTTTTCGTTAATAAAAAAAAATTATGAAATTTCCATTAAAAGCAGGAAATTAAATACTTATAAAAAGTTTACAAAAATTAAATAAAACAAAAAAAAAAAAAAAAACAATAAAAACTGCAGCAAAAAAGTTGATTCTCCTTGAATTAAGTTCAATTAAAAATATATTTTTATCATTTCAGATGTCTTTGTAGTACACACATGCTACCCTGTAGGAAATGCAACTAGCTTTGTGGGTATAAGTTAACGTTGACTAATAGCGACGGATGCAAATAAGTTATATCGCACTTTAACTGGCTACAATTGAAAAAGTAGTTAGGGGTAGAGGGTTGTAAGGGGAAAAGAAAAAATATAAAAAGAAAATATCAGCCTACTTTTTTCGCCACCACTGTATTCTACTAGAACCAAAAAAAACACTACGTAGTTTTTAAGTGAAGCTCGAACAAACAGATAGACAAATATTTAAAAAAAATGTCGTTTGAGCCTCTGTTACTCTAGATAAGGAGATTTGTGTATTTTACTTTGAAATTTATAATTTCTAGATCTCCAAAGGTCAAGCTGTGCAAATTCGAACTCGCCTACTGAACCTTTTTACATTTCCCTCTCACTATTTGGGAGATATCTCCGTAATCAGTTGAGATATGGAAATTAATCGCATCGATATTGCAGCACTCATTTGGAATTTATTTTCTCGGGAACATTTGCGAAATTTTTCGGAATCATTTTTCAATTTATTTGGGATATTTTCGGTACTGCTTTCAGAATTTTTTCCTGAATTTTTTATGTTATTTCGAAATTGATTACGTAACTCTTTTTTCGTCATTTCGGAATTATTTTCGTGGTATTGTTTTCGGCATCCTTTTTGGACTTTTTCGGGATCGTTTTTTCACATTGTTCCGGGAGTCCTTCGCTTTAGTTTTGGGATCATTCTCCAATAATTTCAACGCAGTTTGGTGCAATAGGAAACACTGCGGTTTATAAGTTCCCAATCTCCTTGGTTCGATGGCCAGTAAAGGTGATGCAAAATTTTTGAAAAAAAAAACACGGCGATTTGACAAGATCCTTCAGCAAGATCGAAATTGTACAAACACCGTAGCTGTTAATTATTGTAGCTTTTCCAACTTATTCAGAAATAATAAAAAAAAAATTTAGTGGACCTTTGACCGGTCGAATAATTCCTCCTAAATGATTCTTGGATGTTTTCCTGATTTTTGTTTGGCCCCAAACTGTTTTCGTGATCTTTTTTGGACTTTTTCAGTATAATTTTTCAATTGTTTTCTGGATAATTTCTTGAACTTTTTTTGTATCGTTTCGGGAAAAATTTCCAGTTGTTTCTGGAATAATTTAACTGTTTTCAAGATCATTTCCCGACTTCTTTGAGGTCATTTCGGAATCATTTTCGTGATCATTTTAGCACTTTTTCGGTATAATTTTTTCATTTGTTACCGCGATAACTTCACTACTATTTTGTGAACTTTTTGGGGTAATTTCAAGATTTTTGAGGAAAGTTTCGGGTTCATTTTCAAGCTGTTACCGGTAAAACTTTTTTACTAAGTTGGGGTTATCTTTACATATTTTGGGTTATATCTTTTTTTTTGGACTTTCTTTGGGATTGTTTTTGTGACCACTTTCCATTTTGTATTTGTTTTTTTTTTTTTCCAATTTCCCCATATATCTTGTACTAGAATTTTTTTTTTTTTTTTTTTTTTTGAATTGAATTTTTTTATAATTTGTAAAAAAATTTCACTTTGAAAAAAAAAAATTTCCATAAATTTTGTATTGGAAAATTTGCAAAAAAATTACAACCTCAGTTTCTGGAACCTTATTTTTTACAGACTTATTTTCTTATGAATTACTAACTTTTAAGAAGAAAATTTTTTATCACCCTAATGTAGATATATTTTTATATTACTATACGAATACCTATATAAAATAAGAAATACAAAATTTTTTTTTAAATTTTTTTATAAGTAGATAAAAAAATCACCATCGTTGCCCACTAGCAAAATTAAAAAACAACAACAAAAGTAGTTGTGGTGTATAAAAAGCACCGCAATTTTATTATTAAAAAGTCTGACAGATATAAAAAAAAGAACAACAAAAAGCAATTTTTAAATTAATGCGAAAAAAGTTAATAAAGTGATATACATACAAACACACATACATATACACACATACATAGGTCGTTATAAAAAAATGCAAAACAAAAAACTATTCAGAAAAAAACCCCAAGAACAAAGCAAAATTGAAAATAATGAAAAACTTCAAGTGAAATCCCCTTGAGATTTTTGCTCGTCGACTTGCTCGCAAAAAGTCGTAGAAACGCAAAATAGTTAAAAATACAAGCAGAAAACGACTTTTTTACTTTGAATTTGCTGCTATTGTTGTGCTCTTTTTGCTTTTTTGTTTTTCAGTTTTTTCAAAAAATGCAAACAATAAAAATGTAGTCAGGGAAAAAAACTCATAATTATTTGTTGCAGTTCCCAAGTACATTTAGTGTAGAGAAATAGATTTCGAAGGAAAATGTGTGTGTGAGTGCATTAGTATATACATATAGGTGAAAATTCGACTGTTTGTAACTTTTAAAGTGATTACGTTAAAACGATGAAATTTGGCACAAAGCATCATTGCGAGTATACCTGATGAAACTGGATAAAGTCGCCCCTGTCGATATCGAAAATTTCGAAAATGACCTAATTCGGTAAGATAAATAGCTAAAATAGTATAACCTTTTACTGTTCCGAGAATTATTTCCCCCCCCCCCCCCCCCCCTTCAGAATGTCGATGATTGAATTGAAGATCGCCCCATTTAAAACTATTTTTCAGAAACGACCCTTCTCAGATTTTTTAATTACGTATTATTCATTTCGGTATTGCTTTCGAGATCATTTCGCGATTCTTTTCAGAATAATTGGGACTTTTGGATGGTTTTTCATTTTTTCCGCGGTAATTCACTGCGGGTATAGGGATAATTCCTCGAAATTTTTGGAGTAATTTCGGTATGGTTTTCGAGAGTTTCGAACTGTTTCTGGGATTATTTTTGGATTTTTTCGAAGATCATTTCCTTACTTTTTTTTGTGATTTCGGTATTGTTTTCGTGATCATTTTGACATTGTTTTTGGGACCATTTTTTCATATCTTTCTGGTATAATTCAATACTGTTTTCGGAATAATTTCTCAACCTTTTCGGGTTCATTTCCTTTAAGATTTACTTTTTTGGTAATTGTGGAGTTGACTACGTGATCGCTTGGCATTGTTTTCGAGATCATTTTTCATTTGTTTCTGACCCGTTTGGGGTAATTTCGGTATGATTTTCGAGAACATCTCCGAATGACTTTCGAGCTGTTTCTAGAATTATTTGTTTACTCTTTCGGGATCATTTTCGGTAGATCATTTCCTTACTTTTTTGGATAATTTCGGAATACAAAATTTGTGAAACGGTGGAGCACCTCATCTGCTTGGAGGATGCGCTTTTTGGGAGTTCCTTTCCTGGATAGCCTATCCCAGGTCGCGGAGCTGGACATAAAGGACTTGATGGCCTTCATCAAATCATCTAAATGGTTGGAGGAGGAGTAACGGTGTCAGTTTTGGAGTGTCAGTCCCAGGATTCTGATATGTGAAGAGTCCCGAAAACACAGGGATTTTCCAAATGGCCGAGTGAATCTCCGCTTTTTGCAGGGTATCGTGCAACTTATTCACCAACATGCTGACCACACATAGAACGCATGAGTTATTGAAGAAATTCCAACCGTCAAAAGGTTTTTGTGGCGTTTTCTTTGCATAAATCGCTAATTTTGAAACACAATAAATTTTCCAACTGTCAACTCTAAAATAGCATACCTAACAAGAAAGAAAGAAAAACAAATGCATGTACGCATTTAGAACTAAGTAAATAAAAAACTTTTCAACTTTTTGCAAAAATACCAAACGGTAAAAAGTGCAGTTATTATACATAGAACTAGCTTACCTTGTTTTCGTTTAAATTTTGCGGATTTTAAATTGAAGCAAGAGACGCTACGAACAAGTGCAAGCCGGTATGCAGGCCATGCAAAAAACAGCTGATTGAAATGTGCCAAATACAAAATTATTTGTTGTTAGTAGAACGAGAGTTGAAAAATAAAACAAACAATCAGCCACCAACACCGCACAAAGAATGGCCAACTAAACAACTAACAGAAGAGAGCGTTTATTTGTTGTTTGTTACGGCTGTTGCTATTGCTTTTGCCGTCACAACTTTGCCGAGCACGTTTTTTTGGGCAATGAACTTGAATTAGTCAACGCGCATATGTACGAAAATGTATGTGCTGTCGTCAACTAAGCAGAACTGGCGCGTGGAGATTGTGGACATATGGAAATTCCCAGTGGGAAAATGGAATACAAATTAGTAATGCAGATAATTTAAGTACAGTCGATGCATTGAAAAAGGCACACATTTTTATATGACTGGCAGATTTTCGTGACTAAGTCTGCGAAACTTATCAAAAAGGGCCATAAATGCGGATTATAGTTGCGGACTTTGAAAATATGGCGAATCCAGAGCCACCTAGTGGGCTTCTTTTGGCGTCAGATTATAAAAAGTTATATAAAAAATACAGCGCCGTCTAGCAGAAAAATATAATCTACTTTTTTATCCCAAGAATAGGTTAGGTCAAAATTTTTTTTTTTTTTTTTTTTTTTTGTCTAACATTCCTACTGGGTGCATTTATATGTATCTACTATTTTATGTGTATGTTTCGGTTTTACAATTTTTACAACAAAAACGCTCAGTTTTATGGCGATAAAATGCCGAATTTTAGCAGCAGGAAGAACAACAGAATCGTTTTTGCTGCGCAACAGTAGTTGGAATAATAACAACAACATTGGATAACTCATTCATTTTGCACCACACATGTAGGCACATATTATGGAGATACTCGTAGGCATTTTCTAAACCAGAAGGCCAGCGTAAAGTGCCGACATGTGACAGTAGAAAACAGCAGCGAGAGAGACATCAAACGAATACCGTTATGAAAACAAAAAATTTCAGAGGAAAATGCGGATAAAAACAAATCGCAAACTACATACACTAATAGCAACCAAAACGCATTATCAGCAACAGCAATCAATATACTATATAATGAGAGTGTGAATGCACGTGCACCTTAACACCGAAAATACACTCAAATAATGCAAATTATTAGTAAAAATAGTTGTTGCAAGTTCAGAAGTGGAATAGCAAAGAAATTCAAGAGTGGAATGTTGTGGTGGGAGCAATTATTCGCTGTAAAGGTTATATGGGTCAGTTATATATTCTGAAATAGTTATTACATATCGATGGCTGAGTTGAAGACCTTATTTTAAACTAGTTTTCAAAAATACCCTACTCCAAAATGTGTTCCAATAGCTCACTGTGTCAGCAATCGGTTCAAGACCGCCCTATCTTAAATAAACAAGTATTGTATTTTCGTTCAGATATGGCGTTTTTGAAACTCATCCTATTGCATCCATACTTGGTCAGAGGAATCTGTCCTGCATCAGAAAAAATTTATTGTTTCACTGCTCATATGTATATCCTTCTAACTTTAGGCTCGACCTTCCTCTTAAATACCGTCCTTATTTTCTCCCTACTCTTTCATGAGGTGTTGCATTATAATCTTCACAGGTTTTTAATAATCTACTATGAAAGTCCTGTTTGTATGAGATATCACGCCCTCTTTTATCTTGAGGTGTTAGTGAACGTTTATCGTCATATTGAGTTGCAATATGATTATACCACCAAGTGCAAGTTGTCCCCCAACCCGCTTGCATTCTTCGATCGAACTTAGTCATGTCTGAGCGAAATACGAAATCAGTCGTTGCTTCCCTTTCTTCCCTAAATGAAAAGGTATCCAAAAGCCCAGTACATATAATCATTATGTAGTATCATTCACATTCAACTAAGCATGTGACTTCAAACCACCTCCCCGGTACATAAGAAAACAACTCCGTAAGCAGTTAGGTCCAACAATATTACAACCGACAGGTTCTTAGAAGATGTTGAGGACAATGTTAGGTTAGCTCATTACTTACTTAAAATAGCCTTAAACCGAATAGGCGATTTTGGCCGTCCAATATGATACGCCAGTCGGTTCTTTGTTGAGCCAACTGGCGCCAATTGGAGAGACCGCATGTTGTTCAGATCTGCCTCCACTTGGTCTTGCGATGGGAGTGGTGGTCTCCCTCTTCCTCTACGTGTCCTAGCCAGCGAAGCCGTTGGATAATAATTCACTGAACTATGTCGACGTCTGCGTAGAGCTCATACAGCTCATCATTATAGCTTCTTCGGTATTCGCAGTCGCCAACTTTTAAGGGTGCATACATTTTTTGAAGAATTTTTCTCTCGAATACACCCAAAGCCGGGTATACAAAATCTCTTACTATCTGGAAATTATGGCTGCCAACAGTGACGTGGTTTGTTTTATGTGGTGGCTCCCAAACCCTAAGCACAACTCTTTTCTCCGGGAGTTGGATTTAAGTTACACATTTATATAGCGAGCCGCTTGATTCAAGACAGACGCCCGCTTGCAGCCGCACCTCATGATGACAGAGGCTGTTGTTGAAATCCCCTGGCAAGCCCTTAAACCAATTATATCGGAGTGGCCTTGTCAGGTTGTTGCCTCCTCACATCAGTTCATCACCGAACAGATGTTCAATAGCTATCCAGAGGACACGACGCAGACGTAGTCAGCTGCTTGGACCGCACATAGAAGAATCGCTCTGGCCATTCCCAGTTGAATGCCGGTCAGAAACTTTACCCACTTTCGCGGACTTCTATACACGAGCCCATCCTCCGGTGAGCCCATTAGGCTACCGAAATATCGTTACATCAACAAAAACCTTCGAACTTATTAATTTTTCAAACTAAATATGATTCAACACGGGTTTTGTGTCCATTTTATCTTTATACTTGTAAAAATTATTCCACTTCTGAATTAGTCGAAAACGCATATTATCCAGTGCTTGAAATTTGAGTAAGATACAGCAATATTTCCTCACTCGTCATATGTATCGAAGTAAAATCGATTTGAAAGTCTCACCTTGAGCTCAACAGCATATTCAACTAAATTACTGGAGGCAATATTTATAACAATATTATTCTGGGTGAATAAAAAACTATTAAAAATTTAAAAATACAAAAATATAAACATACAGACATACCTACATATATGTATGTATAATTTATGATAAAGTATTTAATTACATTTAATTATTACATATAACAAAAATAAAGCAAAATTTGTTTCCACACATTTATTAAGTTTACATAATTTGCCCTTCACGCTAAAATCAAGCCTAAATTATGAATCAAAAAATTACGGAAGGAAATGCAAAAGTGCAAAAAAGTTGATATTTATGAACAATTTATTGTATAAATTTTAACAGCTGTCCAAAAGGCGGAAGCTGAACTGCAACGGCACAACGCCTACCACCCATAACAACATAAAGTAAATCATTCAAAAAAAAAAAACTCAAATATGTAAACAAAAAAAAAACAAGTAGAACAAGTCAAGTATTTAAAAATAAAAAATTACTCGTTTTAATAAAATAAATTTTTTTTTGTTATTTTCATTGAGAATATACATTTTATTGGCTCATATTACTCACCTGTTATATTTCACGGAATTTATATATTTTTTTCGCAACTTTTTTTTGCTTTCACGTTTTTATTTGATGCCTTTCAAATTTGCTGCTGCTGCTATTGTTTTTTATTTAATTATTTTCTTTGTTCTTGGTATGCGTAAAAAAGGGAAAATATTATTTATTGTGTTTTTATTAATGTTGATTTTTACGTTGCGTCCCTTGTCACTGCAACTGTCACTTTTCGCGCATTCCCCTGCAAAAATCGTTGGATTATGTGTTCCAATTTTTTGATATTGGAGTACTCCAATAGTAATCATTTGTATACCTCATCGGACCACCTTCAGCTTTTTGAAAGCCGATCATTGCTCCTGCCTTATCGACGAAAATCACGACACTATCGCTCTGACACTATATACTCCAAGGAGTAACAACATTGGAGTATATTGCAAAGTACTCTGACTGTAGGTACTCCATGTAGTAGCAGAAACAAAGCGAAGGTTGGAGTAGGTGGTCCAGTCCTAGGACATCACAATTTTAATTGGAGCACAATTTTTATATGAAAGAGGATTACATTTGGAGTAGTCAGATGCTCCAATTGGAGTACTCTTTGGATAGGAAATAGAGTACTCTCGATTTTTGCAGGGTCAGCGCCGGGCGTATTCACATTTGAAAAATGTTAATTCAAATTGAAAAAGCGCATTGAGAGAGCAAACTGTGTTTTTTATATAGAATTTATTTGCAGATTTTCATTATTTGTTTATTTTTTCTCAGTGTTGTTTGAAACTTCAGAGGGAGAAAAAAATAATTTTTTAAGTACAACGTTGCCACCTATTTTATATTTTTTATATATAACTAACAGAAAGTGGACATTTAACGCTGCCTTGGTACAGGCTTCATAATTTTAAATGTCTATAGTTTAAAAAAAAACCTGCTCTTTGTCGGTGGTTCCTGATTCTCGAAGGACAAGAGTTGCCACCTGTTTAAAAATAATTTCTTCTGGTGAGTTTGATTTTTAAATTTGAGCTGCCACATGAAAGCTTGAACAAAATTTGCTTACTTATTCTAAAAAGGGTTGCCTCTAGTTTAAATATATATATTTTTCAATCTTTTCTCGAAATGTTCTTCAATCTCTGAACGGAAACATTTAAAAAAGACCCTATTTCTCGAAGGGCAGGGGATACATTTTTTGAAAAGGGTTGCCACCTCTTTAAAAATTAGTTTCTTCTGTTGAGTTTTTATTTTTAATTTGAGTTGTCATATTAAAGTGCTGGGACAGAAATTGAGTAATTTATTAGGTATAGATATTTTTTAAAGTAGGGTTACCTCATGTTCAAAAAATTTATATTTTTTTGTGTTACTTTTTTTAGTTTTCTAGAAAAATTTATTCGACTGATAGGGGAAAAATTAACATAGCAAAGAAATCTTTTTTTTATTAATTGTAGCTGTCTTTCTGATTTCTTCTATCTCATTACCTCAACGCAAATTAAAAATTCCGAGTTTTTTTTTTAATGTAGGTACATATATTTTAAATTTTTTAAATCTGACGCCAAGTCATTAAACCCGGAAATATTCTTTGAATAATCAAAAAATCCGCAACAACAACGAAGTAATCAAAGAAACAACAACAAACAAAAGCTGTGCTGACTGACAGCTTATCGTTTTCGGCAAAAAATAATTTCATGCAAAATTATTTTGAAGCAAAAAAGTCATTCGCGAAAGCAACAAAATCGCTTGTTTTTATTTTTTTTTTATTTCTGACAGCTTTAAGGCGAGGTTATTTTTTTTAATTAATTTTTTAATTTTAATTTTAGATTTTTTATGTCTTTTTATTTGTATACTTTTCCGGAACACATGCACTATTTATTTAAAAAAAAAATTCCTATATACTATAAATTTTCTACTGTATAAACAATTAACCCCGCCCTTTATTAAAGTATTTTTATGCATTTCCGTTTTTTTTTTCATACATTAGGGGTCTTCTCTCTAAAATTTTTTCATAAGAAATACAAGAAATTAACACACTAGTGTCAAAACTGCCAAATTTTATTTCAACATTTTTTCGAGCAAAAAACAAAAAACACACGTATTTTGATGTTGCATGAAAAAAATTTTGAAAAAAAAAATTGACACTAGTGTGTTAATTTCTTGTATTTTTTATGAAAAAAAAATCAGAGAGAACACCCCTATTTTTTATTACTGCTTTTTGTGTTCTCAATTTACACACAAATTAAATTGTTTATTTATTGTATACCTACACACAATTCACCACTTGTTATGCTTTCTCTAGCGTTCTATAAGAAAAAAAACACTGTCACACACACACAAACAAACTCCAATTTACAGTTGTTAATTAAATTCTTCTTCACTTCTCCTTCTTCGTCTTACATTATGTTTGTATACATATGTACAGTGAATTTGTTTTCGCTTCTATTATAACTTCCGATTTCCGCTGTCATTCAATAAACATAAACCGTAGATGCGTACCGTTAAATTCTGACTGACGCGGTTAATTTACGCGCACAGTTAATTCTACTTTGAACACTCAACAAAAATCCATTCTCAACTCAATTCCTCCGTTTCCCAATTACGAATGACGCTCGCAACCAGCTGCTGACCATTTCGTTTGTACTGGTTGTACCGAAGAATTTCACACACACATACACACACAACAAAAACAACAACAGAATTTTTTTGCAATTATGTTTTGTGCTGTCATCCTCAACGCTGTTTTTATTCATACATTTTGTTGTTGGTTTTTTATGGTTGCCATTGCTATGCGTTTTGTTGTCGATAATGCGGTAAACCGTGCAGCTGTTACAGTGAGCTGTCGATAAGATAGTGCATAGCGGTGTTTCATGCGCATTATTTTTTACCAAGTAGCTGTTCAATTTTTTTAAGGGCCGCTTGCATAAAAGCCGATAACGACTAATCGGTGATCAGTTTGACAGCTAACCGAACAAAACACGTCAATTCAATTAAATTCCGGTAACCGGGCGATTAGTCGTTATCGGATTTAATCAAGCGGCCCTAAGACCGGGTAGAACGCGGTTTTCAAATATTTAATGGGCTTGGAATCGATCCAGCTCTACTGATAGCTCAGATTATGAGTTACAGTCTACAGCTAGATTAAATACCTACAACAGCGGTATTTTTACTCGAAACGGGAAAAGGCGAAAACTTTTGACGAAAGACAGGACAGTAGAAATCTACTCCCCTCAAAAAAAATCCCATGTAAAAGCTAAACCAATTACATCTTATAAAGGGTTCCCTATCCCTCCAATTTCTAGGGACGACATATGAAAGAAAATCATGAAATGCTTACATACAGAGTTTCCATTGTTCCAAGTTTTATTGGAAGATATTGAAGCAAATCGCAATTTTTCGTAAGCGAACAAGAAATGACTCCTCTTGTTATATATAGTAATGTATGTATATACAATTGTAGGTGGTTTTTGTATGACGAATTAGCTCAAAAACTCTGAACAGATTCTGGCCAAATTTCGACAATTTATTCTTTGGATGAGTCCTCTCGCACTGCGTGTTAGGAACTTACCAGGATGGAGGACCCTTGGTGAAGATCATTCTTCCATCCTTAAAAATCTCCCTACGCACATCTCGGACTACTGCTTACCGAAGTACGGTTTCAAGAAGAAATTTGATATAATAATACCTGAAAGAGAATTCTGAGAGAGAGATCCTCCCCATGACAACGGTTAAATCCATTTGTAAATAGATGGGTCGAAACTTGGTAATAAGGTAGGCGGTGGAGCTTACGCTGCTCAGCTGGGTTTCAATTTTGATTTCCGGCTGCCAGACCACTGCAGTGTTTTTCAAGCAGAGGTGGCCGCGGTAGTACTACTGAAGACAGTGAACATCAATAGCGGGGATGTGAACATCTTCTCTGGAAGCTAAGCAGGCTTCAAGGCTTTGGGGGCTTTTACATGCAATTCCAGGGCTGTGGAGAGCGGGAAATGAGACTGCAAATGAGCTAGCTAGAGGTGGCACATCCTCTCCTCCAGCTCAGAAGGGAGGAGCTCTCATTACTTATGGGAGTTCTCACAGGTCATGTAGGTTTAGGCAGGCGTGCGGAAAGGCTGGGCACTCCCAATAATGATTTGCGCAGAAGCTGCAGAGACGAGGAGGAGCCTTGGCGAGTTATCAAGAACTAAGCCAAAGGATATTCTACGTTTCGCGGAATCCACGAAATGGTTTGAGTAGGGGGTTATTCAGATACGGGGCCTAGGTGTGCTAGTCCGTTTACTAGGAGCCACTGCAACGTACCTACCTACCTAAGTCCTCTCAACATAAGCTCTATTATTTCCCGATAGAAGATGCTGGAGCCGCTATGTTTTCAAAATCCCTATTTATAATCTGATACTATTCGCTTTTGCCACAAATGATTGATATGAAATCAAGAGTATATTACAAAAACGAAACCAGCTAGGTGGCGCTAGAGTCGAGATGTCAAAGAGGTATTTGTGGTTCCGTTTTGTAAGTTTCGCAGACGAAGTCGGGTGCAACTGCTAGTTAATAAATAAAAATACAAACAATTTTTTCACAAATTCATTTTATTATTATTTCATAACTACTATAATTTTTTTCTATTCCTATATTTTTTTAATATTTGGTTTTACTTGCTTTTCTTTTTTATATACTTAATTCTAAAGGGATTTTAATATTTTCCCATAAGCACTTAAAATAATTACAATAGCTGTGCGTGAGTTGGCATTTTTAAATAACAAAATTTGTTATACTACTTTTTTTTGGAATTTTCTACCAGCAAATTGCAAAAATTCCAAATTTGAAACCTCACACACAGCCATAATATGACCTCCGTACAGGCAGACCAACAACAATTTTCATACTTTCTATACGATGCACAATGTGAAGTTTTGAAGAAATTTTTACAAAGCCGAAAAACTCGACAGCTCCCATACAAACTTAATATTTAAGCTGCATATCTCGGAAAGGGTTCAAGGTATGGACTGAAAACTGGTAAGGGCAAAGAATGTACAGACCACTCTAAAAGAAACGCGTGGTTAAATATCTCTAAAAGAGATAAAAGGTAGGGACCTGACAATTGGTAATAATAATATTAAAACCAAACTCACAGAAAAAAGTGGGAGTTATCGGATTAGGAGGTGTGGTACCTTCCATAAATACTTAATTTTTAAGGTTAAATATTTTTAAAAGGTTCATGGCACGAACCTGGAAATTGGTTAGGAGATAGCCGAAATCAAGTTATCGGAAGAGTAGAATCTCGCATACAAATTGAATTTTTTCCGTGCGAATATCTGAAATAAATCTGAGAGAAATGTATTCGAAATTTCACACTGTGCGCCATCGTCGAATAAGACTGGGCCAACATTTTTTTTGTATTGGTACTGTTTTTCAGCATGGCGAAAAATAAAACACAAAAGTTTTAGATTTAGCTACTTATAGTTTTGTAGAAAAATTAATTCTTCAAAAATAATTGCAAATAAAAATAAAATAAAAAAAAATACTGTTAAATTTCGAAAATGCTCTATCCCCCAAACTATTTCATTTCAAAAGCAAATTTTATCGAAAAACGGCCTATAACAGTTTGATTCAATAACCCTGCAAAAATCGTTGGATTATGTGTTCCAATTTTTTGATATTGGAGTACTCCAATAGTAATCCTTTGTATACCTCATCGGACCACCTTCAGCTTTTTTAAAGCCGATCATTGCTCCTGCCTTATCGACGAAAATCACGACACTATCGCTCTGACAGTATATACTCCAAGAAGTAACAACATTAGAGTACATTGCAAAGTACTCTGACTGTAGGTACTCCATGGAGTAGCAGAAACAAAAAGAAGGTTGGAGTACATGGTCCAGTCCTAGGACATTGCAATGTTAATTAGAGCACAATTTTTATATGAAAAAGGATTATTACATTTGCAATACTCTGATGCTCCAATTGGAGTACTCTTTGGATAGGAAATAGAGTACTCTCGATTTTTGCAGGGAACCCTATCGCAGTTAAAAATGTATTAAACTTCAGATATCTGCATATCCCTGCAAAAATCGTTGGATTATGTGTTCAAATTTTTTGATATTGGAGTACTCCAACATAAATCCTTTGTATACCTCATCGGACTCCATGGAGCAGCAGAAACAAAGCGAAGGTTGGTGTAGGTGGTCCAGTCCCAGGACATCGCAATGTTAATTAAAGCACAATTTTTATATGAAAAAGGATTACATTTGAAGTACTCTGATGCTCCAATTGGAGTACTCTTTAGATAGGAAATAGAGTACTCTCGATTTTTGCAGGTATAGGGCATTTCTTAAAATCATTCTGAGGTGGGGCGTTTTTGAACAAAATTCTGAAGTAACTTTAAACAAATCTAAAAATTCGCGTTTTTAAAACATATTTTGAAATAGGATAACCGTCGACTCATAATTAAAAAAAAAAAAAACAATTTTTAAGGCCCAATCTACTGCTAATGTTCCTAATTTTATTTCAAATGTGTCCCTAAAATTTTTGTTCAAATATCGTAAGAAATTCTGGTATCTCTAAGTCCATTCGTTAACCGACCTTTTCATTATATTTTTTACTTCCACTATATTTTTAACATTTTCATTTATTGCATTTTGAGTTGAATCTATTCCTTTGTTTTCTAATTTTAATGCTTTTTTTATGACTTAAGTAATATTCCTTATCAAGTTAATCGTTTTTTTTTTTTTGTTTTTGCTTCAAGTCTTTCTTTTTAATTGTTTAGTTCCCTTTTGTGGTTTTATTTTCAAATTTTTTTTTTTCTTGCCTTTGTATTTGGCCTTTCAGTGCTTTACTATCAAATTTTCAGCAAAACTTAATTCTAAACCTTTTATTTGTTTTCACAATCTTTACTACCATTTCTTGTTCTCGAATTTTCTTGAGTTTTTGTTTCTTATCAGTTTTACTTATGCATAATTACATATGAATGTATCCTTAATGATTTGTTTTTTTTTTTTTTTTGTAAATATGAGATTGTGTCCAGTTGAATTAATAATTTTTAAGGCATAGTCTGATTACTAACCATTGCTTCATCTTGATTATAGTCAATGTACATACAATTTGGGTATTTCCAGAAAGTCGGCAAAAAAAGGAAAAATTTTTAAAGTAGGTGTTACACGATATGTTTTGTCAGATGTATACGTCACTTTTGGGTACAAATTCAAACCGTGTAAATACAAAATATAAATGTTTTCTGACAAATCATAAAGGTTGTTATACACGATATGTTTTGTCACGCTATGTCAGATGGAAATAGAAACCATTCTACGTCATTTGTGTTTAAAGGGTTGAATTTGTATTCATACCAAAAAAAAAAACTGACATACGCATCTGACAAAACATATCGTATAATACCCACTTAAGTAAACTCAGAACTTTTTGATACTGTCTTGTAAAGCGGTGATGAGAAGTTTAAATTGGGAAAATTCTATACAGTTTTGCTTTTTATATTCCACAAGCATGAGAAAAGTGTTTTGGTCCTCATAATCGAGTAATTTTGTTTTTAGGTATCTAATCAGCGAATTCAAGAGCAAAAAAATTTAAGACTCAAAAACTCAATATTTTCCACAAAAAAAATCAAAGATTTTCTGAAACTTTTAGGTTTAGTAAATGTATGTACGATTAACTTGAAATTTTTTTTCATACCTCTTAGAATACTCTTTGAAAATGCTACATATATTTTTTCATTACCGTAGTTTCAAAAATGTTAGAAAAAAAACTTTATAAAACAGGAAAAAAATAAAAATTTTGAGCTCGCATAAATTGTGAAAAAAAATTTATATTAGGGCTCTTCTCTCTATTTTTCTCAACATGGTTGCCAGATAGAGACTTCATATTTTTTTGGAAAATTTCGTGATATACCAATAACTTTGTATTAAAAAAAAATTTTTAGTTAGGCTTTTTAAATCGGATAAGATGTTTGGAACGGGTATTACACAAAAGGTACTTTGCGTCGCATTACAACAAAAAATATTTCTATATAGAGTTGCCACCTAGAATTTCCAACAAATTCCATTTTATTTAATTTTTTTCATATTCGCTATTATCTCGAAAACGCCTTAACCCAGTTGGGTGAACTTCTGAATATAAGTATGCTACATTTTAAATTCTCATATTCACGTGTTGCCACTAGAAAGTTTTTGCGGGGTTGCCACCTATCTGATTTAGATTTTTTTTTTTATTATAAGAGATATATATATCGTATGTCGTGTTTTAACGTACGTAGGGTTGCCACCTAATCCTTTTCACGTATAGTTTTCTATATTCTATATTATCTCAGAAACTACTTTACATATTTAAATGTAATATTGTATACACATAGGTTAAGTGCTAGAATCTAAGCTCTGTTATTAAAGTATTATCTCTTTAGAATGTTTTTACGGAGTTGCCACCTATTTGTATTGTTCTTTAAATACCTAAATAAAAAAACGCCATTCGGAGACTCGGTCAGAAAAATTTTTTTAATATAACATTGTAGGTGGTTTTATGTGACGTATGGGTCCAACAACTACTGAATTCACTTCTGCCAAATCTTGGCCACTTATCCTTCGAATAAGACTCTATATTTTTCCCGCTAGATGTTACTGGCAGAGCTATATTTGAAAATTTGTATTCATGATCCCATTCTGTTCGTTATTTACAGGTATGTTTGATATATGATCAAAAACCCGGTGAGAATAGCCCCGCTAGTTGGCGCTGAGGTCGAGTTATGAAAAAGAGCCGTATATATGATCAGTTTTCTTTTTCAAGCTTAGCAGAAAAAGTCGCGTTCATCAGCTAGTCGTATCATGCCACTAAGGACTATATCATGTCAACGCGAGAATAAGTAGACCGTAGTAGATGTCGACCGATTTGTAGGAAAGCTGAAAAGTAGTGAAGAATTTAGTCTTACCTGTGTTTGGTCCTATGAGCCTTTGTCCAGATTAGGTAGGTATGTACATATTCTGCTATGACATCTCCTGAAGAGATCGACGGCATTTCAAAGCAAGTTAATCTAAAGGGGATCAAGTACATTTGCAACTTGGCTATGAAGGAAATCAAGATCTCTATAAAAAAATACTTAGGCCTGGAAAAAGCTGCAGTAGGTAAACTGGTGCCCGAGTAGATGGGTTGTTACTCGACAATATAACAAACATAAGTATAAATGACCATAGTGGTGCTGGACTACCACAAGGAAGGTTCCAATTAGAGACAGCTAACATCGAACTGTTTAGGGAAACTTCTTCAAAGCAAGATCGAACCTTGGCAGTGGTAGGCAACCCTACGATTTGTTGTTTGCATGTTGGTATATGTTAGTATACATGTTTTATACCCTCTTCCCATACCAGCAAATGCTAGGCTTTGGGGGAAAAAACAGTATTTTTCAAGCTAGTAAAAGGAAAACTTTTAGAATATTTAATAAAAAGGAGTAAAAAGAAAATTGTTCAGTAAAAAGTAGACAAATCGTTTTTCTAATAAAAGCGAAAAATGTCGTTGCTAAAATAAACGACATTTCTCTCTCTTGTAATCATAAAAAATAATTTGTCTACCATTTACTAAGCAATTGTTGTTAAAAGAAACCATACCTCCCGATTTTGTTTAAAAAAAAAAGTTTATCTACCTTTTAGTGCACAATTTTTTTTGTCTACCTTTTATTGGACAAAATTTTGTTCAACTTTTTAATCAAATGTTTATAAGTTTCTCTTTTACTTGCAAGAAAAATATGTTCTCTTTTTACTCCCAGCCTTTTAAAAATTTTTTTTTTTTTTTGTATTAAAAAAAACTCATTTTCCAGATTTTTGATTCACTTATTTTTTTTATCAAGTGTGTTCTTAATATTGGTTGTTTGTCTTTCCCTGTTCAGTCACCGTTTGTTCCCGCCATCGCTCTCTCCTGCTTTCCCTCTCATCTCTTACCCATAATTATTTCAATGTATACATGTAAATATTTTTTTTTTTTTTTTTCAAGGTATGTATTTTTAATTAAATGATATACGTTTCATTTTTTTTTTTTTGTATTTTTTTATTTAATAGTTTTTCTTTTGGTTTTATTTATTTTTCAAATATACTCAAATGTTAAGGCTTTTCCTTTATTGCTAAAACTTGAATTTTTCTTTGTAATTTGGCTTATCAACTAGTTTTTTTTTTTTCATTTTCACATTCGCATTTGTTCACCACCTTTCTGTTCAACTTTTTTTTTTTTTTTTGTAACTATTTTGACTTTTTACGTCTGCTTTGTTTACTTTTTACTTACTATTAGATATACACATTTTCTTAAATTAATGAATTTTTAGTGTTCTCTTTTCTATATAATTTGTTTTTTTTTTTAATCTTATTCTTAAGTTTTATATATGTATTATTGTTTGTTTTTATTAAAAATAATTGTTTGTTTCATTCATTCATTATTGGTTGGTATAACGCAGTCTTTACGGCAAAAAAAGAAAAGCAAAAATTATTTGATTATCAAATATATAATATTTTTTATTCCCTTTTCAATTGTTTTTTGTTTTTTTTTTTTCATTATTACTATAGTTTCGTTTAGTGTCCAAACAGCAACAGAAAAATATGTAATTTTACAAACAAATAAAATAAATAATAACAAAAATAAATTTAAGCAAAAAAAATTTTTTAAAGATAATAAAATAAATAAATTTAAGTTTTTGCAAAAAAAATTTAGGCAAAAATTAAAAGCTAAATAAAAAATAATAAACTGAATAAATTTAAGTTTCTGGAAAACAAATATTCAAAAATATATAAAAAAAGTTTAATTTTGGAAAAAAAATTTAGTTTGTGGAAAAATTTTAAAAATATTTAAATTTCTTTTTTAATAGAAAACATGTTTTTTTTGTTCAAAAAATTTTATTAATTTTGGGTTTTTAATAAAAAAAATGTAATAAAAAAAACTCTAATAGTATGCAAATTTTTTAGACAAAAATTTAATTAACCACCGTATCAATTACAAATAAATCAAAATAAATACATGCGTATTCTTAGCATTTAAATAAAAAATACGAAATAGTTTTACAATTTTTTAACAACTTTTTTTTTTGTATTTCTTATTTTAACATTTCCTCGTTTAGTAAATCTATAGTAATTGTTTGGTTTTTCTTTTTTTTAACATTTTAAGGCAGTTATTTCATTCCTCAATAATCATTAATTTGATTACACAAATATTCACTCTTCTCTCGAATTTGTTCGCTGTTGAAGAGTGCTCAGCGCTCACTGAGTTTTACTGTTCATACAATTTTTTTTTTTTTTTTTTTAATTTTTTTTTTAATATCAATTAGGGAAGTATTAAAGTAAAAAGTCACTCGGTATCGCCGTTATCTATTTGTGTCTATGTACATATGTAAATTTTGAAACCAAGCTAATTTACGTTAGAAAATTTGTTTTTGTTTAAGCAAAGTATACAAAAAAATTTCCACTTTTACTGGCCTCTTGAAATTGTGTTGTTTTATTTATTTTTAATACGAAGTATAAGACAATTGTTGCAACAAGCTGGGCTTAAAAATATTTAATTCAATTTAAAAAAGTGATCAAGAAATTTGCAAGCAAATAAAGCAATTCGTTTTGATTTTAGTTTATGAAAACAAAAGACTTAAGCAACGAACTTGACAACGCATATACAAGAGTTTAATTCAAAACTATTAAATATTTAGAAAAGTTCAAGTTTGCATCTACTTCAGTTTAGGTAAACAAAAGACTTAGACAACGAACTTGCATTTGAGTGCTTAAAATCTGGATATTCGTGCGGCACTTGCTCTATGTAATTATAACTTTAAAACGAATATTACTAAAAGTTTTATTTAAAGTGAGTTCAAATTTAAATAAAGCAATTCTTCATTTAGTTCATTTTAGTTTAGCTGAATATTGCTTAGTTTGCGTCTATTTAAGTTTAGGAAACAAAAGACTTAGGCAACGAACTTGCTTTACAGTGTTGAATATCTCTTACATTTTTTTTTTAAGTTTTGTTTGTTTTTTAAACTTATTTAATTTTTCAAAAATTGTTTGGAAAAACCTCAAAAAAAAATTTTAATTTTTATACTTTTGAAATAAACGCAACTTGAAAAAATATTAGAACTTTAACAATTTACAAGAATCACTGTTTTTAACTGGCATTTGATCTGTCTATTTCCTTTAATTATTTAGTTCTAGTTTTAAAATTTTAGCTTTTTTCATTTTTATTTTTATTTTTCAATTTTCAATTTTTTATTTTTTTTTACGTATGCCTGTTTATTAATCAGATTTTTTCAATTATTCGCCCGGCTTTTTGCTTTTATTTTGTTCTTGTAGAGCTCTTGCCCCCTTTTTTTGTTAATTCGGCCGAAAAAAGCTATGAAATGGAAATTTTTTAATCGAATATCTACAATTTTTTTAATTTTTGTTTCTTTTTTAATTTTTGTTTCTTTTTTAGTTTTTGTTTCTTTTTTAATTTTTGTTTCTTTTTTAATTTTTGTTTCTTTTTTAATTTTTGTTTCTTTTTTAATTTTTGTTTCTTTTTTAATTTTTGTTTCTTTTTTAATTTTTGTTTCTTTTTTAATTTTTGTTTCTTTTTTATTTTGGCTTTAAGCTTTTACTCTAAGATTTTTTGTGTTAAACATTTTAATTTCAAATGTCTTTTATTTTTAAATGTAGTTAATTTTATTTATAATTTTTTTTATTTGTTTTTTCTTTTATTTTTTTCTTTTATTATTATTTTCTATTTAATTATTATTTATTTTGTTTTTTATTTATGTATTTTTTACATTTATTTTTTATTTTTTTTATTTTTGGTTTTATTTTGTATTTAATTTTTATTTTTATAGTTTTTTATTCAATTTTTCTTCTGTTCTATTTTATATTTTAGTTTTTAATTTTTTATTTTTTTTTTTTTTTATTAAAAACTTAAGTTTTCAATTTTTTATTTCATCTTTATTATTATTTTATTTTTTTTTTTTATTTTGTTATTTTTTTTATCTTTTTTTTCAGTTTTATTTCTTTATATTTAGTTTGAATTTTAATTTTTTTTATATCTTTTTATTTTATTTTTTTTTTTTTTATTGTTACATTTTTTTTTAATTTTAATATTATTTTAAAAATCAGTTTTCAATTTTAATTTTTTCTTATATTTCTCTTTTTCGAAACTTTAAACTTTTTATTATTTTTTTTTTATTTTTTTTTTCACTTTTTAATTTTTTTTGTTTTATGTATTTCTTTTATCCCTCCTCTTTGTATGCCCAGCTTGCGCTTTAAATAAAAATAAAAATACTGCAAACTAATGTTTTCTTCGTTTTAATCTACAGATTTCCTGGCTTTGAAAAATGTTTTCAACTACTATTTTTTTTTAACTTTATTTGATCATTTTTGAAATTGGCATAACTTTTCTTATTTTAATTTTTGGATTTACAAACTGTGCCGTACCAAAATTTATTTCAATTTATTTCCTTCTACAAAGTGCCTACAATTTTGTCACGCTATTTAATTTTTTTTTTTTTTTTTTTTCTTAGCTAACAAAAACTATTTTCCTTGTCTTTTAACTTTAATTTAAAAAATTTCACTTTTCAATACCTAAATTTCTAGTCGGCGCTTTCCTTCCCTTATTCTGCAAAAAAAAAAACATTCTGCATTAATAAAATTTAAGTCATTTAAACATTTGCATACATAAAACATTATTTAATTTCTAAATAATTCGAGTAGTTTTTTTGTTTGTTTGTTTGCAACTAGCTTTAATTAATTTTCTATAAAAATTTGCTTTTCATTTTATTTTGTGTATGTTTTTTTTTTCTTCTTAAATTTGTTTTATACAATTTCTACTTTTCTTTCTTTCTAATTTAATTTTTCAATTTTCATATGTATGTTTAGTACTATATGTATGTATTGAATATGTAATGTTATGTATTTTGTTTATATATGTTAAGTTCTTTTTGTTGTTTTGTGTGTGTGTGTGTGTGTGTGGCATGTGTTTTGTTGTGTTTATATATGTGTATGATTGTTATTGTTGCTTTTAATTAATATTATTTTGGTCAAAAAAAAATTTTTTTTAAACTAAAGTTATAAAGTGAACAAAAACTGTATGAGCTATTATTATTGACTAATTGCTTTTGAATTTCTGCTAATACATTTTTTTGCTGCAGTTTTTAGCTTTTTTTGCTAATTAACTAATTGTTTAATTATACATACATACATACATACATAATATGGAAACCTTGATATTTTCTTCAGTCTACATTAATAGTTAACGAAAAGGAACAAAAATTTAAATCTTTAGCGCAGAGTTTTCAAGTGACATACAAAAAAATTTATTTTAATTTTGGGGGGAAAAATTATAGCATAAAAAAATGATAAAGATGTGTAAAAAAATAATTATGATTTTTTTTAATTAATAAATAAATTTTGGAAAAAAGAAATGCAAAAAAAAATATTTCATTTTTATTCAAATTTAGGACCTTTTTATTAAATAGGAAAATTGTATAGCGCAGGGCAACATTTTAGGGGAAGTGAAAAAAATATTAAACGGCCTAAATTTTTTTTTTTTACAAATTTAAATTTTTTACAAATTTAAATTTTTTCAAAATAAAATTTTTTTCAAAAAAATTTCAATTTTTCAGGTTTTGCTAAAAAAAATTTAACTAAGCCAAAACTTTAAGCAAAATAATAAAGTATACAAAATTTAATTTTTTTACCAAATTTACGAAATTAATTTTTTTTTAATAAATATAAAAATCTATTAGCACAAGGCAAAGATTTTTTTAATGTCTTAAAAACAAAGATTTGAGAGCAAGAGAAAAAATATATTTTTTAAATGTCTGAAAAATAGTTTAAAAAATTTTAAATTTTTTTTTTTAATTTACGAGTCTTCCTTTAAACAAAATTAAACTAAAAAAATTTATATAAAAAAATTGAAAATTTTTGTTTTTATCAAATTATTCTTTTGAGTTTTTAGCGACTGGTCAAAAGTCCACAAAATTTTCAAAGTTCGTAATTATGAGCAATAACAATAACTAAATTATAATAAAAAAATTTATTTTTGAAATTTGTTTTTATATAAATGAAAAAAAAATTAAAAAAAGTCGAAACATTTTTTTAACAAATTTGAATATTTAACTTAGAGCGTGAAACTTAGGGCGTGAGAAAATATATTACAAAGTAAGCGCAAAGTTCAAGCAAAATATTATAAAAAAATTTGGGGGCATATGAAAAAAAAATTAAAAAAGGTGCAAAAAAATATTCAGCAAAAAAATTATTAAGGAAAAAAATTAAGCAAATAATCAAGCATAAAAAATTGAGGAAAAGTGAAAAAAAAACTATATAAAAAATTTAAATTTTAATGTTTTGGCAGAACTTAACTTAAGATAACATTACGGTTTTCGTTAATTGATTACATTTAGGTATGTATGTATGCTAATACTAGAGTAAAAAGGGAAACATATTTTTATTTTTTTTTTTTTTAAGTAAAAAGTAAACTCATTAAAAAGTGTAAAAAAATATTGCTCAGTAAAAGATGGACAAATAATTTAATAAACATTTCCCGTTTCTTGCTTTTCATTAAAAAAAAATGAATTTTCTACCTTTTACTGAACAAATTTTGTTTACGCTTTTTATTAAATATTTTTCGTTTTTTCTTTTTAATTGAAGAAAAAATAACATTTGTCTACGTTTTACTGAACCGCCTTTTCTACTTTTTCTACTTGCAGGAAAAATACGTTTCCTTTATACTCCCAGCCTTTCGTATGTAAGTATGTAATTAATTTAAGTGTGACCAGATAAGTGAAAAGGTATTCATATATATGAATAAATTATAAATATATTGAATAAATTTATTAGCTTAAAAACTAATGTATGCTTGTTTTGTTTTATTGTTTTTTTTTTTTTGGCCAAACACTGAACAATATTTAATTGCTTTTATGTATTTATTTGTTTCTTTGCTCGCTTATTACTTTTTTGTTTTATAATCATTAAATTATATATGTTTCTCATACATTAAAATGTTAGTTTGTTAGTTTTTTTGCCTGTTTGGCGATTGGCTTTTGGCTGTTTTTTTTTTTAGTTTTAGACATATCAACACTACATGGATTGAATGTTGCTTAGACGCTCTATTAGAACGTATGTACATATATGCATTGTTTATATATAAGTTAAGTGTGCTACATTAAAATTATGTATTACAGTTTGTATGCATGTATATTAGGGTGATTCAAATTTAAAAAAAAAAATTGTTTTTTTCGGTCTTACCCCCTGAAACATTAGGTATTGATGAGAAAATAAGCCTTGCAAAAAATTAGCGCTCAAACTTAACCCTTAGGGGTGGCTATTTCTTTTGGCCCTTTCCCATACATTTTGTATAGGGGAAAATAACCTTTTTTTGCAAAGTGAATTTTTTTTTAATTTTTGAAACTTTTTTCAAAATATTTTTACATACTCTTAAAGTTGAAGCTTTGAAGCTTCCAAAATGCTATACCATTTACGATTATCTTAACTATTAAAAGCCATTTAAAATTTACTAGATTTTATACGTGTTACTGTGTATGTATGTGCATTAGTACAAAACACATTTTTAAATGACTGTAATTTTTTTAATAGTTAAGATAAACGCACATGGCTTAGCATTTTGCAAGCTCCGAAGCTTCAACTTTAAGAGTATGTAAAAATATTTTGAAAAAGTTTCAAAAATTAAAAAAAAAAGTGGGAAAAAAATAGCCAACCCCAGTGGTTAAGTTAGAGCGCTAATTTTTTGCACGACTTATTTTCTCAGCAATACCTAAATTTTTAGGGGGTAAGACCAAGTCGACATTTTTTTTTTAACACCCTAATGTATACATATATATGAGTGTAAACATATTTGCATTTTTTCTGCGCTTTAAACTAATATTTTGAATTAATTAATATAATTAAGTAAAACTCAAAACGTTTTTTAATAAATAAAATGTTTTTTTTTTGTGGTTTTTTTTTCTAACATATTTCATTGATTCAAGAAATCTGTGGAACCATTTGTTTTTGCTTTTATATGTACAAGAATTGCTTTATTTTCCAATGTGTAATTAAATTTATAATAATAATAATGTTATAATGGATAATAATCAAATTAATAACACGTAAATAATATGATAACTTAAAATGAATTCAGGCTAAACATTTTTTAGTAAATATGTATGTACGTATATATATAAATATATATGTTTGTGTTGTGTTTTGATAAATTATGCTAGAATTCAACATTCTTTACAATGATTAAATCAATTGTTTCATTATGCATGTTTGCGGTGGTTTTCTTATTTTGTTGCCTTCATTCGCTCATAAGGCGTATTAATTATATGTATGCTTATACATACATATATGCATGCAGTGTGTATATACAGTGGCGTTGGAAAGAGTAGCAGTAAAAAACCAAATTTTCAAATAATTTTCATTTGCTCACACAATGCTTGGATAAAAAAATAAACAAACTATGCAAACAAGAAAGACATTTCAAGCCTTTTCTCCCGCATTTTAAGCATTCTTTGGAATAAGCAATCCGAAATTTTTCAAATTAATTTCTTTACGCTCTAAGAAGTGTTTTTTCTTTTGAAGAACGCACATAGCTCTAAATAAAAACTAAATAGAAAATACTAAAAACTAATAAATGAGTCATAATTTGCAAAAGCTTAAAGTTGTCAATACTTGCTGCTATTTTTTTCAAACACCACTGCTTATATATGTATATATGTATGTAACATATGCTTTTTGTAAATAACTAATAATGCTTACAGTGACTAATCTATAATGAATATTTAGTGATGAAGTGAGTAAGTTCTTATTTTTCTTTTAACAAAATTAACTCATCGCGAGAAAAAAAAACACTTAAAATAAAGCAAATGATACATTCATAAGCATACACAAATGCATATATGCAAGTGAGTATATAAACTTATGAACGCATACTTATGTAGTAGAATTTTTCATTATTAATAATAAATCATACAGATAAAATGTACTCCTTCTTCTTGTTAAAACTAATGTGGATAGCTTAGTTGTTGTTCTGTCATTTGCTGAATTCCATGAGTAATTCATTTAATTTAAATTTTTCACCGTATAGTTTTGCTGATTCAATTTTTGTTCAGTTGCACATATGTCTGTATTTGTGCAGCAAATAACGTTGTAGCTAAGCAAAGCACGCTGGAAGTTATAAGATACCTGTTGCATTGAATAGAAAAAAAAGCATAATTAGAAAAACATTACAAATTTAAGTTAAAAACTATTTGCTATAAAATATATTTGATAAAATGTCGCAAAGTGCTCTATGGATTTATATTTAGCTTCGTTCAAAAATGCTGCGTTTATTTATATATATTTGCACATGCTACACACGTTTAAGGAAAGCGATGTAACTCAAAATTTGTTTTTTTTTTAGTTTTCTTTTGTTATAATTCGTTTCCTCTGATTTGGATCAGCTTTGATCCCTTACACCCATTTGACAGTCAGAAACAGTCTTGAACTACAGGAAAGTGATCCCGTACGCCACTTTTCTGACTAGTGAGAGCAGAAAATTGAGCTCTCTCCAGTCAGAGAGTTGCAAGATTTAGTCAGCAGATTTTTTGCTGGTAAATTCTGACTACCTGTTATAGAACTATCAAGCGACCAAGTTTGACAGTTTTACCATTCTTGCGATACCGTACTGTTGTTGTTGTAACGAGGTGTAGCCCTGCCTAAATGTCAGACAGGGTCACCTCGAGTGTATTGCTCTTGGCCGGGTCGATATAAGAAAACGGCCCGGGTCGTTTCGGCACGATGGGTACAGCACAAGTACTGGTACCGTTCTCGTAGATCCGGCAATACAAGAAACTAAACTAGCCGTGCAGGCTATGTAGGTCATTTAGCGTTACCCAGGGTGCACCAACTGGGAGGCGACCTGCTTTTACACCCCTAACCCGTACTCTTTGGTGTTGCTTTCGCACTGAGAGTGGATTTTCTGATTTTGACAGTTTTACTAGATTTAGTCAGAAAAGTAAGGGATTTGCACGTCGTTTCTGTAACTTTTTAACGAAGTTCGTTACATAAAAATCGTTAATTTGACACAATTTTCTGTACAAAATTTGTCAAAATCGATGTTAACGACAATAACGAATTTCGTTAAAAAGTTACAGAAACTGGGTGCAGAGCTATTGTTTTTTTTTCTGTCATTTTTTTTAATCTAATTTTTTTTTTTTTTTTTTAATTTTTTTTTTTTTTTAATCATAAAAAATTTTCTCAATAAGTCAAAAATTTTGCGTTACATCAGTTTACGTATTAGACACTGTGCAATATGATCAAATATTT
Organism: Campiglossa producta; assembly: GCA_964058755.1. NCBI lineage: Eukaryota > Metazoa > Arthropoda > Insecta > Diptera > Tephritidae > Campiglossa > Campiglossa producta. The sequence goes on from CAXKVI010000005.1 coordinate 104,871,391, forward strand.
ATTTACGCGTAGAAAAAGTACTTAAGCACACATATACATAATGCACATAAAAATACGTTTTTTACATACAGTAGCTCATTGCCAGGGCTTACCTTAAAAATAGTTTTAGTTATTTGGCTCACAATTCCTATTTGTAGATCATAGAACGCAATTCGGAATTCGCGGACTCCTTTATATACATGTTTATATATATAAATTTCATTTCTTGCTATTTTTTGCATTGAACTCGAAAACCTCTCTCGAACGCCATAATGTTGGAACAGAAGAAAATTACACGACTATACATAGCAATGTGTGTGTATGTAGCTGATGCATATCTGTATGTACAAGGGCGTTGTCGTTGATTGTGCACACGAGTTTTTTTTTTTGCTTTTTTAAATTTAAATACATAAAATATGTATGAAAATGTTGATGTATGCGTAACAAATTATTATCGCTTGAAATGTTTTACTTATATGTTTTTTTCTAAGCGCCTCCAAACTCCAATTGCTTGATTAGATTAAATTTGATTCGATTTTTTTGATGATGTGTACATTGTTGGTTAGTGTTGTAATATGTAATTTGTAATTTGTTAGAGTACAAAGAACTTAATGAAGATCGATCAGTCCTCAACATTTTTTTTCCATTGTTGTTCGAAACATACGTTAAATCTATCATAGATAATAGTAGATTTTCCATTTTAGTCAACTCAGTTTCAATTTGTTTTGTAGCATTTTTTTGTTGTGTTTATGTATGTTTATATAGAAAATTTTGTTGGAAACCATAATTTACAACATGCCTTCATGATTTCTCGTCATCACATAACAATTCAATTTTTAGTATTTAAAGAATTGCATCTTCATCATCAGGTCCTTCGATTAAATCATCCGGATCATACATTACAAAATTGTCATCATCATTGTCCTTTATCTCAGGATCATCTATGTCTTCAGCTTCTATTAATGATATCTCTTCAATATCACTATCAAGTCTTCTACGTTTTTGTTTATAATTATTTGTTATATTATTATTATGTTTGCGCAGTAATGCGTTTGTTGTTGATGTTGGCACACTTGATGAATTGGATTCCATAGCATCATCGGCTGTACTTAGCACTTCTTCCACCTCAGTGGGTTCTGCAAAATGTGCCGCAGCGTTTCGCTGTTTAATACGTAATTGTTCCATTTCTTCGGGAGAACGTTTTTTACGAAATTCATAAACCAGCGGGAAAATATGTTCAATGGCAGCTTGTACATTGGCAACACTGGCAGCTGTAATAATTAGTAGCAAGAATAATATATTTAAATAAAAATAACAACTAAGTTAGCTCTATAAAACATCTTACCGGTAACAGTAATACTGCCGGTGGAGAAAATTTTTAATGTCGCCTTTGGATAACGCAATTTATATGTGACACCAGGATGTAATTCAGGCTCGTAGCTAGCTTCCTTTTTAAACCGCTCTGAGAAGTTTAAAATTTTAATAGCCCACGGCATGCTGCATGTACCCAATACATTCACTACTCGGAAATTGTGGAAACGTGTACGAAATCCAAGATTTTGAAGGCAACGCGCATAACGACGTGCTGCAATTTTAGCCTACAATTAAAAAAAGAAAACTTGTTATTGAGCTTTAAGTTGGGGAGAGAAGAAGAGAGAGGGGGAAATTGAGTAAGACATAAAGTGAGGAAGAGGGAGATAGAGTTAGACAAAGTTAAAAAGAGCCAGAGATGGGAAAGGGTAGAAAAAGGGAGATAAAGAGGAAAAGAGCAATTGAGAGCGGCGGAGAGAGTGAGAGGAGACTGCGAGGGATGGACAGAGAGATTAAGGGATACATAGATAGGAAAGGAAAAGCAGGATCGGAAGAGAGGAGGGATATGGGGGAGAGGAAAATAAAGTGAAGAAGATGGAGAAAATGGGGAGAGAAAGAAATAGGTGCTGAGGGAGAGGGAGTAGAGGACGAGAAGAAGCGGGGGAAGGGGGGGTGGGAGAATAGGAGAGTAAAAAAAGTAAAATTAAATCAAATCAAATAAAATAAAAAATAAGATTAACTGGGAGTGTAAAAGAAATTAAAATAAAATAAATTAAAATATAATAAAATGAAATAAAGCAAAACCAAATAAAAGAAAGCAAAATAAAATAAAACATGAAAGAATAAAATATGGTATAATAAGATAAAGTGAAATAAAGTAAAATTAAAAAAAAAAATAATTAAAGTAAATTAAAAAAAATATATGAGTAAAATAAAATAATAAAAAAAAATTAAATGAAAAAAATAAATTAAACAAATTAAATAAATAAAACAGGATATAAAATAGACACTTTAAAAAAAAAATCAAACAAAATAAAGTTAGGAAAATAAAATAATTATAAATCAAAAAAAAAATAAAATAAAATAATGCGAGTAGTTACCATAAATTAAATAAAACATGAAAAGAAGGGATTCAAAAATAATCACGCCAACTAACCTGTTCTTCAGAAGTGGCGCCCGTACAAGTGATACGTCCCGATGACCAAATTGAAGCAGTTGTATATGGGCGACGTAATTTCATAGTGACCATACCATTCTCACGACGATACTCTACATTCAGTCCTTTAAGAGCAATATCGCGTAAATTCAAATGGCAGCGAACGCTAAATGAACAAACCACATTGTTTATAACAATATCGATTTCGGGTTCAACTTCTGCTTCAGCAGAGGGGGCAGCAACGTCTGTAGTAGCAGAAGCGGTGCTTTCAGCTTGATTGGCAGTTTTATTGGCTTGACTTGTGGTGGCATGAGAGTGATAGGGTGTGGCGGGTATGGTGCGTGAGTGAGCAACAATTGGTTTCTGTTCTTGTTGTGATTGTGCCTGCTGTTGCTGTTGTTGTAGCTTAAGCTGTTGCTGTTGTTGTTCCTTCAGCTGTTTCTCCTGCTGTTCTTGTTGCTCCTTCAATCTTTGCTGTTGCTCCTTCAACCTTTGTTGATGCTGTTGTTGCTGCCTTTGCATTTGTTGTTGCTTTAATTGCTTTTGTATTTGTAGCTGTTTTTGCAACTGCAACTGTTGCTGCAATTGTTTCTGTGTTGGCTGTACAGCAGCGGTGGGCAATGCTTTCGATGCGGTCGGTGTCACCTGCGGGGCACCTGTCACGCTACCGCTCTTGCTATTGCTATTACTGTTGTTGTTGCTATTGTTGCTTGTTATACTATTGCTGTTAGGAACTAATTTCAAACCACCGTTGATCAGTGTGCCAGTTGTAATGTTGCGCGTCACCACAGCACCACTTCCGCCACCACCAGTAGCCATCTGAGTCACCGTTGTCATCTTTGTCGTAGTCGAGTTTAAGCAATTGCTGCTGCTCGCGGACTGTACGATGGGTTTGACCAGCTGTATCTTCTGTGCCTGCAAAAGTTGTGGTGGTTGTTGTTGTTTGATTGCTATATTTTGGCGTATAATTTGTTGTTGTTGCTGTTGTGTGGGTTGTTGTTTAACAGCTTGTATGGCAGGTGTTTGAGTATGATTCTGATTGATTTGTGACTTCTGATTTGTATTAACAACAACATTTGGCGATGTTGTTGCAGTTGCAGGCGTTATATTTGTCGGTGGTTTATTCAAAATTTTCGCATGCTGCAAACGTTGCGTAGTATTGCCAGCAATAATAGTATTATTAGAGCGATTGATGAGTACGTGTGTGGTACGATTGCCCGTAGCTTTGCTAGCAACCAACGTTGGAGTTGTCGTAGCAGCGCTTAAACTAGTTGTAGATTGCTGTTGTTGTTGGACTTGCTGCTGTTGATTGCTAAATTGTGAAAAGTAACGTTGTGTTTGAGTAGTAGGCACTGCTGTGGCAGGTTGTTGACTATAAATTGTTGTGGTTGTAGTACGACTTGTGGGCCCTGCCGAGGAAACAACAATGGTGCCCCCAGCATTGTTGGTCGCAATTTGTTGTTGAAATTGTTGCTGAAAGCTGCTCATGTTTGCCGCACTAAAGGTGGTTGTTTGTATGCCTTGCACTGTATTATTAGCTGTCGCTGCTACGAGAAAGTGACCCTGCGCGGTTGTAGCGTTGTTAGAGCCTGACGCACTTGCGTTGGTTAATACAGCTAAACCACCATTGCTTGTTGTTACAATACTACTAATTGGTATTGTCATCATTTCATGTGGCATTACAATGCGTCCACCGCCACTTCCAGTTGTTGTTGCGGTATTAACAATTGAACCAAGCGATGTGGAGGCTGCTGAAATGATTTGCTGTTGTTGCGCCTGCTGTTGTTGTTGGTGCTGTTGCTGCTGCACCTGCTGCTGTTGTTGTTGCTGCGCCTGCTGTTGCAACAATTGCTGATACTGTTGGTAATTAATGATGCTACTAACACCGGTGGCACCATTTGTAAGCACTAAAGATTGCCCGGCGGACAAGACAATGTTACCGCCGCTTGTAGCAAGGCCGCCGCCTGTATTTGCAGAACCAGCCGCACCACCCACTTGATTCGTGCCCGCTCCTACGAAAGTGCCTATAACGAGGCTTGTATTATGTCCGGTAGTGCTACCATTGCCGCCATTAACGAGAGTCTTCATGCAAGTAGCCTTATTCTGTTGCAACAATGTGGCCATACCAATGTTGTTGCTGTTGGTGATATACATTTGCTCAGTACGATACTTATGATTGAGTGTAGAGCTATTCACTGGACACTTTAAATCTCTTTATCACTTTATTTGTTTTTTTTTTAATATACAAGTCCAGCTTAATGAAGTTATGTGTTGTTGTTGATATGATTTAAGGCTAATTTATTTAGTTCTTGTTCTTATCAAGCTATGTTTATGATAGTGATATTTTTCTACGTCCGCCACAGATTTTCACAGTGAGAACACAACTTTTATATGCGCTATAGTTTGTAAAAAGCTCTATTATTCGTGCTTTTAATTTTATTATTTTATGTTAAGCCTTTTAAACACACTTTGTTATTATTCTTTCCAAATATTAGAAAAATTAAGTCTTCCTTTCTTTCTCCTTTTTTCACAAATAGTTATGCTATGTAATTATTATTTTTTGTTCCTTTTCGCAGTCTGCAAAAAAAAAGAAAAATTTGAGGTTAGAAAATTGTACAAATGAAAGTTTTAACTTTTTATAATATTTCACTTGTATTAAATAATGACTAATTAATAAATAATACAAAACAATTAATATTTATAATTCGTATAATGCACAAAACCCCATTTATTAAAGCAACCAAAAAAAAAAATTACCGCAAATCTTAGTGAATCTAGCACGTCCACTGAAAAAACGATATAATCACAAATGATCGCAGAATCACGATTTTATCAGTTTTTCGCATACTCGTTATCGTTGTCCTTAACGAGTTTTATCGACCTTCAATGAAACTGCGTACCTGCGCCCTGAGGTTGCATTCACGAATTCACGTTTCACGTTATCACAGTTACCTGGAATTTTCTAGTAAACAAAAAACATCTGTTCAATACCGGTATTAACCGCCGTTTACACTGCTGATCATGCAGCGCAGCATATTTTACTGCAGTAATCTTGCGTTGAGTTGGTATTGTGAGTTTTGTTTGATAGTTCTATGCAGTAAGTACATATATCAATATTTAAAATAGTTCGTTATGATTATTGCTTTTTCGGCGAGCATAAGGTCAGTAAACGCTGAGAGGAAATTGAGAGAGCAAAATGACATTTATATTCAAGAATTCGTGGTAGATAAAATTCGGCCAGCAAGAGTTTGCAACCAAAAAACGATAGGTTTTGGCAGATGGTTTCGGGTTTTGTCACCTGGGGCTACTCTGTAATTTTTGAAGATTTTATCCTGCGCTGGTTTGCAGGGATGTTGTTGCTGTCCAAAATTTCCCCATTTTTCCCAAAATGGGTCATGTTGTTGTTGTTCTAGCGAGGTGTAGCCCTGCCTAAATGTCAGACAGGGTCACCCCGAGTGTATTGCTCTTGGCCGGGTCGATATAAGAAAACGACCCGGGCAGTTTTCTTATATCGACCCGGCCAAGAGCAATACACTCGGGGTGACCCTGTCTGACATTTAGGCAGGGCTACACCTTGCTACAACAACAACAACAACGCGACACAACAATGTTGATCAAATAGGCAACTATTTGGTCGCGTCGTGTCGCTAGGTGTACCCGTACCTTAAGACGATAAAATGTCCATCGACTTTCACGAATTATTCCCAACAAAAAGCTCCGTCGGAATTGCAGATAGACCCCATTACCCGTTTTTTATCCTACTTTTTGGGAAACGCGACCCGGTAATTTCCCAAAAATTATCCGCTGTTGGTTAGCAGGGAGCAAGATAAATAAATGACAAGGTAATGCCAAGGCAATTTGTTGATATCATGTTACGTAGTAGGAAAGGAAGAAACATAAACAAAATGCAAAAAAAATAACTGTGCTAAATGTTCAAAGTTAAAACTTTTATGTCCAAAAAATACCCAAAATCACGAAAGTTCAAAGTTAAAACTGGGGGATTGTTATGTCCAAAAAAAAACCCAAAACCACGAAAACTGGTTTACCTTATTGATTTCTCGACTGCCTGTTAACGTCTAAGCTCACTATCAATTTAACAGCCAGTTCATTTGCTCTTTATTTAATGGGAGGATGAACTGCCCGACAAGATTTAAAGTGAGCATCAAGTTGACGACTAGTTGAGAAATCCGTCATAAGAATCATTACATATGTGTTTATTTTGTTATTTTTTTTTAAATTTAATTATTATTTAATGAGCCTTCATTTTATTTTTTAGTGAAATAATAATAGCTGATTGATTTATAACAATTTCATCAACACAAGTTGAAGTTACTGCGCTAGCTCAAAAGCCTAGCGCATAACAACAGTACCTACCACCCTGCTGGTCAATCAGTCATTCATGACCCGACACAGTAAAATTGAGCGAGTGTCAAATTGAATTTTAGATTTTGGCCAATCAGCGCCGGCAGAGATACGCCGACTGCCGAAAGCACGTATATGTGACACGAGGGCAGCCGAATGCTATATGCATTGGTAAAACGCAGCAGAGGCATGAAGTTTCTAAATTTACTGTGTCAGACGGCCTTAATAACTTAAGGTTCATTTACATGGGTCGATTTTCTGTCGTTCCACCGTGTAAATAACAATTCCATCGAACTACACCTTGTATTTGAAGGTGAAAAGCAGTGGAGCGACAAAAATCGACCAGAAATTTGACATTTGCGTTAAAAAAAATAAATAAATAAATATAATGAAAATCTCAAATAGTGAACGAAACGAAAATATGTTACAAACAAATTGATACTATAAACACTGTATACACTGAGTACATACTACATAAACATATGTACTTGCACACAAAATCACACAATTACATAGGAATTCTCTCATACATTCAAGTTTAAACATAGAATAAACAGCAAGTAATGGAGATCGGAAGTGAAATATTTGTAATATTAAGAGAATTTACAGAGAAATCAAAATAAAAAGAGATTATCAAAGAGAGACTTCGCCAATAACGGAAACGCTAATCTCCACATACACGTGCACCGTGTGACCGCTTTACAAAAAAGTGCCGTCCTCATTTTATTGTTCTTTGTAGAAAAAAAATAAAAAATAAAACGCGTCATTGGGCGGGTATCTAGCGGGCTAAATCGCGCTGCGTCATTTTGTCAACACAAAATGCTACAAGTTACTCAAGAATTTTGTTAATTAATATGGAATTTATAATTTCATTTGGAAATATGCTAACCATTTCGCACATAGAAGACGAAAAATAGCAAAAAATTTTAACTCCTACTCCTGTGCTATTGCACATGTTCAAAAAATGTTGTAGGTAACATAAACCTTGAAAATAACTCGAAGATTTAGAATAAAAAAGTTTCAAAAATAGCATATTTACACATATTTAGGTGTAATTTTATTAAGAAAAAGAATTTTTTTGTAAAATATGTTAAAGCTACATAAGCAATTGTTTTTTTTTTTTTTTATTGACTCATAAGTTAATTTACTTTGTGAGTTTTGCTCTACTAAGTCAATTAGCAAAACGTCATTAGTAAGTATAGTAAAACAGAACTTTGAAATGGAAACATTTGTGAGCATGTTCATTTGATGTGCTATAGTATTTTATGTAAGCAATTGTCGTTAATTTTTTTTTTTTCTTTTTTCATTTTTAAGCTGCTCATGCTGTATTTAAGTAGTTCAAAACAACTGAGAGAGTTTTCGAATTGCGCAAATGGCTTACATTTGTTGGTTTTTCTCTATCAATTTGTATCTGCTACAACTACTATGATGCACCTGATTGCGTCAGCGACTGCAACTCGCCAAATGAAAATTGTCATTGCAACTTAGTTTTCGAAAGACGCGGCACCAACAGTCACATATGTGAACTGACATAGATGATGACTGCGACGCCAACGTTGTTCCACTTTATATTAGCAATTTTTGCCCTTGACCCAAAAATTTTATATACGGCACGTGTATGCACAAACGTTGAAACTTATTTACAATTTTAAACATAAGCATATTTTGTTGTAAGCAGAAATGTATTTAAGAAAACTTATATATCACAATTAAATCAAATCGTAGACATATTTTATTATAATATTTAAAAGAAGAGCCTTTCTGTCATGGTGGTCTATTTAATAAGCCAATTTATTCTAATAAAACTAGTAGACAATTAAAAAAATACGTGGTATAAGTCATAAAATACCGTCCTAGAACTTTGTCGAAGTGAATGTGAAGACCTGTTATTTTAAAAAGCTATAACTCAATTTAATCATAAATTAAGGGTGTTTGTAGTTAGCTTCAAAAAGTAAGAAATAAACTCTTTTTGGCCTTCACCCTGTCCAAATGTTAAAATTTTCCTTCGCATTTGACATAGAAAAATGGGAAAATATTTTTACATCATTGAAAACTGTATTTCTTCTGAGCAAAATGTTTTCGATTGGCACATAACCTTACAAATAAAGGCCGAATTAATCTTCCTTATCGCTAACGCCATACCTATAACGCTAATAAGCTGCCTTGGGATATCAATGTAAACGGAAAGCGGGTTAGCGTTCAGTCTAGGTTTCATTAGGTCAAATTTTGGCAATTTCTATCGATTTTATCGGAATAACCAGCCAAATGTCGATGAAATTTGACTTAATGAAAACCAGCCTTTATTTTAAGCGTTAAGAAGAATCAGCCCGTCAATACGTCATGTACGTGACGTACGCCAATTTTAGAGCAAATTCTATTTTGACGTATCTGGCGTTACGCATACAAACACCCGCAGTCTACTTTGCTGTCAGTTGTTTTAACGTACTGACGGAGGTATTTTCTGTCAAAAATACTTTATATTCAGTTTTTTACATAATTCTAATCTACGTATAAAAAACTCTGAAAGTAACTTCAAGTACCTACTTCATTTTTCAAAAACCCTTTTCTCAAAAAACTTCCTTGTAAAATCTGAACAGTTCGCAACAGATGTATAGCTATCTTTAGAACAAAAATAATAAATACCCAACATAAGCACAGCCAACCAACAAAAGAGTATAACAAAAATCAAAAGTTGGCGGCTAATCAAGAGGGATGTGGAAATACGTAATAAAAGCTAAATTTAAAACACTCTGCATATTGCTACAGTTTTACAAATGTCATCATATGTTTGCCTCAACTCAAAGTTTATCAGCTACTATGTAACATTTTGTAGGTCAGAATATAACAAAATTATTTTACATCAGCATAATTTTTTATGAAAATAAATATATATATATATATATATATGTATGTAAGTATATGTAATAAATGGACTTCAAATATGTATATGTGAGAGAAAATAAAAATTTCTCTTGTGTCTTTTATATATAAAGCACCAAAAATTTTGTCCTACATCTGTGTTTAGTGGAGACAAAAAAAAAAATACAAAATTTCAATGACTTCGGAAATCATCAAACTATTTTTCTACATGCATTGTTGAAGTTACTATAAAACCATTTTTAAAATATGTATTTAAAGACCATACGTATTTGTTTGAATGAAAATTAAGCAACAAACATTCCTACAAATAATTGCATATCAAACGAGAGATACAGAGAATGAGCAATATATTTCGTACTCATATATTCGCAATACTTTGTATGCACAATTTTCAGTAAAGTTCATTAAAACTGTTGTCATTGTGGCTATTCAATTGCTTTTATTGCTCATTGTAGCTCTCTCAAGCTACTTTATTTATAAACACAACAATTCCAATGACATTTCACTTCAGATAGAAATCAACGACAAAACAAGAGTATAAAAAAGTATAAGAAATTTTTAGAATTATCTACTTGTATAAAATTGCGTATTCTCAAAATACCTGTATAAGCTTGTTTTCTGTTTGCTTTTGAAATTTCCGGTTTCTAATTTTTTTTATTTATTAAGTTTTTCTTGCTACAGAACAAACAAATTGTTATGTTCTTAGAATGAAAGCGAATTTGTTGACAAAATTCTTAATGAATGTTTTCATAGTAAAAGAAATTCTCCCAGCGATAGCATTTGAGTTTGTGGCAACACATATTTTAATATTTGGTCTAAAACTTTATTGATTTCTTAAAAACTACTAATAATCAATTCAAAAAACATTAAATGCATGTTTTTCTCACAACCTACTTAAATAATCAGTTATAAGATTTTCTATAGCTAAAAAACACGTCATCTGCAAACATGACGTATTTATCATTATGAACAAATAATTGTCAACATTCTTCAGATAAAACACATAAAACAAGTTCAAGGCCAAAAAAGCTTCTACAATTTTTAGTACTTGTTTTTATTTCGAACCTAAGAAAAATTAATGACTATCATATGCTTAAATACCAAATTTAAAAAAAATGTATGAATAAATGAAAAATAAATGCCAGTAAGATGGTTTTGCAATGATAAAAAAAAAAACAATTTCAATTAACATGAGGATATTTGTACTAACAAACGTATGTACATGTGCCAACGTAGCCACATTAACCACGAATACTGGTGTATTATTATGACTTTGACTAGACATTTTAGGAAAAGTTCAATAACATTTTATTTGTTCTCACACAAAAAGCTCATTTAAATTCGACTTTGGCGTTATATAAAATATGATTTGATAATTTATTCTGTTATGATAATAATATTTTAATTTTGTTTTTAACTTTTTGCTAGAATTGTGAGAAAGGAAAAAGTAAACAAACGATGGGTTTGAACAGAACGATAGATCCAGTTTCGAAGGATCACATTATTACATTAGAGTATCTTCCCCTGCTAACCAGCAGCGGGTAAAGTCTTGGGGAATTACAGAGTCCCGTTAACCAAAAAATTCTTAAAGGATGATTTACACGGGTCTATTTTTCTAACCTTTTTTCAATCGACCGTGTAAACAGCAATTCGTTCGATCTTAACCTTGTATTTAAAGCCCAAAACAGATGTGCAGTAACCCTGCGCAATGAAAATTTAAACACACTAATTTGTACTAGAGCAGACACATATCTTGCATGGTGTGCAGTAGGGTGGATCGGCAAAAAAAGTTTTTCTAGTCCACCCCTAGGATTAAAGATCTTTTGAAGGCGATCCCAAAAAAAAAAATTTTTTGCCACGTCCCCCCAATGGGCTATTTACTTTTTTGGCACTACGTCGCCATTTTAAGCTTCCAAGCCATGAACAACAATGTACGCCTCATTAAAATCGGACTTAAAATGGCGACGTAGTGTCAAAAAAAGTAAATAACCCATCGGGGGGGCGTGGCAAAAAAAAAAAATTTTGGGATCGCCTTCAAAATATCTTTAATCCTAGGGGTGGACTAGAAAAACTTTTTTTTTGTATGGGGACCGATCCGGGTTAGTGTGCAGTAGCTGCACGACGTGTTCAAATCAAATTTCTACGCACCTCGCCAGTGTTGGGTGTCGAAAAACCCAACAAGCACGAACAAGCCAAAAAAAACAAATATTTTATTTCGTGATTTGCATTTGTTTTGTACTTTTGAATGAAAAAATTTATAAAAAACGTAATTTTGATTTTAAATTAAGTGTTTAAAACATATTTAAGCTTATTTATGTGTGTTTTAAGTGTGTTTTAAGTGTGTTTTGAAAATATTGCCAGGTAAATTTTTCTGCACGTGTGTTTACAAATCGTTGAAGCAGCAGTAAAACTAGCAGCGCTACAGACCAAATCGCTGCATATGTATTCCGGGCATAAGAGTTGAACACAAGTGGTTCGATAAAAATCGACCAGAAAATCGACCCGTATAAATGAGCCTTAAGATCATACAAAAGTAGGCAATTTTGTTCAGCTAGGTTCATTTTCTATTTTCAGCTATGTTGAAGTGGTTTTCGGGAGTGATGTCGAAATTGGCAGTCCTTTGCCGGATGTGAATCCGATACGCTCCGGTACTCCCTTTCGGTACTGCCGAAAGGAAGTGGAATATGGGTAAGCGTTTCACGTATTGCCGGTTCTGCGAGAACGGTATTTGTACCTGTACAATACCCTTCGTACCGAAACGACCCGGGTTGTTTTTTTTATAATGACACGGCCAAGAGCAATACATTTCGAAGTGACCCTGTCTAACGCGTCACGATTCCCTCACCTATTGTCATCCCCGGAACAGCCCCTTGCAGCACGGCTGCTCCTTATTCTCTTGATCCGGGCTGGCATTGAGCCAAATCCTGGCCCAAGAGAATGGTTCTGCTGCGTTTGTCGGAAGAAAATATATACAAGACGATCACACTCAGTACAGTGTGCATCATGCAAAGGTTGGTTGCACAAATCTAGTTGCTCCGGACTAGATCCAAAAACACATCGGCCCATTAGTTTCTATAAAAATTTTGTGGCGCCCTGCTGTTCACGTCGTAGGACGTCCCGAGGCAAGCGACGCTCATATGTTGCTTTATCGCCCTCTAATAATAATCAAGTCTCCACGACCTGCAATAATTGTATTGCCCAGCAGAATATATGTGTTCCCGGCTGTAGCTTACTTCATAGTGCATCAACAGCACAAGCACCCACTCATGGCTACTTTCTTCGTAGCACATCGGTTGATGCTTGTAGCACTACTGAGCTTCAGCCCCCGTCTCTAAACTCTTTAATAACTTCTTCCGGCACTAGCACGAATGAAAGTCAAGTCCATCAACTTCTGGTCCCTCACTCTTCGTGCACTGTATGTCGGCACAGGATATATGCGTCTGTGGCATCGGTCAAGTGCAACTCCTGCCTAGGCCTGTGTCACCTACGCATATGTTCTGGGCTCGCAAACAGAAATCTCTGGACTGATGTGTTTGTCGCGCCTTGCTGTCGAGTTGTGCAGCCCTCAACGCCGACGGATGTACACTCATCTAATAGTGAACGAATTCCGCCGGCTTCAGGACTGCAACGGAGATCAATATCGCGACATAACCTACCACCATCTAGGCGAACACATCAGTCTTTAACTCCCTGAGTGGGCATTGCCTCTCCTTCGCAATTTAAATTGTTGCAATTTAACTGCAACGGCTTGACCGGCAAGATAGCGGAGATAACCACATTTATGCAGCTACATAAAATCAAAATTGCTGCAATCCAGGAGACAAAACTTGGCCCCCACTCGAATCTCCGAGCGAGTGGAGGCTACCACGTACTCCGGCATGATCGTACAGACGGCGGAGGTGGTCTCGCGTTCCTTGTACACCATACGGTGCAGTATAGGGAATTTGATATCAACACTGACCAAAGTGACTTACCTTTAGAGTGTCAAGGTATAGTTATACAAGCTGGTGGCGTTGATCTCGAGCTAATCAATATATACATTCCTCCCGTCACCTGCTGCCCCAGAAGTTATCGTCCTGATCTTAGGGCGTTTCTTTGTGGCGATAACCGTATCATCATGGGCGATTTTAATGCCCATCATGATATGTGGCATTCACACCTTTCGGTGGACGGCAGAGGACGGGAATTAGCCGAGCAAATTGATAACTCCTCTTTCTGTACTGTGAACGGAGACTCCTCAACTAGGATGGCTGTTAACTGCAGTAGCTCCCCGGACCTAACTATTGTTAGCCCGGGGTTAATTAACAGCATCAACTGGCAACCTATGGTGGCCTTGTCATCCGACCACCTGCCTATCATCCTGTCTGTCGATCGTGCCACGGATTTTATCACGTCGGAGAAACGTACTTACGTGAATTTCAAAAAGGCCAATTGGGTCGGCTTTTTGGAATTCACGGAGAGCTCCTTTGGTGATCTTCCCATTCCCACTGACGTACACGTTGGCGAGCGCAACATACGTGAGGTCATTAAAAAGGCTACAGCCCGTTTCATACCAGCTGGTAGGATAAAAGATATTAGGCCTAACTTCCCAGCTGAGGCCGCAGCCTTGGCCAACGAACGTGACCTCATACGCAACATCGATCCATCTGACCCACAGATCGGTGATCTCAACGTGGAAATCAGAAGGCTGGTTAACGAACACAAACAAACCAAATGGGAGGAGCACCTCAGGTCTTGTAACCTCTCTACCGGTGTTGGGAAATTATGGTCCACCGTCAAGTCCTTGTCGAATCCTTCGGGTCCACCAAAAAATGTCGACATTACCTTTGGTGACAAGACAATAAATGACCCCAGGAAATGTGCACAGGCTTTTTGCCGACAATATGTCCCACACCCTGCGCAAGACAGGGCTAGACGTGGAATCTTCAGGCGTGCGCATAAACACAAAAACTATGCCCCCGTTCCCATCACCGCTACAGAGGTTCAAGAGGCCATCCGGAAGGCCAAAAACTCCAAAGCCATCGGCCCTGATGGCATAGCCATGGTGCATCTAAAACACATCGGCCTAGCGGGAGTCAAATATTTAACGGCCGTCTTCAATTTGTCTCTGATCACAGCTGTCATACCCGACAAATGGAAGCAGGCAACTGTGATCCCACTACTAAAGCCTGGCAAGCCAGCTAACGTTGGGGAGTCATATCGCCCGATATCACTCCTCTCGCCAGTAGTAAAGACACTTGAGGCGGTCCTACTCCCGCTCTACACATCACACTTGATGTTAGCCGAGCACCAACATGGCTTCAGGAAAGGTAGGAGCACAACATCTGCTCTAAATGTCATAAACACTCAGATAACTGACGGTCTTAATCAAAATAGGCCTAATGACAGGACGGTTCTAGTTGCACTTGATTTGAGTCAAGCTTTTGACACAGTAAATCATGGGCAACTTGTAGCTGATTTGGAAGACTCGTCACTCCCCCCCTGTCTAAAGCGTTGGACCGCCAATTATCTCAGTGGTCGTCGGTCGTCTGTTGTATTTAGAAACAAAAAATCTAAAGCCAGGAAGATAAAACAAGGGGTACCACAGGGTGGTGTCCTCTCCCCGTTATTGTTTAACTTCTATATTTCGAAGCTTCCTCCTCCACCAGAAGAAGTTACGATTGTTTCTTACGCAGACGATTGCACGATATTGGCAACTGGTACTTCCGTTGATGAGCTGTGCTCCAAAATAAATGGTTATCTCCCCTCTCTAGTCGAGTTCTTCACTGCCCGAACCTTGACATTGTCGCCAACAAAGTCTTCGGCGACCTTATTCACGACGTGGACGGCGCAGGTTGGCATGGAATTAGAAATCTATGTAGGTGATCATAAAATACCTACTGTCGCTCACCCAAAAATTTTAGGAGTGACTTTTGACACCATGCACACTTTCGCTGCCCATTCAGCTGCAATTGTCTTAAAATTACAGAGCCGCAACAAAATCCTCAAGTCACTAGCCGGCAGTACTTGGGGTAAAGACAAAGAAACGTTGTTGGTAACGTACAAGGCAATTGGTCGGCCGATCCTGAACTATGCGTCGCCGATATGGTCGCCGGGGCTAGCAGACGTTCACTGGAATCAGCTTCAGGCCTGTCAAAACACCGCGCTCAGAACCGCTACGGGGTGCGTCCTTATGTCACCTATATCTCATATACATAATGAGGTGGAAATGCTTCCAGTTAGGCAGCATAATGAAATGCTAAACAAGCAGTACCTACTGAACTGCTGTAAACCACAGCATCCCGGTAGACAACTGCTTGAACTCATTCCGCCTCCTAGGACCATAAGGTCGCATCTACGTAAACATTTTGATGAGATCCGTCACTATATAACAACGCCGTTTGATCTACAGGTGCACAAACAGGCTTTGGGGCATATCCATACAACGTCTGTTGGTCATTATTCTGCGCTCTGTCCGCTAAACAATGTCTTACATGCCGCAACACCTGGCATTTCTGAAGAGGAGCGTCATCTTCCTCGAGAGACAAGGGTCACTCTGGCTCAATTACGCTCTGGATATTGTAGTAGGTTAAACTCCTACATATCTAGACTGAACCCTGATGTGCCGAATGTATGTCCGGCATGCGGCTCGTCCCCCCACAATACCAATCACTTATTTTCTTGCTCATTTGAGCCCACTCTTCTAACACCCATCTCTCTTTGGTCCAATCCTATTGAAACTGCTAGTTTCCTTGGACTCCCGTTAGAAGATATTGATGACAATTAGGTTAAGGAAAAATACGCGTTGGGCAGGACTACACATCGTTACAACAACAACAACATGGGTAACGAGAGGTAAGAGGCATCATATCCGTAGAGCAATCATCGAGTTAGCACGTCATTACCTTTGTGAATATTAAGGCTTATTTACACGGGTCGATTTGCTGGTCGATTTTTATCGAATAGACCCGTGTAAACAGCAATTCGATCGATCTTCAACTTGTTTAAGGGTTGAACACAAGTGGTTCGACAAAAATCGACCCGTTTAAATCATCCTTAAGTTGTCTCTTACTACCGTTATGCCTACCTCGGGCATATCCTAAACCCCTAAGGGTGGATTTCTCGACTGCCTGTTAACGTCAAAGTTCACTGTGAATTCACTGTCAGTTTAACAGCCAGTTCATTTGCCCTTTATTTTAACAAAATTTATAGTGAGCGTTAAATTGACGACTCGTCGAGAAATCCGCCTAAAGCAAACGGATGATTTACACGGGTCGATTTTTGTCATTCCACTGCGTTTACCTTCAAATACAAGGTGTGAATCGATCGAATTGCTGTTTTCACGGTGGGATTATGTTTAAGCTGTTAACTCATGTCGCTTTACATTAGAGTACTCTATGGAGTACTAATTGTTTATAGGTGGTCCAATCCCAGGACATCGCCATGTTAATTAGACCTCCTTTTCTGTATTAAATTTATTCTAATTGATGAGATAAGAGTTTGTATTTGCCTTTTTTGTAGGGTGTAGCGACAATTTAGGTTGTAAGGCTAATTTACATGGGTCCATTTTTATAGTCGATTTTTGTCGTTCCACCGTGTAAATAGCAATTCGATCGATTCACACCTTGTATTTGAAGGTAGAACGCAGTGGAACGACAAAAATCGACTAGAAAAATCGACCAGTGTAAATCATCCTTAAAGGATGTGGAATTGCTATTTACACGATGGATTGAAAAAAATCGGCTAGAAAAATCGACCCCTGTAAATCAGTCTTTTCATGAACAAGCCAACTTTTATAGAATTGCGGAGTTCAAACACAAGTGACAAGTTCCGCAACTTTCACTCTTTATAGGCGAGAGGTATCCGAGAAGAGGTATCCGTTACCTTACTTCGTCGCTCTCTCGCTAATAAATCAGTAAAGCTGGGCAACTTGTCACTTACGTTTGAATGCCGTTAATTGGAACAACCCTTCTAGATCGATTAATCGTAAAATGTATCGAGTATTTTATTTTTGATTTATGACACACATTTCTAATTGGAAATAATTTGAATAAAATTGGTCAGTTTGCTAGAATTTAATGAAAATAGTTTTTGAAATCATTAATGGATGAAAATCAGAAGGTAAAATATAAATTAAACAATTTGGATGCTATCATTTTACTAGATACTAAGCCTTGAGTGAAGTTTGAGAGAGTTTCTTCGATTTATAATAATAAAGCCCGCGGGAGCGCCTTTTTGAAATCCATAAAAAGTAGAAATATGTAAATAAATACACAGATTATGTTCAATTTTTCTAAATTACGCATATTCCGAAACATTGTGCGCAGTCCCATTTTCTGATGAGAGGTACACGACCTAAAAATTGGAAAAATTGCATTGACCAAAAAAAGAGTATGAAATTCTAAAAAAGACAATGTCGTTGAACTCGTTATTCATTTTTTCGACGACGCATCCAATATACAAACATGCCAATGCGTATGTACATAAGCACTTCCATATAAAGATGTCCATATGTATGCATGTCGAAACAGACTGCTACAACAAGGACCACAAACAGATGTCAACGCCACCTTTGTTGTCCCAGCGCATACAGCCGTAACAAAGAATCAGACTACATACATATATATCTACGTGTTCATATTATCGTCTGTATGTACAGCTGTGATCTTAATGTGTTTTTTAAGCTAGCTGCCTAGGGAGGATAAAGGTCCATGCGTTAGTCCACGTTCAGCTTGCCCTTATACCCAACAAAACATAGTGGTAGATTAGAATGTTAGAGAGCGACTCGAGAAACATACAGGCAAGTTCTACAATTCATTTTCAATTTTATGGAAATTTTGTCAAATTACAAAGTAATTACTTGGAAGTGAATTGGAGAACCTGCCTGACACTGTTTTTTAACAAAACGAGACATAATTCTCAAATAGAGAAAATCTTAGAATGTGGGTATCAACATTTTTCGGACGTTCGCAACTTCGGTCTGGATACTGTAACAGGTTGAACTCTTACTTATCCAGACTACATAACACCATGTTTTTGGTGTTGTTAACAGCAAAACACTCCCCGAAGGTTTTGGGGAGTGATGCCGAAGTTGACAGTCCTTGGCCGGATATGACCCCGGTACGTTGCGGTACTCCCTTGCGGTACTGCCCGACTGTCGTGGTAGCGATTTGGTATGACCAGTGGAACTTTCTAGGTCATGTCATCCCTCCATCCGTGAGGAAGAAGAAGATGGGTAATGAGAGGTGAGAGGAATCATATCCGTAGATCAACCATCGAGTAGCACGTCATTACCTATGTGCATATTAGTCGCCTCTTACGACCGGTGTGCCTACCTCGGGCATATTCTAAACCCCTAACCCGCTGGGACAAACACATGCCCTGCATGTGGTAGGTCCCGCCATGACACTACATCTCTTTAACTCTTAAATTGAACCTACTCTTCTAACCCCTCTGTCTCTCTGGTCCAACCCTTTTGAAACTGCACGGTTCCCTTCCCGTTGGAACAGCTTGATGATGATCTTCGGAATGATCATACACTCAATGCAGGGCAATACATTGTTAACAACAACGTTAGAGACTGTTTTTACTGGGTGTGTATCAACTGTTGTATCGTATTTGATCTTCTTACTCCACCCATGGATGAGAATTAAATGGGTTAAGGATGATTTACTCGGGTCGATTTTTCTAACCTTTTTTTTTCAATCGACCGCAACAGCAATTCGATCGATCTTCACCTTGTATTTTTAAGGGTTGAACACAGGTGGTTCGATAAAGATCTACCCGTGTTAATCATCCTTTAGCGCTTTAATAACCACCATTGGTTGGGAAAACCTGCCGACTCCTTTTGGTTCATAAGTTTCGCCTTAAAGATTAATAAATTCCCTACAACCATTGCTGATGCAGGCATCAGATTTTTCATATTGCCACTACAAATCTTATAGCCATTCCGTTCCACGCCCTGATTGCCGTTCAGCTTAAGGCATTGAATCCCGAAGCTTTTGACAATCTCGTTATTTCGGAATTTTAAAATGACAATATCTGGGTCCCGATATTTTTTCGGGATTATCTACGATATCGTTCAAAAACATCAGGAGTGGTATGAAAAAAACCCTCTTTGACCTCTGTATGCATAATCCGGAGGCAAAGACCTACTTTTTTTGTTAAGAAAAGGTGTGCTATGGGTCACATCACAATTTCGGGATCGGACCCGTTAAAATTCTTTGTTTGTCGTCGATAACTTCTCACTAAAACAATATTTGCTGGGATTCCTGAAGTCCGGGATTTGGATAAATAACATTCTGGTATTCCGGGAAGGAAAAAATGCGCGGGAGGCCCGAGATTCGGGATTCCCCGGGCTCGATGCCTTAGTTTTGAATTTATCTATAAAAATATATGTCAAACTCGAGAAAATATCACAAATTTTCATCCAATTTTTTTTTATTTTTTTTTTAGAATTTTTAAACACATTTTAAGCACAAAATTTAAAGTTTTTGTAATAAATGTAGAAACATATTTTTACGGAAAACTAGTTCAAATAATTTTGTAAAAGTCAAAATTAATAAAAAAAAATAAAAAATACCAGCGCCAATATTTTTTCTGTACGTGTATGTAGGATGTTTGACCTGCCTTTAGAAATTATGATCGGGTCAAAACAAGTATGTTTAGCTTCAACGTTTAAATGAATGGTTATGAATTAGAGAAGATAATATGAGATAACGCGACCTTGAAAATAATGTTAAAGCACTCATCAAATTCCAGGAACAATTAAATTTAGCAGGAATTGTAGGTAGTTTGCATCGCTGTAGATATCGTAAATGTTTGAATATTTGGTGTATCCCTTTTTTGTATACATTAGACTATGCTAAAAAAAAAAAAATTAAAAAAAAACTAATTTGATGTTACTTTTTAGAATGGCAAAAAATTCTTTAAAAGTTTCAGAATTTAATATTAAGTTTAAGAGGAAAAAAACAAAAATTTAAATGCATATTTTTATTTTTATTTGCATTAATAAACAAAATAGGTCAAGTAGCCTACCTAACACCAATAATTTATTACGAAAATTGAAAATTTCCACAAAAAGTACAAGGTGGCAATTTTCTTAAGCCCGCCGTTTTCGAGTAATCAGGCTTTGTTTTTCGGATTTTAAGCCTTTTTTGTAAAATTTTCAAATAAGCAAAATCTAATACAGATAAAAGTTAAATACAGATTCTTCTCGCCATTCTGGAATACATAATCAATGCGATTTTCAGAAAATAAACAAAAAATGGCCCAGTCTAATACATATTTAGTAAATATTCAGGTACAGACGTGTGGTACCTCAAATAAAATAAATTGTCAAAAAAGGATAACGGCTCAAAGTAAACCAAAAGGATAAAAAAAACATTGTATACTACGAGGGTTGCTATTTAATTCTAGCTTTACGCCTATATTTGTAAATGTGTTCACAACGAAATTGAAATTATTATTATTATTTTCATCCCAAATTAATGTTCATAAAAATTAAAAAGAGGGTAATAATTTGTAAAATTGATATTTTTATAAAAAAAAATTTTAATTATAAGAACTTTAAAACCAGATTTTGTTTTAAGCTCTATAATTTACTCTTAAGAAAAATCACAAGAAAGTTTCCCTTTGTTTCTTGAGCATGCCAATAAATTTTGACATTTCTTTGGGCGTATGGGAAATTCACAATAATTTTTCCATAGTTAAATATGTGTTATGTATTCTCTCAACTTAAGTAGCATACCTCGTTAAACAGGATTTAAACTGAAATGCATGCATAATTAAATATTCCCGCCTTAAAATGCCGTAATCATTGTTGGCTTGAACGGAAATAGTCCAACAAATTTTAAATATAAGAAAAACGGCGGTCATCACACGTCATCAAGGGTACAATTGCTCGTTTATAATAGAAGTTCGAGTTTCAATATGTACATACCTACGGGCACTATCATACGATCCTGCAAAAATCGTGCGAAATAAATTCCAAAGAGAGTGGGCCGCGATTAATACCTTTCGTCGACAGTAGGCTGATACTTTTTACTCCCTTATAAGGGACCTATAATTATAGGCGTAGCTGGAAGAGGGTCTGTCAGACAGGTCAGCCATAAATAGTTTCATAGGGCAACCTTAAGCAATATGATTAAACCCACATAAGAAGTTGAAAACTGGCATTAGTCTCATTCTTCCTTACGGCTCAACCTGTAAAAGTGAACTCGACGGTAACATAGACATAAAAGGACCAACTCTTTATGTGATTTTCTGTCGACACACCGTTGTAAAATTAATCCCACTTTCTTGGAAGTGAATTAAACCAGGTTACAACTAGCTCACGTACTAGTTGGTTTGGTGTTTAGGTTAGAATTTCACAAATATTTATAGGTACACATTCTTAAATCTTTCTCTTTTTTCTTTCTAGAAATGATACCGATAGTTCGGAAGTGGAATAAGATACACTTATCATAAAAGCATCGAACTTATAATTTGAAGTCTTGAAGTGAATTGAAGAAAAAAAAACGAATTACGGAGGAAATTCCACTAGCAACGGTAAGTCATATAAAAGTCCAGTAAATTTATTTAATCATAAGTGAAGCGAGTATATTTGCTGGATTCATTTAGTACATAGTAGGTTTTCTACGCAAAGAACTGAACTATGTTTGTCTTCCACGCAAAAAAAGAACTATGTTACGTTTTCCACCCAATGAACGAACCATTTTAGTCTTCCACGCTAACAACGAGCCGTGCTAGTCCTCGTTAGGAGCGACGATATGTATTTTATATACATACATAGATATTTTAAGAACACCGAAAAAAATTATTTATACATTTACACGACTAATTACCGTTAAACTGCTAATAGTAAATTTTATTTAAGTTCGTTTATGTAATGAGATCGCATGGATCGAAGTTGCCCATTCATTGAAAGTAAGACAAAAGGAAATCGCGTCAGTCAATTAACATATTTACTATGTGCGTATACTTATTTATACAATATCATATATGTTTTTTGTTTGTATATATTGTGCAATAAAGCGTAAACTTTTACTTTCAAGTCTTCTTTGTGGTTGCTTTGTCTTCTGGCGTTGGACTTTTTCACTACATGAGAAAAATAACGCTACCTAGTCTTTATCCGCTCTTTCTTTTTAACATAAACCTTATGTTTGTGAACTCTTCCCTCAGCATAATTAAATACAGTTCTCTTAAAAATCTGTCTTTCATCAACGTACTTTTAGGTGCAACTAATAGAAGATCTTACTTTTTGTTTAACCCTTTTACTTTTTGTTAAAAAAAATATTTTGTGGAATTTTTGGTCGAGTTATGACGTTTAAAAAAGTCTGAGCTATGCATAGTAATCTTAGATACTGTGACCTAATACAGAAGACCACATCCTGTCCTAAAATCACTTCCTTTCTTTTCACGCTGAAAGTAGCCGAACCTCGAAAAATCTTACGCTAACCAACGATATTTATGTATATACGTGAGCAAGTGTTTTCTATGTGTACATTGGGGTGTAGGTATGCATAAATAAATGATCTCAAAAGGTGTGTAGCAGTTGTAAACGAAAATATTTTATCCTGCCACACATTAAAATACAAACATGCGACAAAATTGAGGACAAAATATGTAGAATGTACATAAGGAGACATACTCTTTGTTTTTGATAGTGAATAAGTCGCACCTGCCTTGAACAGCTGTTTTAGTGTCTACTGGTGCAGCCAAAAAAAGGCGAAGTTATTAAAGTGCATACCTCCGTAGTATCTATATATATCATAAACATGCATGTTCCTACGTATGAACTTATCCACATGCAATTTTTGTTAGTATTGGTGCTACAATATGAATTCCGAATCGGATTTTGTCGTTAAGAATCGTGTGCAAATAGAAGTCGAAAGATCTGTACAACGGATAGCCGATTATTGTGACGTCATATTCAGGTATATTAGCAAGCAACGATACAATGGCGTACACCCGTCACAAAATTGACGACATATAATTGTTGTTTTATTTAATTAAAAGGCTGACGAGTAGCTTAAAATGTATTGCTCTTTGAATTATATGCACATTCCTTCTAATAATAATAATTTGTGGCGTTATACCTATGAGGAGTTAAGGGCCTAACTTACGCAACACACTTCCAAACGGCATCTACCAAA
This sequence comes from Campiglossa producta, assembly GCA_964058755.1. Taxonomy (NCBI): domain Eukaryota; kingdom Metazoa; phylum Arthropoda; class Insecta; order Diptera; family Tephritidae; genus Campiglossa; species Campiglossa producta. Next base: position 104,895,214 of record CAXKVI010000005.1, read on the forward strand.
GCAGACATTATTTACTGAGATATTCTTTCGTGGCAGAAATGCTTGCCGAACAACTTTTCATACCACTTTAAGTTCAACCTTTTCGGGTACTTAAACTGAAGACCTTTCACGGTCTCGCGATATCTCCTTGAAAAGCAACCTTAAGTCTGACAAGTCATGTGAAGCAGGGGTCGAATCGTTGCATACGATCACGAATCGAAAACCAGACGATAGAAAATTCCGTGATACGTCAATCGTATAAGCGAAATGGGATTGTTAGATACGATAGCAAACGAAACGTAATTTACTTTCAATTCACAAAGTTTTGAATACCTTCAGTCACTCGGTCACGTATGTAAAATCCGAAACTACGATAGAAGCTGTGCGTCCACGTTAGTCGAAATCCAAAATATAAAATTTTACGTGACGAGTTGTACGATCGCGGATGTCACGATTCGAGTCCAGGTCTTGCCAAAGGTTTATTTATTGACAATATCACCAGGGGAAATCTTTGAGTAACCTAAGCTATTGAAGTGCAATTTTCTGTTGGGCCTAATGTATGTTTATACTTTCTTATATAATTTTATGTGTACATTAAGTTCCAATATGTATATGTAGATATATTTTAACGACTTGCTCATGCTCGGGCTAATATTGACATGTTGTTTACTCAGTACTGTTCCGTTAATTCATTTTGATACAATTCAAGACATTTTTAATGCCGGTTTTATAACAAAAACACATTTTTTACGTTAATCAAATAAATGCGAATTCTAACACAATTTTGGCCATGAATCACGATTTTTCGGTCTCATGTTAAAATTTGATTAGCAAAATTTTGTTACACTAAATTCATGCAAAGTCAGCGATAAGCTGTAAGAATGATTGGTCACTAGGTAGACTTTGCCTACATACAAATACATCAAGCCAAAAAGAGGAGTGAGTATTGCGCTCCATTAGGACGTAATGTACAATGTGACTGCTAGGGGACTGCAAAAGCAGTATATCCGAAAGGAAATGTATGAAAATATGTTGCTTTTGGACTCTTTGAAGGTTCGTTTTCTGGGTCAAAATCCCTCAGGTAATCCGAAAGCCCATAATACGTCCCTCCTTAAATTTAGAATAAAGCGTTCAGCAAAATTCGCATACAAACACCAGCAGTCTACTATGCTGACAGTTGTTTCAACACCCTGACTGAACGCTTAACTGATACCAAAGTACTTGGGATTTTTTTATAACAACAATTATGTTTAATTTTCGTGTCTTATTACATAACTCAACTTCAAAGAATTTGTTTTTGCATAAAAAAGATCGTATCAGCTGATACGTTGTGCTCGTTATTCGCTTGTATTTTGTATGTATAAATACCGTTATCATACCTAAACTCACAATGATGGGGTCAAATTCGTGTTCTATGAAGTGATAAAATAAAAATAATTTTCATACTAAAAAATCCTTTATATTTGTTTTCACAATATCATTTCATAGAACGAGAATTTCTTCCCTGGAAACTCAAAATTTATATTAAGTTTTTATTATTATACATAAATATATGCAAGTTTAACATAACTAAAAAAGTAAATAAGCGTATGCATAGTTCCCTATATATCTTTCGGCTGTTATTGAATGGAATTACAAATTTTGATCATCTTTACCGGGATGTACAACCTAAACTCATATGTACATTTATTATCTAGAATCGGTATATGAAAAACGTAATTTTGGGTAAACGTAATTACATCACTAATTGAAATTATAGAAAAAGAGAGAGAGAGAGAGTAACAGGAAATAACTCTAACCAAAATTGCAGTTCTAAACAAAGAGAAATAGTAACTTTTGTAAGGCAAAGCAAAGTTAGTTTTTAATCATTTAAATTATATTTAAATAATTGGTATATTAGTCGTAAGAGAAAAAGATTATTTATCACATTAGTAATGTCGTCATAGTAGGCTTGGGAGGTCAAGTTAAATAAAGTCAATATACCGTAGATAAGTAATGCCGTAACAAAGAAAATAAAAACTATAGCTTTGATCATATACGAACGTCTATGTGCGTATGTATATGCAAGCCTGCCTAAGTTTGTCGATAGGTATATCTAAGTGCTACACAAATCAATTTCTCTCAAATATACCGTCTCTTCTTTTTATATTAAACATTTTCTCTCAAAAAAAATATTTAGCTCTCATCGAGTCGGCTGGTATCTAAACGAAATGATTAACCTGAAATAAATGCGACTGTTGGCTGGTTCGGTTTTTCAACCGAATCAGTTGCTTTTAGTTCCGATTCATACTCATGGCTGTGTTTCTTTTTGAACGATGAATTCAGTCGTCTGCAGCGTGTGTACACGCTGCGAACAGAGCGCCAAAATTTTTTGGAGGGGATGTACTACACATATTGGTGGTATCGAAACGGTGTGGTTGACGTAAATATTCTTTCCGCTCCTTCCACCGCTAGCAACAATTCGTCGCTCTATGCTGCTTTGATTATGTTATATGCCGTTGTTTTCTATGTGGGATGTGAGCAAATGTGCTTTCCGTTCTTGTGTTATTCTATTTTACTTGGTTTTTTTATGTTTTTGCAAAATGCTCACTGCATATTGTAGCAAGAACACTAGAATGAGGCAAGAAGGCACCACAATAAGGAACAGCGAGCTTGACTCATATATTCAGCTAAATTTAGAAAATTAGCAATCGGTGGTCTTCAAAAGACAATAAAGGACTTAAAAATTCAATTATATGAATCGTCTATTTTCAAAACCGACCTTCTCACAAACGAATTGAGTGGAGATGGCCGGTTTTGAAAATAGACGATACACATGTTAAGGGGCAGACGTTAGGGCCAACGCTAGTATAGTACAACATATAGTCAGGTACTTTTTAGTATGTTGAAAATGTTGCTTAATTTGAAAGAACTTGGTATTATATTTTATTATAGTTGGAATTTTTTACAGGGGTAGGATATATTTCCAGAGTAAAAAACTATTGACTTATGCTGCACAGGCTGATTTCTAGGGTGTACTCTTTTTACTGTAATAATTGACATAATTTCGTTTATATGACGAAATCGACGGTCATAACCTAAACCACAAAATAATCTCACATTTTTTCGTAAAAAATTTATCGACATAAATTTTATTCTTTTCATATGTGTATGTATATGTATATAGACATTATAGATATATAGATACGTTTCTCTTTTGCTTTTGTAATTTTCTCATAAGTGTGCACGCCAATAAACAGTTAGTGGATGCGACAAAGCAACAAATCGTCCAACAAGCTACAAACTACTCGCGCAGGGAGAGCAACTACAAGAAATACTACAGGTTCATAGGCATTCAGTAAATATTAACAAATACATGTATATGCTAAGTGCTTTAAAATTGCTCTTTAGCCCTAAATATTGCGGCTTTGGTAGACAGACAGATAAAAATTTCACGATTTCATTTTCACTCTGTCTGCGAGTGAGATTCGTACGAAACAGCGAGAGCAAAACTATTTCTTCCATTTTTGTTCATTTTCTATTCGTTTATTTGCGTATTAGTTTCCTAAAAAGTCAAAATATACGTATTTCTCCCACTTTTATTGCATTCAAATGCAATCGTAACCTTACGGAGATAGATTAAATGAAAGAATTTAAATTTAGTTAGGTTTTTTCTGCTATATTTTGCTTTTAGAAGCAAAATTTAACAAAAAAGTTTATTCAGCTTTTCCGATTATCTGTAATGAATCATCGAGCAAGTACTTACGCACTAGATTATACAAAGATAATAAATGAATTGAAAACTACGCATACGCTTATTTTACATTTGTATGTGTGTATAAAACAATAGTCGATAAGATATACTACATATATATTTCAATTTATAAAAAATTATATTCACTTCACCTCTTTGTTATTTATTTTATTAAACAAATTGTGGTAAAGTTGTATAGATTTTTTTGGTCTTCGCTTTCTATTTTCCCTATGGGTTTTTGCTGCTGCTTCCATGAAACGTTGATTGTTGGATGTTTGATGATTTGAGTGCTAGACTCCAACGATACACACACTTTTCAGTACTTTAGTTTTAAGTTTCCAATACAGAAAACAAATATATGTATGTAAATATTTAAAGCATCACAGTACTAAATCATAATAAATATTAAATTTTTTTAGTTAACAATAGTGCATGAGAAAATAAAATTTGAGTTAGTCTGACGTCGCTGTAAGAGCGTCAACAACGAACGCGATTCTTCTTTTACAATGTATTAATTTTCAGCAAAGTTAACTTGTATATGCACGCGCTATATATACATACATATATATTTTTCTCCCGCGCACTATCGATTTCGCTCCAGAGAAGTATTTTTCTCTCTAAAACTAGTCGGCTGTGGTCTCGTTTTGCAGCGGCGCGTTATTGAATCTTTCGATTTTGATTTGTTGCCGTGTCTTTTGCACACCGTTGTGGCGGTTACCGCTTGACACTGAGCGCAGTTCGTTGCCGCGCCGCGCCTCGCGGAGCGAACAATTCCAACGCGACTTGAGGAACAGTTGATTTTTGGCTCAGCGACGAGCACGAGAAACCGTCGTCGTTTCACTGCGTAGACCTTCCGTCTTACGAGAAAAAAAATTTTTTCACCGTCTTCCGTGAATTTTCTACAAAAAATGTGTGAATTGTGCTTTGATATAACTTTTAAAAGAACCAAATAAATGAAATTTAAATGTTCACAACATGAATATTTGGTGCAATATCGCGAAATAAAAGGTTTTTGTGGTTTTTTATGAATATATAAAAATATTGTGGATCAAAATCTCACTTTGATTAGTCATTAAAGTATACATATATATGTATATTCATATATTTTATACGTAAATTTGGAAAAAACGTTTGATTCGTAGTATTTTTCCAATACTTGGTGCAATGTGTTTACTTTGATGAAAATCTGAAAATCGTATTCTCTTGGGAATCGCATAAAAATTATACAAATGAAAGCGAAAAGTATTTACATAAAAATAAATTTTTTGTAACTCCGTTTAAATATTTGCTGTGTTGTTCTTGTTGTTGTAATATCGGCTGGCGTTTTAGAAAAAACATGAGCGTGCTTTTAACACTTAATGATTTCAGTTTTTAACATTCAATTTTCTTGTTCAATAAATTAAATATATTGTTAAATATTAAGTAGAGCGAGCGAGCGCACGTACGACACACAACGAGCAACGAACGACGAACGACACAGCCATCGCCGGAGTGTTGTAGCCATTTTGTACTATGCTACAACTCAGCTAGCCAGGCAGGCGATTCATGTTCGGTCTGTCGTTTGTTTCATTTCTGTAGCGTAGCGACAGATACCAGCTGTCACTTTTGACAGCTAATGACAATGGTAACACTGAATCTGGACAAACAGACGTGAATATGTGCTCAACTGTAAAATATATGTGGTCGACTCCAATGAATTGTAAGAATATTATAAAGTTGAGATTCAAAAAGACATTTACTTTGATACATTTTTCGTTAAAATGGTTGTTGGTTCCAAAAATTTACTAGAGCCCTGATTTTGAAAATAAACTTACGAATTACAAAAACAAAATACAAGAAAAATGTTTGTGTGTCTGTATGTTTGTCGAGCTATGGTTTGTTCATACACGCCAAACCTTTCTTAACGTTAAATAATTGTGGCTGTGTTTTGTATTTCCATACATTTATTTCTTTAAAAACTGGAATTTAAATACGTTTATCATGAATCATTGCCGTTTTGCAAAAAATTTACTGCAAATAAAAAAATAGATTTTCAGTCAGGAGCCTTTATGCAATTTGAGCATTAAAACTTGGGCATATATAAATGATCTATGACTTCGGCATCTCGATATAGTGTTGCTTCGACACAGCAACACTTACTTGCTAAATGAAATGGAACAAATGCACCCCTGCTAGTCAGTATCTCTAACTTCACACATGGGGCTGTCAAAAACAGCTGCAAGGAACATACTTAAAAATGAAACACAGAAACATAGCCAAACGTGATTTGGGCATTGTCACGTGCAATACAAATGCATTGCTTAATTTGAAATGCTGTCTTTGTAATACAAAGAGGAAGAAAGTAGAAGAGATCTGCTTCAAGGGAAACAGAATCAGTCCGCCAATACGTCAGTTGCGTGACGTACGTCAATTTTAGAGCAAATTCTATTTCATCGTATCTGGTGTTACACATATAAACACCCGCTGTCTGCCTTGCTGTCAGTTGTTTGAACGGACTGATTCTACTGAACGCTTCAGCGCTGTAAAAAATTTAAATGTACTCTTGCCTCCGTCATATCGGCGGATCTTGCATACATATTTGTTGCATGAACCTTAGTGCTTTGAGAACATGGCTGTAGTTCATACAAACTACACTCAACAAATTTCAAATTAACCAAAAAAAAAAATTCAGCATGCCACACATTGATTTATCCAAGAGAAGAATTTTCGGATAACGGCAGCGTCGAGTTGGAGTGGCACTTAAGGTGGTGTCTATTCGAACTTATGTTGCGCGTTGCATACGATAATTTGTAAAAAAAAAATATTATTTTCTGTTTTATGAAATTACAATGTTTTATGTGTGCAACAGCTATACCCACAACTTAAGTTAAAAAAGAGTCAGACACCTTATATTGAAACGTCACAATTTTCAGTAGTTTTTTGGTTATCACAAAGGCTGTGTGCTAATTGAAAACATTTTTCGTCAGAGTAAAATGAGGTGAACAAATTTCCTATGGTGAACGAATATTTGCCATTTTGCTGTGCCAAACGAAACGTTAAATTATGACAGTAGTAAATTTTGACGTACGGAAAAAGCACGTGCAAAAGCAGATGCTTTGAGAATCAATTCTCATTTTACGTGTTTTTCATGCATTTACATATATTGCGTATTATTCGCATTATATTATATTTTAGTTTTAAATAACGCATGTAAACATAAATTTATATGAAATAATATAAATGTTAACAGCACATGCATCCCTGTGCTCACATAATTGATTGTCAAAATTTGACCTAGCCCCCAGGGCTACGATAACTGTCAGAATTTAACATCGCTCTGTCAAAATTTGCTTGTTTAAACCGTTTGGCACACAGCCAAATTGAAATTGTTCTTTTCTGTGTGTTTTATTACGAGTTGGAAAAAATGTGTGTAAATCGGAAGCAATCATTGAAAGATATACATCTAATAATTTTATTAAAGGCGGCTAATGAAATGTTGCAGTAATGCAATATATTTACCAAAAGTACTAAAATATAGATATGAGCCGTTTAAAGCGGGCTACTCACCTGCCAAGAAATGCCTCAAGAAAAAAGCGAGCATATATTTCTTGTGCCTGGTCAAGAAATTTTGACGTTTACCAAATTTTCCATTTTTTTGCAAATTACTCCTATAAAAATGTACAAAATATGTTTAGCGAAATATGTACTCACCTTTGCCGTGGATCTGCACGTTTACCTCAAGAAATATATACGAGCATATTTATTTCTTGAGGTAAACCTGCATTGCCAACCATCGAAAATTGTAGTATTTTTTCTTATGAGCTGAGTATTGGCTCAAGAAAATCTGACGTGTGAAAACAGTTCTTGACCATTTCTTGAGCGTTTTTTTATATGGAGTTTGACATTTCTTGGCAGGTGAGTAGCCCGCTTAAAGCACAAGTGGTATAAGTCGAGTTTTCGTTTTTTTTTTTAGTTAGGCATGAGGCTATGTAGGGGAAAATGTGTTCTATATAACACGCTAACGGGGTAACTCCTAGCACCCATATAAACCAAATAAATAGCAGGACTAACTTGTGAAATCAAGGGTACCCCCTATTTGTTTGCAACACAAAACCTTGAATATCTCAGTTCGAGAAAAGTGGACTTATACCACTTGTGCATTAGGGGCTCATATCTGGGGTGGTAATTTTCGGGGTTATTTTATGAAGGAACTAAATATAAGAATTCAGCTTTGTATGAACATGTTTGCCTAGTGTTAACTGGCATCTCGCATCAGTTGATTTAATTTTGTTCAGAGGCTGTGTGTCAAACGAAAACATTTTTCGTCAGAGTAAAATGAGGTGAACAAATTTCTTGTAGTGTGCAAAATGGAAAATATTTGTACACTATAGGAAGGATGTTTTATAAAATGATGTAAAACGAAATATGAATCAAATCGAAAGGTTCCCATAAAGGCGCTTTACCCTTTTAAATATTTTATTGTGGCAGGGTGGCTCAGACGGGGGAGAAGGGAATAAAATTCACTGAAACGCGTACATACTTATCTGCATGATAGACAAAAGAAAATAGTAAAAAAAACAGGCGTTATTATCCTTACTGACTTCTCCAATTTTAGGTCAGCATATTACAACAACAATTACTTTAAACGTTCAAGGTACACAATAAATTAAAGTTTAAGTAAAAATAATTTCATAAACATAAATCAAAAATGGATTTCGAAAATCCCACTGTTTTATTTGGGGTTGAAAGCATTTGCCTTTGTGAAAATAAAATTCAAAAACACCTTTTATCAAATACAAAGGATTTTTTTTTTACTTGAGTAACTAAATCAGATCATCCAATGCGCAATGCTTATTACGAAACTGCAGACTTCTGCTTATACATTCAGCCAATTTTAATCAATTTATAAATAATTGCGAACAGCCACTTTAATATTATTTTATAAAATTGCAGATATCAACAAACCCCAGTGTTGTAACAGTGATGCATCATTCCCTAATGTTGGCATTTTATATTCTTTGAATGTGGAAATGGTCTGCCGAAACTAGCTACTGACAAGAAACACTTGAGACACATACATCGTGTTAAGTAATTACTATGGACTAAATCAAGTAAGTAGTTTAAGTAAAAGAAAGTAATATGTTTTAACCTCTTTTTACTTCATTTCAGCATGAAAAAGTCAATTTATTTGGGAAATATCTTGTATGATGTGCGTCTTTCAGAATTGAATACTAACTTCTTGATATGGCCGACATGAATTTTTCGCTTCTACCAGAAGGTCAGACGATTAATGGACTATTTCAATACCAGGATGAATCCTAGTAGCACAAACGATGGTGATCTTTTAAGTTATAGAGAACATGCTTCTCACTACCGAGCAGTTCTTGCGATGGCAAGATAACGAGAAGATCACAAACTATTCAATATCAGTGGTCTCAACAGTGAAATTGGGAACACTAAAAGTCCAAACACTCATCGACGGACGTACGTACGTGTACGTAAACGTACGTACGTGCTTTTGGGCGAACTTTTATGCCCGTAACTCCGGTTTTACATTTGTCAAGTATTGCTTTCAACTCTGCTGGCGTTCTCTTTTGTGTTTTCTATTCGTGTCTACACTTGTCAATTTTTCTTGAAAGCAATTATGAAACAAAATATGGGGGTACAAGGAGGAGTGAAAGAGATAGCAAAAAAAACTTGAAACGAGTTGACGGTACGCTTTCAAGTGTACTCTTCCCCTCCCTTCTCACCCCCTTCGCCTATGTCGCGGCAGAATTGAATTCAAGACTTAAATAATGTAAAAGGGGTATAAGGATAACGCAGAAATCAGCTATACGATGTTGCTATTGATCACTTTTCATACATGCTACCGAAAACATGTACATATATTTCAATCGAGTATTTTTCATTGTATATAAGACCGAAACTGATATTAAAAAATAATAGTTTGTCAATTTATTTGAAATCAAATTTGAAAAAAATTTATTTCGGGTTATATCAATATTTTTCCCATAATTGAAAAATATTTTTTTAAAACAACTTAAAACGATCTAAAAAGAGCATACGAAAATGTGGCTAGGCAACACTGTCGTATGCAAGCAAACAGCTGATTTCTACGTTCTGTTCTACGTACACGGAAAAATTGAACGTCGGTGAGTAATCATTTACATAGAACTCTCATAAGACTGGTTGTGTCAGCAGACACGTTCTACGTACGTCCGTCGGTGAGTGTTTGGGAGCTATATGGGCAAAATGTCTGTCATGTGCCATGTAATTTATGTGTATCGAAAGGGCTGTTAGATTTCCCACTGGTACTGTTTATATATGCGGGTAGACAGTTTTGAAAATAAGTGATCTTTATTGATATAAGTATTTGATAGGCGAGTATTCATCCACAATTGTTGTTGCTATTGTTTCCACAAAAATCGTAATTATATTATAATTTTCTGTTTAATTTTTTATTTGTAAATTGTTTTCCATTTTTGTTGTGAAATAAAGAGTCAACCCAGAAGATGCTAAAATTTTCAGCGAAAGGTTGGGTACAGCGAAAATAAGTTTTTTATTAACTCCGAAGTATTAAGTTTGTTGACTTGAAAATTGAAAAAAAGTACAAAAAATTACTCAAAAACTAAAATTAAATTACGTAAGAAATAAAAAAAAAACTAGACAAAATAATTGAAGTACACAAAAACGAAAATAAAATTACTTAAATAATATAATAAAATAATTTAGTTATTAGTATTATTGGTCATTATATTTGCGAACTTTGAAAATTTTGTGGACTTTTGACCAGTCGAATAATTTTTATCAAATTATTCTTTTTGAGTTTTTGGTTGAAAAATGCTTCATATAATACCAACTACGATGATTGCAAATTCGATCTTGTTGAAGGATCTTGTCAAACCGCTTGTTTTCGCCAAAAACTCAAAACGAATAATTTGATAAAAATTATTGGACTGGTCAAAAACTAATGGCGGCGATATACCAAGAGGTTATCATAACCTCTAGCGAGATTTTTTACCGAGCTTCTCTTTCCAACTTGTGGTGTGTTGCTTTTGAGTTTTTCCTACAAGTTGGCGGGACCTACAGTTTTTTGCCGACTCTGAACGGCACTTGCAAAGGAAATGAATTTTTTGCTGAGAAGCTTCTCATGGCAGAAATACACCCGGAGAGTTTGCCGAACTACTGCCGAGGGGCGACCCCGTTTAAAAAACTTCTTTTTCTTAACAATTTTTGATGTTACTTTTGCCGGGCATCGAACCGCCTCGACTTGGTGTAGAAGGCCGTACACTTAACCGCTACACCACTGCGGCCGACTGGTCAAAAGTCCACAAAATTTCCAAAGTTCGTAAATATAATGATCAATAATAACAATAACTGAATTATAAAGCCAGGACACGGGCAAAAAATGTACCATGAATAAAGCTAAGGCTCAGCTCATGTAAAAAATCCTAGCCATACGTAAGTAGCAACAGAATGTCTCTTTGGGTATGGGTACTTAGGTAAGAATAACATTATTAAATAAAAATAACAACAAAAATAGGCGAAGATATAGTTGCAATTTGACCACAGGCATACTAAGCAGTGCTTGGTGTAATGGTTACACACTGCGGTTTAGAAATTCCTAATCTCCTCTCCTTGGTTCGATGACCAGTAAAGGTGATGAAAAATTTGTAAGCAACAATACAAAGCAAGATCCTTCAACAAGCTCGAAATTGCAATCATCGTAGTTGGTTTTGTATGTAGCCTTTTTCAACTCGCTTTCGCTAAAAACTCAAAGAATAATTTAATAAAAATTATTCGGCTGGTCGAAAATCCACAAAATTTTCAAAGTTTATAATAAAATAAAATAAAAAATTAAATTAAAAAAAACTACACAATAAATAAAAAAAATAAAATTACACAAAATCATAATAAAATAAAAAAAATTTTATAAAATGAAACAAAAGGTAAAATAAAAAATTAAGTAAAATTATACAAAAAATAAAATAAAGTTACACAAAAAATTTAAAAATGATCAAGAATAAAATAAAATTACATAAAATGATACAAAAAAATAATAAAATTGAAAATTTAATGAAGTGAAACAAATAATAAAAAAGTTAAAACCAAAAATAAAACTATACCAAAAATATAAAAAAAAAAAATTATTTTAATAATGTAGCTAAAACGCGAGGAATTTGCAGGCTCAATATGAACAGCACATTAACTTGGTCCAAAAAAAACGTGGTAATTGTATACTTTAAAGCCCAAAACAAATGTGCAGTAAACCCTGCGCAGTGAAAATTTAAACACACTAATAGTACATTTATACTGCACCAAATTTGCCGAATTTGAATGTGTCATTTCGGCAAATTTGCATTTGGCTTCACCTTCCCTGCAAGAATCTTCTACCAGAATACAAAGCCACCGAAAGAAAATGCACCACCTTGATTGTAGTTTTAAACACATGTAGAGTAATAATAAATGAAGAATCAAGAAGGCTTCTCTCTTCTCTTAGTGGAACTGGTCCAATATCATAAAAAATATATTTGAAATTGTTATTTAGAACAGTGCATAATGCAAAAGTTTTCACACGTTAATTACCCATTAAGGTTCTTGCTGGGCAATTCTAAATGTGGAACACAGGCAGGGTTGCTATTTTGAGGAATTGTGGATTGTATTGTTCAGCGAATGAGGCCAAATGCGATGGAATTCCAAATTTGGAAAATGAAATTTGTATGGAAAAAAGCGCCAAATTTACCAAATTTGGTGCTGTGTAAATGTACTATAATTCGTACTAGAGCCGACACATGTATCCCTGCATGTGTACAGTAGCTGCACGACGTGTTCAAATCAAATTTCTACGCACCTCGCCAGTGTTGGATGTCGAAAGACCCAACAAGCCCAAAACAAAATGCAAAATTTTTATAAAAAATGTAATTTTGATTTTAAATTGAGTGTTTAAAACATATTTCAGCTTATTTATGTGTGTTTTAAGTGAGTTTTGAAAATGTTGTTTAAGTGTCACTGCATAGAACTGCCAGGTAAATTTTGCTGCACGTGTGTTTACAAATCGTTCAAGCAGCAGTTAAACTAGCAGCGCTGCAGACTAAATCGCTGCACATGTATTCCAGGCATAAGAGTAATTTCCCTCAATTACTGCCAAAGGCCCCCAAACTTAGAAAGGCGATACATACCATCGGACACGCCTCAACCACTCTTCATTGAAGCAAAAACTATACAACTACTCAAACTCCACGATTTCGAGATTTTCTGATATCCCGAAATCACGGGATTTCAACATAATCCGTGTATTCCGGAATGGAAAAAGTGAGCGATGTAAACAAAAGTTCCCGAATGTAAAGTCTGTGGTAATGTGAAAGTATGCTAGTGCTTGTGACCGTCGCCGTTGTTGTTGGGCACTTTGACCTTTGACTGTTCTTAACAAGATTATCGGACAGCTTTTTGGTCGGTGACACCGCTGAGTTCTGATACTCCGGTCTGAAGTAGTGCAGCATCAGGCAAAGCTCACACTGCAACCGACTTCGGCCATCCGGCAGCAATCACACATCCACACTCATTTAAAGTTCTGCGATTTCACCCGAATGTAAACAAACTTTGACCGCCCGATAAAATAGAACGCGCTCGAATTTCTCTGATGATGTCGGGTGAAAAAGTCGGTTGCAGTGTGAGCAGGGGCGCAGCCAGGGGTGATTTTAGGGGTTTAAACCACCCCTGAGATATAAAACTGTATAGGTACTGGTATTAATATCAGCACTAACTGAATGAGCACTGGCTACTCAGGCCATCAGATCGATGGGAAAACTAGTTTTCATGACAAGTTTGCAAAAATTTCGATTGTATGAAAATCGAAAAACGTCAATTCCATAACAGGGGCCTAACCCTGCAAAAATCCAGAGTACTCTATTTCCTATCCAAAGAGTACTCCAATTGGAGCATCAGAGTACTCCAAATGTAATCCTTTTTCATATACAAATTGTGGTCCAATTAACATTGCGATGTCCTAGGACTGGACCACCTAGTCCAACCTTCGCTTTGTTTCTGCTACTCCACGGAGTACCTACCGTCAGAGTACTTTGCAATGTACTCCAATGTTGTTACTCCTTGGAGTATATATTGTCAGAGTATATATTGTGTCGTGATTTTCGTCGATAAGGCAGGAGCAATGATCGACTTTCAAAAAGCTGAAGGAGGCCAAATAATGTATACAAAGGATTACTATTGGATAACTCCAATATCAGAAAATTGGAACACATAATCCAACGATTTTTGCAGGGAAGCTTTTATAGTACATTTATACTGCACCAAATTTGGCGAATTTGAATGTGTCATTTCGAACCTGTTTACACTGGCAAATTTGCATTTGGCTTCACCTTCCCTGCAAGAATCTTCTACCAGAATACAAAGCCACCGAAAGAAAATGCACCACCTTCATGTTTTAAACACATGTAGAGTAATAATAAATGAAGAATCAAGAAGGCTTCTCTCTTTTCTTAGTGGAACTGGTCCAATATCATAAAAAAAATAGTTGAAATTATTATTTAGAACCGTGCATAATGCAAAAGTTTTCACACATTAATTACCCATTAAGGTTCTTGCTGGGCAATTCTAAATGTGGAACACAGGCAGGGTTGCTATTTTGAGGAATTGTGGATTGTATTGTTCAGCGAATGAGGCCAAATGCGATGGAATTCCAAATATGGAAAATGATATTTGTATGGGAAAAAAATTTACCAAATTTGGTGCTGTGTAAATGTACTATAAAGCGGGCTACTCACCTGCCAAGAAATGTCAAACGCCATATAAAAAAACGCTCAAGAAATGGTCAAGAACTGTTTTCACACGTCAAATTTTCTTGAGCCAATACTCAGCTCATAAGAAAAAATACTACAATTTTCGATGGTTGGCTACGCTGGCTTACCTCAAGAAATAAATGTGCTCGTATATATTTCTTGAGGTAAACGTACAGATTCACGGCAAAGATGAGTTTATACTTCGCTGTACATGTTTTATACATTTTTTATAATAGTAATCTGCAATAAAATGGAAAATGCCGTAAACGTCAAATTTTCTTGACCGGGCATAAGAAATATATGCTCGTTTTTTTCTTGAGGCATTTCTTGGCAGGTGAGTAGCCCGCTTTAGGCCGTTTGCATAAGAGGGGTGTCACACGTTACATCCATATTGACGTGATCCATGTCTGTTAAGGGTCAAATACATATAGCTTTGTTAACCTCGCCTGACATTTGCTACCTCAAAACTTTGCGTCCAACTTCAGAGGTATACTACAATGAACGCATTGACGCTTCTCTTTTATACATTTGTTTTCGTTATTTATTTCTTTGCATTCAGAGTGTTTTGGTTAATTTATTAATTTAATAGAGAAGAAATGAATTAATTATTATTTCTACCAACTTTTTATTCTTGAATTAAAGCAAAGTCATCAACATCTGATTGTCAAAGCAAGCAAAATTTGAGAGTTTGCCAAATTTGAACCTTGCTTCAACTCTGAGGTCTTCTATTTGCCATGCTTAGTTTAAATACGTATACTGAACTTTTCTGTCAAAGTCAAAGTTCGAGGTAAAGTAAAAATAAAGCTTTATGTAACTGGCCCTTAACTCAAGATTTGGAGCGTGTCCGGCAAATTTCTTGTACGCAGTTCTTCTTATCCCATTGAGATCTATCAGAAAAATGCTATCTCGTCCCAGGGTTTTTTAGTGTTGCGCAGTGTAATAGATTCAATGACAAATAAGAAAAGAAGGCTGGTCCTTGTTATATAAGTCAATATAAAGTAACGATATTATTTTGTGGAGGTTAGTGAAGAACTACGACCTGTTAGGTCTGATCACATTGTGTATCAATACCAAGTGTAAACTCTTCTGCATAGACGTCAAATTCCAAAATGAGTTTAACACCTGTTTGAGATTGGGGTTAATAACAAGTGTGATATCATAGATATAGTCGTGAAAACTTCAAAGTGAGTTTAGTCACCTGTTTTTAATTTCCTTTTTTGTCTCACTTCTTTCCATCTTCCCATCTCTTTCTACCATTAGGTAAAAGATAGGAGACCGCCATGTTGATGTGTGCAGGATGTTAAAACAACGCCATTGCTTTTCTGTTATACGGTGCTGGCGACATTTTAATATGTGCAGGATGTAAACAAACCGACTTCTTAATGTGTGTTGTCAAAAGAAGAGTTCACACTTGGTATTGATACACAATGGATCACGGATTTGGATTTAGCTCGCCGAAATACATGAAAATTAATGTCTTGAGGTCACACATCCGTCAACTTTTTTTTTTTTTTGTGGCTGCGCCATTTGAAGACTACACCCCCGCAGAGAAATCCTATATTAGGTCCGATCCTTTACTTTTCTGGCAAAAACTAGTAGAACTGTCAAAATTAGAAAATCCGCTCTCAGTGCGAGAGCAATACCAAGGAGTACGGGATCGCAAAAATGGTAGTCAGAATTTACCAGCAAAAAATCTGCTGACTAAATCCTGCAACTCTCTGACTAAAGAGAGCTAAATTTTCTACTCTCACCAGTCAGAAAAGTGGCGTACGGGATCATTTTCCTGTAGTTCGTTACTGTTTCTGACTGTCAAATTGGAGTACGGGATCAGAGCTAATATTTAAGCAAAAATATGTTTGAACGTATATGAGAAATGTATATTTTTTGATATAATATTGATAATATAATGATAATTAATCATGTTGAATATCAATAAACAAAATTTAGTAAAAAAAAATGGGATCAAAAACACCAAAAAAAGACGGAAATATGATTTTTTTTTTAATTTAATCCTAAATCAGTTTTGAAAAAGTAACTTTACAAAAAAAAGTAGTTTAACCTTTTTTGTAGCACACTCAATTTCCTTTAAGAATCTGTATATATCTTTGTTGTACATGGATATTTGCATTTTTGTAAATTTTTGAAAGAAAAAATGGGAAATCGAAAAAACATGCTAATTTTTAAAGCTAGAATACTAGAAAACTTTGGTCAAGATGCTAACATATCTTATAAAAGCAGCACTGATTTGGGGACAACATTGCCTCGAAATTTTCCGATAGCCGAATGACAGAACAAAGAGGAATTTAGAGCAAGACAATTGACATCTTATACTTCACCTTGTTTATTTCACTATGATTAGTACAAATTTTGACAAACAACAAAACAAATTGTCGGTAAAAATAAAGTGATTGCAAAAATTTGTGTTTTCGACGAAAAATTTGTTTTGTTGACTGTGTGCATTGTGAAATACGTTAAAAAATGCTGCGAATGAGCAGTATTGCTTGTCTGACTATCCTATTGGCTTGGCCAATTGTAGCTGTGCGCGAATCGAGCGATTTTCACGAAGAACTTTATATACGGCCACTACCCAATGGACATGTCAATACATATTTTCAATTTACAACGCGTTGGCATTATGGTGATAAAGATAATTGTGAGTATTAATGGAAATAATCGCAGATAAAACAAGTAATAAATTGAAATGTTTTTGTTTTTTTTTTAGTGCACAACACACAGATAATACCGCGCCCCATTGCAGAAACCTTGCTGCTGTATGATGTCAAAGAGCTGCATATCGGCTTGACACAGGGCCTGTGGAGATATGAAACTTTGGGTTATCCCGTAATAGATGCAGCACCCGGTGCGGAAGTAAGAGCATGGTTTGCAGGTGAAAATTTGACCTCGACCGAGGTAGATGATCAATGGATAAAATTGGCAAGCACCTTTTCGGGCATTTTATGCGCTTCCTTGAATTTCATAGACAAAACAAATAGCGTAGAACCTAAGTATAGTTTCCGGCCACAATTTGTTACGGGTAGCAAAGAAAAGGTGCCACAATTTATACGCTACGCCAGCTTACCGCGTGAAATTGTTTGTACAGAAAATTTAACACCATGGAAAAAGCTGCTGCCATGCAATAGTAAGCTGGGTTTCGCCTCATTGCTAAATTCCGGTTATGTACACAATACAAACTATCACTCTTTGAGCATTAAAATGCGTACCATATGTGAAAGAGATGATACAAATTGTATTTTAGAATTTACTGAAACGGCAAATTTAGTTTATGATCCAAAGTTGCTTGGCGCTAATGGTGACTTTTCGTTAAGGCGCCTATTTGGCCAAGGTTTGAATGGTTATTGCAGTTTGGCGAAGAGCAGTAAAATTTATGTTAATCTAGATAATCAACCCTATGACCTGACGCCAACACCCACATACAATATAACATCTATGCGCGGTGGAAGTAAAACCACTTATGGCGTATACGACATACAAAACTTAAGCGAGGCTGATCGTCTCTTCAATATAGCTTGGCTCAAACGTAAGCAAAGCAAACCCACTGTATCAATAGCACCACCACCCCCACTCTACGCACACCGTTATATACTCGGACATGGTCAAGAGCGTGGACGCATCATAACACAAATCACAAACAAGCATTATGGTTCCTTACCTATCATCTTACAAGAGAATATACCATGGTTTGTGCCATCGTACATGCACATGCTCAAATTGCAAGTACAAACCGAAAATGGCGTGAAATATAACATTCAACCGCGCATAATACACTACATACCGGGTGTACAGCGCATGCGTCCATACCACTTAGAATTGGTTTTTGAAATACCTGCTCTCAGCACAATACAAGTCTCATTTGATTTTGATTATATATTTTTGAAATGGCTCGAATATCCACCAGACGCTAATCATGGTCACTATTTGGGTTCCGCAATCATTACAACACAACTGCCTGTGGGGCGCAATTATACTGCTATTCCTGTGGATAAACATCTTTTTGCGGATACATTTAATGCTTCACGTCCTGCATACTTTTTGGAAATACGCACAGAGTCTCTTATACTATCGTTGCCAACGCCTGATTTTAGTATGCCATATAATGTGATTTGTTTGGCTTGCACTGTGGTCGCATTGGCGTTTGGTCCCATACATAGCGTAGCCACAAAGCGTATAGTTGTAGAGCAAAAGGATGCCCCACCGCAAACGTTCTTGGGCAAAGTAATGCGTAAAATATTTAGACGTAAAACGAATGAAACAGCTGAGTCTACTATTGTAGAGCAGGAGCCAGTAGCGCAGGATGCGCTGGTATTCGGGCACTCAGATGCAGAAGTCATACACCAAAAATTTGAATGATTTTATAATTATTTAGTATAAGAGACGTCCAAACTACACTGTGGTCCAAACGTTCTAATTTTAGTTTTTTTTTTTTTTAATAATGACAGTAATAAATAATATAGTTTAACCAAAACTAAGAGATGTCGATGTCTTTGTCTGCAAAACTTACAAAAACGGATAAAAAACAATGGATTTTTCTAATCTCGTCTCCAGCGCCACCTAGCGGGTTTCTTAAAAAAAAGTGTCTGCAGCGTCATCAAACAAACAAATTTGTAGCTATGTTATATTTCGTAGTAATTTCTTTCCTGTAGACCTCCTGAGGGAGAGGAGTACTTTGTAGTCTTTCTGGAGGGTCTATTATTGTTTTTTGATTTTTTCTACTGTTAGAAAATAAACAAGCAATTTTTTGTATAAACTAAGCGCATAGACATTAACACATTATTTATATTATTAGCAATAGTAGCAGTTATAAACATGATTATTAAAAATAAAATAAAAAACTTGCCAAATGGCATTTTAATGAAACATAAAACATTAGAGTATTTGATATTATTGAATAAGTCTACATACATTAAAAAATCTTGAACAAAAAAAATAGAAGAGTTCATTAAAACTGAGGGCGTGTAGAATTGTAAGATAAAAAGCACGATTAAGATTATGCTCACTCTTTGCCTAACCGGAATTCACACGTTTTCAGCGCCAACGAAATCCTCTTTTTTTAGTTCAGATTTTTTGCATATTTGTTGCATATTTGAATTGTTTTTATTTTTCTATTATATAGTCAAAATGCGTATATATGTATTTTTTTTTTTAGTTATTATACATATGAATAGCTTTTACTGAAAGTGCTTTAAGTTCACTTATTAAAAAAGAAATGTATTTATTTTAAGAAGATATCGATACGGATATCGTACCGTTTAAAAAATCCAGCGAACTTCAACCAATTTCAACAAAATCAGTTCATACGTTTTTAGGATACATTTCATTATACGGCTACATATATTATTAATCGATTTATTCATTTTTTTTTTTGACGGTGACAACTTTGATCTTAATTTTAATACATAGAAATTTGTATTTAATTTGGAACTACTTTTGTTTTGACATGCACTATTTATCTTTTCATTTCATAACAGATATCTATTTACTTGTAGATTTAATTCGTTATTAACGGCTGAGAAAAAGATCAGCCTATTTCAAAATATTTTACAAAAACGCCCTATCCCAAAATTTAGGGGAACAGTATGGAATTCGAGCATCGAATGTTTGAAAATTTTTTACAGTGTATGAATCACTCGAAAGCGAACAAACTTTTTTTCCAAAAGAACTACAGCGTAAGGGCCTGGATTTCGAAAAGGTTATCGTATAGACCGGCCATACATATGTAATTTTTATGAACAAATTTCCATTAAACGTTTCGTCTTTTCCTAAAAGAATTTTTTTTTTTGCAACTCATGGGTAGACTTTTCTTCCAAAGTTTGGACAGGACGATATCGTTAGTTAAACCATTTCTCAGATTAATTTTGTCAGCACATGGAATTTGTCATAATTTTAAAAGTCTGCTGCAACCAAATTTTTAAATCTATTTAAAAAAAATTTAAATGTGTCTCGTAATTTAACTTATTTCATTATAACTATTTATGCTACATATAGTAGTATGTATCTAAAAGTTGGCTGCCTGTTTTACTACAAGCCTGTTTTTGCCCATTTACTGCTCGTTCGACTTACTGTGGCGGCTGATTACCGTAGTATGAATATGCATTTGCTGGCGGTCCTTGTGGCGCACCTGGTGGTGGCATTTGTCCACCCGCTGGTCTATAACCTTGATAGCCCTGCGAAGGTGGATATTGACCTTGTGGCATGGAGCCATAACCACCTTGTGGTTGATGATAGCTGTGACCAGGATAACCGCCGCCGGGAGGTGGTGGTCCATAGCCTTGTGGTGGAGGAGCACCATATGCTTGCGATGCTGGTGGTGGTTGATATTGTTGTTGCTGTTGATTGGGCATTGGAGGAGTACCATTTGGAGGCGCTGTTGTATTTGGTGGACCTGTAGGTGGACCAGAAGATTGTTGTTGGGTGGGGGCGCCGTAGGGCGAAGGGCCACCAGTAGGAGCAGCAGCAGATCCATAAGCAGGCTGTTGTTGCTGTGGTGACACACCATGTGGTGGCTGTGGTGGACCGCTTGTAGCGCCTGGTTGCTGAGGACCATATTGCTGCTGTTGTTGTTGTTGTTGTTGTTGTTGCTGCTGCTGATTTGGTGTCGCTTGCTGGTTGGGTGTGCCATTATTACCAGCTGCCGTAGATGGTGAAGTCGATTGCGCTACTACGGGTGGTGCATTTGGTCCATTCGGATTGCCTGCCTGAGGCGCTTGTTGTTGATTCGATTGTGGCGGCGGGGTTTGTCCAGGGCTTGGAGAGGAACTATAACCACCAGCTGTGCCTTGCGCTGTTTGTGGTTGTTGTTGTTGTGGTGACTGACCCGGATAACCACCTGGTGCGCTTCCCTGTTGGTATGGCGACTGTGGCGGGTATGGTGATTGAGCAGGGTTCTGTTGCGGCGGCGGGCCATAGCCACCTGACGTTTGACCATAACCACTTGGTGGTGGACCACCATAACCACCATATGACATTGGTGGTGGTGCATTATTGCCACCCTGAGGTGGTCCGTATTGATTCGGTGGCGGTGGTGGCCCTTGACCACTTGCCGGTTGACCATACATCTGTGATGGAGGCGGTTGTTGACCTGGTGGACCCTGCTGATTTGGCGGTGGTGGCGGATATGCACCTGGTGGGCCTTGCTGACCACTTGCGTTAGGATAACCATGTTGTCCGGGCGGTCCGGCACCAGCCGTTGATGCTGGCGGCATACCTCCATGATGATATCCACCTTGCGCATTTGGTGGTGGTGGTCCGTAACCTTGTTGTGGTGGTCCATAAGGGTATCCACCTTGCGGTTGGTAGCCACCTTGTGGTGGATAGCCAGGATAGTGGCTGTGTTGTGGTTGTTGATAGCCACCACGATATTGCGTTTGTGGTGGTGGCCCCTGTTGTTGCTGTTGTTGCGGTGTGGGCGCTTGCTGTTGTTGTTGCGGACCTTGTCCCGGCTGTTGGCCACCTTGTACACCGGGACGCTGTTGATCTGTATAAAACGGTTTGCAACGATTAAGTTTCATATTTTAACTTTTAGCATACAAATTAGTGTGATTTAAAAAAACGTCCTACCGTTGCCATCTACACCTACTGTATTTATGCATACTTCGATCAATATCACTGGAACGGGTGACCCAATTTGGGTAGAATTAGGCAGAGGGATAGTGTGCTGCATTCTAATACATTTTTTTTTTTAATATTGTACATCACATGCCAATATTGGTATCAAAGGAAAGGTATTTTCGGTATTTTTCTTTTGTTTCTCTAATCATACGCGAGTCGCTTTCTCTAATATGTTTTTAGACTGAGAACTACGCTAGGTATCTAATGCAGCAATCGAAATTTTTCTAAAGTTCGAGATTTTGTTTGCTGGTATGCTACAGATGTTTTTTTATAATCACTCTAAAATAAACTTTACACTTACTTGCACCAACATTGCCACCAGGTGGAGGTTGTTGTTGAGCGCCTGATTGAGGTGTAGCACCACCGCGATATGGAACACCCTGTTGTTGCGCTTGCTGTTGACCAGGTTGCTGTGGATTAACTCCTTGTTGTGGAGGCCCCTGTTGTTGAGGATGCGACTGTGGCGCCTGGCCGCCATAGGGCATTTGCCCACCCGAGGGTGACTGCATACTTCCATCGCCGTGAGACATTGGCGGCATTCCACCAATTTGCTGCTGCGGTCCGCTATTCGGGGGACCACCTTGCGGCGGTTGTGACCCACCCATCATGCCATGTGGGCCTTGCTGTTGCGCTGCCTGTTGCTGGAGAACATGCGGATGCTGAAGGATAGTTAAAAATGCATCAAACATATTAAATTTGTTATGCTATCAAATACCTACCGGCAAAATTTGCGCAATATTCATAGTTGGATCAGCCAGTTGTGCCAAATAAACGAGATTTCTATGTAGTGCCATGTGATAGGTCATGCACTCTTGCGCTTTACCCATTGTTTGAAAATCTTGTATGGTTTGTATGAGACCACAATTGTCGTCTAGTATCTTTTGTATTTGTGCTGGGCTCGGTGATGGTGGCATACCGCCACCGCGTTGTGCTGATTGGGGTGGCCCTACACCACCCAACATACCGCCGCCACCGCCAACAGAGGGTGGTGGGCCTCCCGGTACGCCGCCACTGCCTACCATTGATGGACCACGCTGCATTTGACCTCCGCCACCACCCATGGACACCCCTGCCGGCCCACCCATTCCAACATTGCCCGGACCGGGTCCAACGCCGGCTTGCTGTTGTTGCTGCTGCATTGAAGTTGCCGGTGGCGGCTGTTGCGATTGCAGCACAGCGCCAGGCGGCGCCGATTGCTGCGGTGGTTGCGGCGAATAAACTGCAGACATTTTACTGGCTGCAGCCTTCTTCTTCCGCTTGGGAGTTTTCTCCTGTTTTTCCACAATTTTTGCGCCTTCTACTTACCGGGTGAAGAAAAAAATATATATATGCAGCGATTCGACTTTATTAGTCGAGTGAAAACGTTTTTTTCGGTATATGAACTTTTTTTGTTCAAGCCCCTTACGCACACAGCGAAAATATCTCCCGAATCGGCTACTTATCTAGGTATTTTCAAAACCTTTTGTCTCTTGTTTTTCAAACTTTACTCAATTTAGTAGAATGCACATTAACTTTTTGTTGATTTTATGTTATTAATATTTGCAAAATAATTAAGAAATTGCATAAATTTACCTATCTGCAAAAACTACCACATTTTTCACAAGTGACGCCGAATATTTGATTGACGTTGACTGCAAGATGAATTCGCCGTAAACGAAACCGGTTTTGCTGAAGCCCTGTGCGAAATGAGTGCAAAATATAAATTTTGACAGCGTGAAGGAAAAGTTTGAAATATTCAATTCTAAAGGGTCAGTTACATAAAGCTTTATTTTGACTTTACCTCAAACCTTGACTTTGACAGAAAAGTTCAGTATACGTATTTAAACGAAGCATGGCAAATTGGAGACCTCAAAGTTGAAGCTAGGTTGAAATTTGGCAAACTCTCAAATTTTGCTTGCTTTGCTTGCTTTGACAATCAGATGTTGATGACTTTGCTTTAATTAAAGAATTAAAAGTTGGAAGAAATAATAATTAATTCATTTTTTCTATATTAAATTAATAAATTAACCAAAACACTCTGAATGCAAGTAAATAAATAACGAAAACAAATGTATAACAGAGAAGCGTGAAGGCGTTCATTGTAGCATACCTCTGAAGTTGGACGCAAAGTTTTGAGGTAGCAAATGTCAGGCGAGGTTAACAAAGCTTTATGCATTTGACCCTTAAATAAAATTCCGCACGGATTTTGTTCCCACTCCCAAAAACTATTTACTAATTTAATGACTTAGGGCCACTTGCATAAAAGCCGATTAAGCCTAATCGGTGATTAACTTGACAGCTAACCATACAAAATACGTCAATTAAACTCCGGTTAGTCGTTATCAGCTTTTATGCAAGCGGCCCTTAAATTAAATTTAAAATTCGCAATATCACGTCAATTGCCAGAACAAATGATTTCGAATACTTGAAATTTTCCCTTGAGAAATGAAATAAAGGAGTTTTTGCAAAATAATACAAAATTCCTAGGGAGAAAAATTCCGAGAGAATATTTATAATTGCCCTGTATCATGCCGATTCTAAACAATTTCTCACTTTGCGGCTTTTCTCACTATAATTTGTGAGCAAAAATGTATAAAAAAGTGAAACGGTTTGCACCGATTGACTAGTGAAAAATTGTTTAGAATTGGCATGTGTATGAAAAGGTAAAACGGTTTGCACCGGTTCACTAGTGAAAAATTCAGGCCGATTCTAAATAATTTCTCACGACTTCCAGCGGTTCAAAATTATTTAGAATTGGCATGATTTTTTAGAATTGGAATGTATATGTATTTTAGTGTATATGGATACCTACCGAAAATAGGACAAAATATTTTAAACAGGGTATGAAAAGACGCGTATTGATGTCTACAGTAAGGCCTATTTACAGGGGTCGATTTCCTGGTCAATTTTTTGTCGTTCTACCATGTTCGGTCGAAATACAGGTTGAAATCAGTGGAACGTCAAATATCTAATAGAAAATAGACCTATGGGCCTTGAAGAGGCCTAAAGCAAAAATTGTATCCGATCAGCGAAAAACTGCTCAAAACCCAAAAAAAAAAAAATGGATCCATCAGCTATTCTGACGGAGCATCTAGCTGGGGATGATTCGGGAGGGTCGATAGATAATTCATCGACTTAATCGGCATTTGGTAGAGGATTTCGATTAAGTCGATGAAATATCTATCGACTTTCACGATTTATTCCCAAAGTGAAGGGCCATCGGAAATCGGAATAGCTGATAGTGGAATTTTTAAAATTTTCTAAAATGCATTTTATTATTTAAATATATATATTTTTTTTGTTTTGGAATGGCATATCTATTTGGGTATCTGAGAAAGTCCTGAAAAATCCCGGATTGTCAAAAACCTTCAGGATTCGATGCCTTAGCCCACACACAAAAAAATTTAGTTTTTATGGCCCATGTTATAGGGCTGATAGACTAGCAAAAATCCGAAATTAACTGCGTTAAACAGAGTAAACTTTAGGATAATCCTTATAGTGAATTCGCAGAAATAAATCGGATTTGAGTGGATTTTAGTACTCAATCCTTAATAGCTTTGTTTCTTTCCTGCTAATTATGAATATTTATTCCTAAAAAAGTGTTCTTTGAAAAAATTAGCAGCGAATTCAGCAGCTTTTTGACATTGAATTGAGAGAGAGAGCGCCAATTCGCTGCAAGTTATTGCTGGAGATTTTTCGTCCAGCAGAAACCAGCAAGCAGGAACAGCTGATCGGTGACATAGCAAAACAACAACAAAAAATGTAAATTTAAATTTTTAGCCAATCAGAAACGTAACCGCTGTTTTGTCTGCAAGTTTCTGCTGAACCCAGTTCGACGAAAAATTAGCAGAAATGAGATTTTGACAGCTTTTTACAAGACTCTCTTCTGCTGACAGTTCTTTGCTGGAGATTTCAAGAAACAAAGCTAATGTGAAACACGCTCAGGGTTGCTATTTTGAGGAACTGTTGATTATATTGTTCGGCAAATGAGGTCAAATATGATGGAATTCCAAATTTGTATGGAAAAAAGCGCCAACTTTGCTATTTTTCGCCTAATTTGCCAAATATGGCGCAGTGTGCAGTGTAAATGTACTATTAAGTTGACATTTTGAAATGGCAACACTCTAGCTAAAGCCGTTATCAGCTGATTTTTTTATAATTTTGTAAACATAAACAAAAGACTTGAGTAATATCAGTAAATTTAAAAGTTTAGTGATTAGCATTAACTAAATCCGAAGTACTTCATGCACGTATATACATAAGTGACGTAGCAAAAATGACAAGCGACACACATCTGAGCAAACGTCTTTCTTGGCTGCTACGACATGGTGCCATCGAGGAAGGTTTCCCCATACGATCCGATGGATACATCGAAGTTAACGCTATACTAAAACATCCAAAATACTCCCGCGATTTTAATTTAGAAATCTTACAACGTATTGTATCCAATGATAAAAAGCAGCGTTACACCTTGCGCTGTGACGTCAAACGGGGCTGCTATGAAATACGCGCCAATCAGGGACACTCTCTGGAAGAAGTTGAATCTACACATTGCTTAGAACGAGTGCATAATGCCGATGATATTCAGCTGGCAGTCCATGGCACATACTACAAATATTGGCCACGAATCAGAATGGAAGGCCTGCGTACGATGGGTCGTTTGCATGTGCACTTTGCTATGCACGACGACAACAGAAGGCAGCGCGAGCAAACTGGTGCCATTAGCGGATTTCGTAGTAATTGCGAGATACTCATCTATTTAGATGTTCGAAAAGCTATGGAGGTAGGGGGTATGCAAATGTATCGCTCTTCGAATAATGTCATACTCTGTGCGGGTATTGATGGTTGCATATCGAAAGAATATTTTCTCAAAGTTATTGATCGACGCACTGGAAAAGAGTTGGATTTTTAGTTATAGATTTTTATTGTGCTTATTTTGATCTATGTATGAGAAGACGAAAATTTCAAGTGGGCTTGACAGCTCCCATCTAAGCTCCAAAATGGTTCATGTAGGGGTCTGAAGATTAGTATGAAGGTATACGGTATCAATACTATAGTCACGGAAAAAATTGGGAGTTATCGTAAAATGGAGGAGTGGCACCGCCCATAAAAAACTAAATCTTTAAAGCTGAAAATCTTTTAAAAGGATCTGAAAATTAGTATGAGACACATCAGTACCATACTGAAGGGAAAAATGGGGGTTATGGCAAAAGGAGGCTTGGCACCCCCCATTAAATTTTCTTTTTAGAGGCTAAATACGTATCTATAAAAGGGCTCATAGAAATGGGTGCGTCTAGGTCTAGAAAAACAATTTTTTTAAAATGTTTGCCAAGTTTGAAAACATTTTTATTCAAAAATAAAAAAATCATTAAAAAAAATAGGGATATCTACTTCTTAGTTATAAGAAAAAAAAAATCCTATAAAATCCAATAGCGACCATAAATTTTCAAGTTTTTTAAAATAAAAAAAAAATTGCCAAAAATTATAAATTATTTTTTATTTTTTCAAGCCACAAAATATCGTCGGTTCCAAAGTAAACAGATGTATTTACTTTTTAAAATTTTTGGGAAAACAGCATTTCAAACTTTTATTTTTTTATATAACTCAATTGTAAAAATGAAATTTTGAATGCCGTTTCAAAAACAATTTAAATTTTGAAATACTTCTGTTTACTTTGGAACCGGCGATATGTCAGAGATATTACATAAAAAATGTCTCAAATTTAATAGCGTTAAGTCGCCTTGAATTCAAAAAAAAAAAAAAAAAAAAAATCGAAATAAAAAATTAAGGGTTTGCAAAAGATTTAAAAATAATGGTTTACTTTTTTTATTGACTGGAAAAGTATAAGATATCAAAAAATTGTTTACCACAATTTAGGAAAATTTATATTTTTGTGTTAAAATTTATTAAATCCAGCTTTTTTTAAATAAAGTAGTTTCTGAAGTACTCCCAGTTATTAAAAAAAAACGGGAAAAAGTTAAATATTAAAAAAGAAGAAAATTATGTATTTTTAAAGATGTTGACAGGGCGTTCTTGAACGAAATTCTTAAATAGAATGCGTCCGAAAACTATCGCGAACTGATCCGAAAACAATCTCAAAATTGTCGAAACACCATCTCAAAATGACCGGAAAACTAACCCCAATAAAGTCCTAAAACTAACCGAAGAAACCAAAAAAATATCCCCAATAGGGTATCGCAGAAATACCAAAATGTTCGAAAAATAATCTCGAAAAAGTTCTGACATGATGCCGAAATAATCCGAAAACAATCTCGAAAAATTCCCAAAAAACACCCTGAAATGATTCCGCAAAAGTTCCAAAACGATCTCGAAATGATCCAAAAACAGTACCGAAAGGATCGTGTAAAAGTTCCCAAAATGGTCCTTACATGTATAGTTTTAGGCGCATACGATGCACATTTCATTTATTGGCAAGGCATTAGTACAATAAGATCTTAGATCTTTTATAGTACAACAACAGTTATAATAAAAAAGGTACATTTGAAAAGAGAAGAAAAAAAGAATAGTAATTATATAATCAATAGATAAATAAATAACAAGAAGAATAACAATATATGTGTATATGTATAAGCGGGAAAACAAATATATGAGCAAGGACTAACAAAAATTAACAATCATTAAATCAAAGACTTAAAGTTGAATTGATCTTTCATAACGCAAACCAGCTGATCCATTAACCCAACAGAAATCAATGCATTCAATTTGGCTTTGTGGTATCACACCGTTAGTCGATTATATTTACTCCCGTAGGATTAGTTGGGTCAGCTGCCCTACCCGGCTAAGGCGCAGTTATGGGTATGAAAGATACACTGATGCTTTATAGCAGGCCCTGGATTCTCCAATTGTGAGTTTACAAATTTTCACCTTTTCACCATTTAAAATGTATTGGAAAAAAGCGTACATTTCAAAAACTCACAGTTAGAGAATCCAAGGCCAGGAATTACAAATTAAATTTTAAAAACAATAAAAAATATATCTATGTATGTAACTCTAAGGTGGTAGATAGGCAAGATCACAGGTTTTTAATATATTTTAACTGAAATGGGTATAGAGAACGTTTTTAAAGTTGCTTTTATTTAAACTACTTCTAACAGATACTGGAATAGAGTTCCAAATACGAATAGCATTTACAAAGAATAGCCGCCCGGAGGTCAAGTAATTATACCTTGGCACAATCATATCGGTAATCCGAAGAGACTTGGGGAAAACTAGTTTATCATACAAATAGCTGGGCTCTTTATACATAATGAGTCTACACAGGAAGATACAATTCCTGGCTTTCAAGTAATCAAAAATATTACAGCCTAACAAATGTGACCTCCAGCTAGATATATGGTCAAACCTTGCTAAACCAAAGACATAACGTGTAACATGATTAAACACTACATCAATTTTATGAGCTGACTGAGAACTCAGCTTACTGTAGACTAGTTCAGAGTAACATATGATTGGCATAATTAACTGTATAGCAAGCTTTCTCCTAACATTGGTGGATGTATACGTTGCTGACATACGTAAGTTCCTAAGGATGTAGTATACTTTACTAACCACCGAGTTCATATGATCATCACAAGATAACGTCGTATTAATGATGAAACCAAGGTTATTTACTTTTGACACCAGCTTCAGGCACTTGTCAGCAATGTATAAGCCAGGAATGTTTTCGAAATTTATTCTTTTTTTAGCAATAGGTAGCACGTAAGACTTATCACTATTAAGACATAATTTATTTCTCCTTGCCCATGCAGAGATGGAAGCCAAGTCATTACTTAACTTTGTACACGTGTTATTTAGCTCCTCATGATTTCCAGATAGATATAGCTGGACATCATCAGCATATGCATGCATATGTACATGTTGGCACACATTAAAAATATCATTTATAAACAAGCTAAATAATAGTGGGCCCAAGATGGATCCTTGTGGTACCCCAGCCAGCAACGATTTTAGACCTGAAGATTCGGAGCCCACTTTGACACGCTGAGATCTACCCGCCAAATAGCTTCGCATGAGTCCCACTGCAGAGTCCCGAAAACCGAAATAATTTTTAAGCTTGATGGAAAGTAAGTCGTGATTCACGGAATCAAAGGCTTTTGAAAAGTCAAGTAGGCATAGAAAGGTCAATTGATTTCTGTCAAAGGGTTCCCGAATGTCATCTAAAATCTTTAACACAGCCGTGGAACAGCTGTGCTTTGCTCTGAAGCCTGATTGATAAGGGGATAGCAGGGTAAACTTATCAATGTGGCCATGAATTTGTTCAGACAACAAGATTTCGAAGACTTTCGAAAATGCAGGCAATATACTAATAGGTCGAAAATCTGAGGGACATTGTGGGGACTTGATTTTAGGGATGGGGCGCACGGTCGCAATTTTCCACGTATCAGGAAAACAAGACGTTGTGATGCAATGATTGATTATATGTGTCAAAGTAGGCAAAATGTACGGGGCAATTGTTTTCACAAACTTTATCGGTATGTTATCCTCCCCGATTGCATTCGATTTAATTTTATATATGCACCTTGCCACATCTAGTTCTGACACAGATTGGAACTCAAAAACTTGGCAAGCAGACACCACCGACGAAGAATGTGTTGTAAAACAGTCATTGGCACAGGAAGGGATATCACGCCTCACAAATGCAGCATTAAGTTCTTCAGGGCAGAAGGAGCAACCCGAACTGTCACTAACATGCACACGCAGGTTTTTTAAATTACGCCACAGAACATTATTTGGTAACGACGTATCTAGCATTCTACTAAAATACTTGCATTTTTCACGCTTTATGCAGGCCGTGGTCTCATTTCGAATTAGCTTATATGCACGCCAATTGGATTCGGTCCGATTCTTTTTCCAGAGGGAGTATTGCTTGTTGCGCTTCATTATCATTGCACGTACCGATCTGTTGAACCATGGACAGGAGGTAGAGCTACCACGATAGGTTCGCGACGGAACGTGAGCCGTATAGAGGTATAGAATTGTCTCATTTAAAAATCTCAATTTATTATTCACCGAGCTCAGACACCAGCAGGTAGACCAATTTATATGGGATATGTCACTTAAGAGACTGTTTAAGTCCAGTAGGCGATAATCTGGAAAAAAGGACAGGCTAGGCACAACACTATCATCATACATCTGTATATCAAAGGAACAGAAGATTAGATCGTGGTCTGAAATAAAAGACATTTGGTCAAACTTGAAAATAGAAGAGACATCAGACACAATGAAGTAATCAAGAAGGCTGGGACAGCAGTTATGTCCATACCTTGTTGGAACAGACACATTAACCACCTCAAGGCCAACACCAGAAATATCGTCTAGCAATCTGGAGCTATACGAGTCATTACTTAACAGGTTTATATTGAAATCACCACATATAATAATGTCAGAATAATCAACGGCAACAGAGGACAACATTGTGAAATAGTCCTTCACATTACAAGACCTATTCGGACTATAGACGCATGACAGAAGGACTTTCGACATTGGACTAGAGACTTCAACTAGCAAGTGCTCAACACTACTACCAGATATTCCTGATATTCCTGAAAACTATTTGTCTCCTTTAATTTGTTTTGCTTTATGGAAAATTTATTTAAAAATGATAATAACGATTAGTCTACCTTTTACTAAACATTTTGTTTTTGTTAAAATAAACAATATTTTCCATTTGAATTAAATTTGTTTTTTTTTTATTCTCATTTGTTTTAATGAAAACAATAATGTCAAGAATATGTATACATTTTGTTTGGTTTTGATATTAAATCTTTGCGGTGAAAGCTTTATAAATCATTTCTCCTTATACATACAATGGTGTGAGCTAACAGTGTAAGTATGTATGCAGGTGTGTTCGCTTTTTTTTTTGATACTTCATATATTTTGCTTAAATTTATAACAAATCCAGTAATAAAAAAAAAATAGTTGCGCTGTCATTAAATGCTACAAAATCATAAATTACAATTAATATTTTTATTTTTTTCACATTCCAATTTTCATCTTTTTTTAATGCATAAAAACAAAAAAGTAATTCATTCAATACGTTTTTTTTTTTTATTTTACTTTTTTTGTGTAAATAAAATAACAAATTATTTTGTTATTATATAACTTAATTGAATATCTTTTTTTCTTGTTTGCTTGTATGTTCTACTAATAAATAATCTTTAAATTAAAACACATTTTTTTTTTAATACAATATACATACAAATAGTTAATCCTTTAGAAAATTAAGTAAATATAATGTACAAATTATATATTTTTTTTTTTAAATAAATATATAGTATGCATGTATGTATGCTTCACCAAGTAATTGCATTATTGATCTTTTTTTCTAACATCGCCTAAAATGCGAATAATGAAAAATGGGTTTTGGGTGGAAGATGTAAAGGAGACGTTAATAAATTCCAAAATTTATATTGTGTCAAATTTGTGTATTTTGTTTAAGTTTGCCTTCCTTTTTGATTTATAATGCTTATCATATAAAACAAACTAAAAATTCGTTTAAGCGTCACAGCACCAAATTTTCAATCTGTAAATCTGAAAAAAAAAAAAAAAATTAATTAGTAAAATATACGATAGTTGTTAAATAAAACAATTTTGAAAATTTTGTGGACTTTTCCCTAGTCTACACCTTTTCCAACTGTATTTCGAAAAAAAAAAAAATAAAGTGTATTTTAGAAAACCACAAATGTGTTTCTGAAAATATGAAATGAATTTTAGAAAAGATCAGAAAAGATGAAATTTATTTCAGAATAGCTCAAATGATTTTCAGAAAATATAAAATATATTTCAGAAAACCCCAAATGTATTGTAGATATTTCAAATTTACTTAATTTGTGGTTTTCTGAAATACATTTGGAAAATCTGAAATACATTTGATGTTTTCTAAAATAAATTTTTGCTTTAGCTGAATTAAAACTGAGGTTTTCTGAAAACACATTTGGAATATCTGAAGTACATTTGGGGATGATTGCCATTTCGACCTTGTTTAAGGGTCTTGTCGAAACGCTTTGTATTGTATTGTCATCGCCTTGAATTTTCATTTTTTTTTTTTTTCAATTATGCTTATGTGTAATTCCATGTCAAATCATCTAATTTGTGGAATCGACTAATGCAAATTCATTCAAACTTTTTCCTGGCTTTGAAAAAAAATCTTTGACATAAGAATGTGCGCCTCAAATAATGTTGCAAACGACAAAATATAAAATGTTCGGTAGAAGCAAAAAACAGTTTGATGTCGCCATATGGTCGCTAGTTAAAAAAATAGCTCTCTCTTTGGACTGGGAGCCTAAAAAATACTCAAAATAGCTCTATTTTTTCAGAATTATGGAAAACTGCCGTTAGGCATTTTGAAAGATATATCGGTTGCAACGTTATTTGAGGCGCGCATTCATATGTATTTAAAAAAATTCCAATTTTATTAAATTTTTAATGTTAGAAAAAATATAAACTAAAGTTTGCCATTAAAATTTGAACTCAAATTTACCTTTTCAAGAAAATTAAAAAAGTTTTGTTTCAAAAATTTACAGTGTTGTGAAAAACTGAATTCCCTAAATGAAAATTTTCTCCACACCGAAACCTAAATTGAAGCGTTCAGCGTTTTTTAATCACGTTGTCCCCTTCTAACATATATTATTTTGTTAAGTTAGAAGGAGACAATGATATTAAAAAACGCTTAACGCTCTATTTTTAGTTTGGGTCTCAGATGGGCCATTACCGAAAACGTCATGACGTATAAAACGTATATTAGGCTATGACAAATTTTTTGGTACTTTTGTGCTATTCTAAAAATTATTTTCATTATCGACTGCTGAGTGGAAGATCATTCTATTCAAAAATTTGATCCGCAAACGCCCTATTTCAGTTAAAAATATTGAAGATAGTGGGATTTTGAAAAAAAATTTGAGTATAGAATGTTATTGATAAAAACTCTAAAACAGAGCTTTCTATACACAATTTATGAGATAGTATTTTTTGGTATTTTTGAAAAAAAAAAAAAAACTCGTCGATAAAGTCTAAAACAAGTATTTTTTTGTGACAGCCTAATGTTTGATGTATGTATATAAATTTTACTTAACCCACCTGCTACCATAAACGATGCAAATGTAAATTTCTTGACAAAACCGAACGCACATCCTTCGTAAATCGCAAGGCATCCAACATTGGTAGTAATGATAGTAACGCAACATCCATTGGATCGGAAAACCAACTTTTAATCGGTATCGCATTATTAGGAAAGCAACGATATGCACCAGGAGAATTGTCAATAATGAATATCTAAAAAGATTAATTAATTTATACATATTTACTAAATTTAAATATAATTTATTTAACGCGCAATATTTACTCTATTTAAGTCACTGCAAATGGCAGATAAATCTTTGGTGTATGAGCTAAAATCAGGCGTGCAATGTTGGCGATAATAACGCCGACGTAATATATTACGTCCGTTGTCCAATTTATCAGCAACTGCTGCACCATATATTTCCATGCTGGCCGTAAATATTACTAGGTCATACCATTGTGAAACCTAAAATAGAAGATAAAAGTAATATTAATAATATATGTAAGCAAAAATATTTGTTAAACATTTTTTTTTTATTATTAATAATTACCACATCCAAAAAATAGTCCACATGTGGTCGCTTATGTACAAAAAATCGTACACGATGATTATCAATAATTACTTTAACGGTAAAATCGTGCGGTGTGCCAGGTTTAACAGTGTTTCGTGACATAGCGCTGTGATGCGAGTGTATGAGCGTCTCATCTAGATCTAGTACAAGCGTTTTACGCTGCACAATACCGAGCCGATGCCTTGAAACCGGCGATAATGGAAAGAGTTCATATTTGACTGGTTGATATTGTACAATCTAGAATGAAAAAAAAATATATATATTTAATGGGTTTTCGAAGTAAAAATACAAATCTGGCAAACTACTGCGCCTACTGGAAGACCAGTCTTTTTCAAAATACTATTCAAAAAACGGTCTGCTTCTATTTCACAATAGGTTTGTTTATAGGGCTGCTCTTGCTTACGCCAGATTGAGATATTTCACAAAATTGTGTTTAACGAACACTTTTCTTGCTCTAGGTTGCTCTATCTTTTGTTTCATGAGTACGCTCAAAACAAAACTAGAGTAATCCAGATCACAAATTTCTGCTCTAGCTTTTTTTATGGAGTAAGTTAGAGCAGAGAAGCAATTGTCAGTCAGGAAAAAATGAATTTTTGAAAACTTCAAAAAAATTAGCTTGCCAGAAAATCCATGTTTTTGTAAACGTGAATTTGCATTAATTTTGAAGATTTAAACAAAAAAACCAAATAAAAAGAAACTATCGAGATTCAAGTGTTTCATGGCATTTCTGCTCTGAGTTGCTCTAAGTTGCTCTATTTCTATTTTGACAGCTGCCCTGCTCTGCTCTGCTCTAACCTGCTCTGAACTTTTTTTTGGTCAGTAAACAAACCTAATATGTTTCAAAAACGTCTTATCACAAAAATTTTGTTCAAAAACGATTTGTTTCAGGAGAAAATTAATTGAATTTTTTTTAAGATAGGGCGTTTTTGAAACTCATTCTAATGTAGGATGGTCCTGATGCGTTATTGAAAAAAAAAAAAAAACTGAAATAAAGCGTCCCCAAAAAACCGGGAAACGGGAGTTATTGAAAACTATTTTGAGATTGTGTGATCTTCCACTCAAGTCGTGATCGTTATCGGAAATGGGGGCGTGGTACCTCTCATACAAGAAGTTATGGGAAAAGGACGGTAGCACTGACAGTACCCCTAAAGTGTGTTAGACCGACACGAAAATGGTGTTTGAAGAGCTCATAGTATCTTGACGAGACATAGCACACACACACACACACATCACTATGCTTGGGATGGTGGAATGGTGCCTGGACAGGTGGGATGGACTCAGATCGAAGTTGACGCAGAGTGAATCGAGTATCTTTTGGTAAGACGCTCTATTGTTGTTGTTGTAGCGAGGTGTAGCCCTGCCTAAATGTCAGACAGGGTCACCCCGAGTGTATTGCTCTTGGCCGGGTCGATATAAGAAAACGGCCCGGGTCGTTTCGGCACGATGGGTACAGCACAAATACCGGTACCGTTCTCGTAGAACCGGCAATACAAGAAACTAGCCGTGTAGGCCATGTAGGTCATTTAGCGTTACCCAGGGTGCACCAACTGGGAGGCGACCTACTTTTACACCCCCACTCTATTCTCAACCTATTGACAGATTTATCTACTGACTCGTTGCTGATGCTGTTTAAAGAATAAATCAAAAGGCTGGGTAGTGTGATACGGAACTCATCATAGCAACTTCGGGCTGGATACTGGTCATACCAAATCGCTACCACGACAGTACCGCAGCGTACCGTGTTCATATCCGGCTAAGGACTGTCAATTTCGGGGAGAGTTTTTGCTGTTAACAACACCAACAACAACACTTTTTGTAGTCGAAAAAAAAAAAAAAAAAAAACTTTGCCACCTGCGGGGTCGGAAGAGGCGACTAATATGCACATAGGGTACTGACGTGGCTGCTCGATGGTTGATCTACGGATTTGATGCCTTTCATCTCTCATTACCCATCTTCT
Organism: Campiglossa producta; assembly: GCA_964058755.1. Lineage (NCBI taxonomy): Eukaryota > Metazoa > Arthropoda > Insecta > Diptera > Tephritidae > Campiglossa > Campiglossa producta. The sequence continues at coordinate 104,931,913 of CAXKVI010000005.1, forward strand.
TTGTCCTTACAGATGGAGGGATGACATCACCTAGAAGTTTCCAATAGTCATAACAAAACATTCCCGAGACAGTTGGCCAGTACCGCAAGGGAGTACCGGGATCATATCCAGCCAAGGTAACCCGTCAGAGCAATACAGATTTCTGCGAGCACGATCAGACGGGGACATAGATATCTTTTTCTTAAGTTTATAATGCAGAGAAAGTTGTTAAAGGAATAAAGAAAGTGAGAAATAGCTGTATGGACGTTGGTATGTTCCTCCAGCCTGAGAGCACGTCGAACATTCAGAGTGGACATAAATGCTTTCTGCGATGTTCCATCCCTGTTATTTTTCTACACAATTCATATTCCTGTGTAGAGGACGATCATTGATCTAACATACTTTGTTTTAATATATGTACATAAGTGTTTCAACTTACCGAGCGAACTTGTCTGTTGAACATAAAACAGATGCATGTCCACACTCTTGACAGGAGTACCGATAGAGCGCTAAAACTCATTTGTACAAAAGAAAGCATTGGTATGCGACGTCGACGGCGGCGTCTTACCAATTATTCACAATTGAAAACAGCTGCAATGAAGAAGTTAAATGTTTTTAATATTTATTTATTTTGTTTCACTTATTTACACTGCATTTTTTTATTTTTTTTTATTTCAATTAATTCGCGAAAATAGGGAAAAGCCCGGCAGTGATGGCTCCAGACGAAAAAAACAAACAAAATCAATAAAAAGGCAACGGAGTTAATTTTTCAAGTGATGCTTAGGAAATGCATTGAAATTGCACATCTTTATATATAATTGAATTATGTAGATATGATTTAAAGTTATTTTTTACACGATTAACAACGAAAAATTATTTTTTTTGCACTTTGGCGCTGTTTTTTGTGAATTTTATAATTATGTATTCCGCTTGTTTTTTCCTATTCTCTTTGATGTTCACGGTCTCACGTTTTCCTTCAAGTACCCAGCCGCACAAACAAATACGAACAACTAATAATCGATGGTCACGAAAAAAGCAGACTTGCAAAAATTCAGTTACAAATTGATCGAGCTCCTTGCTTTATATTATTATAGTAAAATAAAGGAATTATAAAAAACGATATACTTTATTTTGACTGCAGTAGCTTACTTTACAAACTTTTGACATACGACATTATTATGTAAATAAACATGTAGTATGTACATTAGGCTGGAAAAATTTTTTTTTTTTTTAATATAACGATACCTTTTTTTTTTGAAATAACTACAAACGTCCAAAAATGCGTACCGAGGCGGAAGGTGCTTCGCACATAAATAACATGGATTACGCCCCAATTTTGGTTTCGGACCCGGGTAATTTTTCGGTTTTTTTACCATAACTTTTCACTAAAACAAAAAATTAAAAAAGCGCTTCCGGATTCGTGATCCTGAGGCCAAAACCCCGACTTTTGAGCTATCTCCCATAATTTGGTATTAGTTTCCTTTAGGGGACAACTCCTAATATTTGCAATCAAAGTTTCAAGTTTTCATGTGGTTGTTGTAATATTATTAGACTGTCCCTAAAAACGTGCAAAAAATGTCGCGCCGTGGCGGTAGCCACGGTTTTGTCACACGTCCGGACTTGGGATGGCGTAGCCCAGGGTTATTTTTTATAAGCGCGGCCGAAGGCCGCCAACTCAAAAAGGTGTTTCGCACATAAATACCATGGATTCCGCCCCAATTTTGGTATCGGACCCGGGTCATTTTTCGGTTTTTTGACCATAACTTTTCACTAAAATAAAAATTTAAAAAAGCGCTTCCGGATTCGTGATCCTGAGGCCAAAACGCGTCTTTTGAGGTATCTCCCATATTTTTAGCTAATTTATTAGGGTATTAGTTTCCTTTAGGGGTCAACTGCTAATATATTAGCTAAAATTATGGGAGATAGCTCAAAAGACGGGTTTTGGACTCAGGATCACGAATCCGGAAGCGCTTTTTTTAATTTTTTGTTTTAGTGAAAAGTTATGGTCAAAAAACCGAAAAATGACCCGGGTCCAATACCAAAAATGGGGCGCAATCCATGGTATTTATGTACGAAACACTTTTCTGAGTTGGCGGCCTTCGGCCGCGCTTATAAAGAATAACCCTGGGCTACGCCATCCCAAGTCCGGACGTGTGACATAACCGTGGCTACCGCCACGGCGGGACTTTTTTTGCACGTTTTTAGGGACAGTCTAATAAAATTACAACAACCACATGAAAACTTGAAACTTTGATTGCAAATATCTCTGTAGAGAAGCAAAATATTAAAAAAGCGCTTCCGGATTCGAGATCCTGAGGACGAACGCCGTCTTTTGAGCTATATCACATAATTTTAGCTAATTTATTAGAAGTTGACCCCTAAAGGAAACTAATACCTTTATTAGTTGTCCCCTAAAGGAAACTAATACCCATAATTTTAGCTAATTTATTAGCAGTTGACCCCTAAAGGAAACTAATACCCAACAAAAAATTTGAACCAGTCTAATGTATCTTTTTGGATTACTGAATCGTTGGCATCCCTCAAGGTAAATAAACCTAAGCATCCCTGCTAAATTTGCACATTTTTACTTTGCGCTTCTTCACACTTTATCATTTGCTTTTCTCATCTTTTTCTACAAAATTATCTATTTTTTCACTGCCTTTTGCTCCTTTTCCTTCTATCCAATTTATACACATCTTTTTCGATTTTTTCAATTGGAATTTTACCTCTATTATATCTAGTAACACCACTAGATTTCTATTTAATTACTTAGATTTGTTTCAGTTATTTTTAACATTTATCAAAACTTGTCTTTCACATAAATTTTACACAAAAATCAATTAGTTATCCCTCAACCGCTTTAAATCGACTTTCCTCCTGTTGTGGAAAAAAAAATCTCCAAAATCTTTCCAGTGGTGCCAACCTTTTAGTTAATGGTACATTTACACCGCACCAAATTTGTCCAATTCAAATGAGCCAGTTCGACACCGTTTAAAGTACATTTACTTACTTACTTAAAATAGCCTTTAACCGCCTAGGCGATTTTGGCCGTCCAACATGTTACCCCAATCGGTTTTTTGTTGAGCCAACTGGCGCCAATTAGAGACACCGCGTGCTCGCAGGTCTGCCTCTACTTGGTCCTGCCATCGAAGTGGTGGTCTCCCTCTTCCTCTACTTCCACCGGCGGGTGCAATTTGAGAAAAAGCAATTGATTTTTTTTTATTAATTTATCCCATTGTATTTATATTTCTGAGCTGAGATATTTTTTGGCAGAAATAATGCTTTCGAATTATACATAACAAGGTCAAAACGCGAATTTTGATACCTTTCCCTACCATTTTGAACGATATCTCAGATAATCCCGAAAAATCCCGGGATTATCATTTTAAATTACGGAAATGCCGGAATTGTGAAAACTTTTTTACACAAACAATATAGTGAAATTACACAAAAATATAGTACAAATTTAGCAAAAATTACACAAAAAAATAGTTAAAATTGCACAAAAAATACAGTACAGTAAAAAGGAGGTGTTAAAAGAGTAGGTTCAATTGAACAGTTTAAGTGAATAGTTTTTATGCATATTTATATTTCTGTCTTATCAGAACTTGGCTATCGTGAAAATTGTAGAAGATAATTCATGGATGAAGGGGGTATGTACACCATTTTCCAATATGAATTGTGGAAGAAGGGGGTAGTTCCGTTTTTTTCATATAAAGTACTAAAAATAAACGTATGCTTTTTATTGCATATTATGCAATGTCTCTTATGGCTTTGCATAATTTTTTGGAAAGTTTTCCTTAAAAGTTTTGAAAAAACCTCAAATGTTTAGGCAAAACTTTAAAGTCAATTTTCTCGTTTCACTCAAAATGCGACATACCCCCTTCATCCATGCATGTGTTCAATTCCGCCAAGGAATGAACTTTGGCAATTTGTTTCAAACATCGATACTTCCATACAAAAAATCTGTCGATATTACCATCGAATGTTTTCCAGATCTACAATATTCTTGATCTTGATTCTTTTTACAAAATTGTAAACAATTTTTAGTTAAATAGTTATAAACAAATGGAAATTGAGCGATTAAAAAAGGTATACAGATATGTGTGTGTGTGTTGATCCCAGATTCGCTAAATTTGCAATTCCTTACAGATTTCGCGCTTTTTCTCTGTTGAAAAGGCCTTATCGAGTGGAGGGGATGGCGTAAAGGCTATTTTAAACCGAATACCATCAAGTTCAAGTTCGGAAACCAGTGCATCAGAGTCTGATGAATCTGACCTAGACGATGAAGAAGCAAATGAGACCGGAAAAGACATCAATTTTTGGGAAATTCTTGAAACATACAGCGATAACGAATTTAAATCCATTTTGCGATTAGAGCGTTCAACAGTAGAATATTTAACTGGTAGGTACATTTGATTATTTCATACATACTTTATAAAGGAAATTTTCTAACGGATATTTTTATATTTGTTTTAATACATACAGTAACTATTTTTTTACTTTTTTTTTTTCAAAAATAAAATATTTTTTTTTTTTTAAATTTTGTGTTAAATTATTTCGACTAGAAAATTAAAAAAAAAAACCAATATTTCGGATTTAAAAAAATAAAAATTAATAAAATTTTTGAAAAAAAATTTTGAAGAAAAAAAAACATTCTGAAAATTTAATTTGAGTTCCATGTTGTTGTTGTTGTTGTTGTTGGTGTTGTTGTTGTTGTTGTAGCGAGGTGTAGCCCTGCCTAAATGTCAGACAGGGTCACCCCGAGTGTATTGCTCTTGGCCGGGTCGATATAAGAAAACGGCCCGGGTCGTTTCGGCACCATGGGTACAGCACAAGTACAGGTACCGTTCTCGTAGAACCGGCAATACAAGAAACTAGCCATGTAGGCTTTGTAGGTCATTTAGCGTTACCCAGGGTGCACCAACTGGGAGGCGACCTACTTTTACACCCATCCATATTTGATGACATAAATTTTTTTTTCTAATATTGCATGTTTTAAATAATTTTTTTTATTCAAGAAAATGGTGACAAAAATTCAAATTTAATTTTAGTTGAGTCCCATATTTAATGGCGAACTTAGTTTTCACGATTTTGAAACATTGAAAATTTTCTAATATAGGATGTTTTAAAATAATTTTTTTTTTTTTAATTTTTGCCAAAATTCAATTATTTTTTTCGAAAAAACTTCTTTATGAGAATTTAATTTGAGTACCATCATTAATGGTGAAATTAAGTTTTTACGATTTTGAAAAATTCAAAATTTCAAATATTTTTTTTTTCTAAAAAAAAATGGAGTTTTTACGATTTTGAAAATTTTACTTTTTAGGGATATTTTTTCAAAATATTTATTTTCATACCTTTAACTGTTATGTATGCTTGCAGAAAGATTCACGAACAGTATTATAAAAAAAGACCATAACGGCGGTAAAATGCCAGTGCCACCATGGAAAAAATTCTACATTTACATTTGGTACCTAAGCCACACAATTACGTTCCGCGAACTTGCTGAGCTGTGCGGTGTATCTATTTCGACCGCATGGAATAGTGTAAGAACGGTATCATTCTGGCTAATTTCAATAGGAAATGAATATATAAAATGGCCAGCCGGCATCGAAGCAACAAAAGTACAAAAGGCATTTGAAGAAAAGAGTGGTATACCAGGTATTATTGGTGCCATCGGTTGCACGTATATACCGATAAGAGCACCAAAAGAGAATAAAAAGAAGTATTTGGATAAAAATCACCGTTACAGCTTAGTCTTGCAAGGCGTAGTGGATGCAGAGAATCGCTTTACTGACATTACATGCGGTGAACCCGGATCACTGCATGCCAGTGAAGTGCTGTGTCGATCCAATCTCTTTCAAGCCGCACAAGCAGAACAGCAAAATTTATTTCCAGACATTACATTTATTTTGGGTAATGCGGCGTATCCTTCAACACAGTGGTGGTTAGTGCCACCTTTTAAAGATAAAGGCTGCTTAACTGTGGCTCAACGAAACTTTAATACTGTGCATTCTGCAACGTGTAATGTAATACAATATACTTTTGATTTGCTTAAGTCGCGTTTTAGAAGACTAATGCATTTAAGTGAACCAGGCAATGCAAGTTTTATTATTAATATAATTGTTAGTGCTTGTATTCTGCATAATATTTGTATAAAGTTTAAGGATGATTTCAAGTTTGGCATCGGTAGTGAGCAAAATGAAGACTATTCAGTTTCGGATGATGAAGTCTTTGACGAAGATAATAATCAACCAACACACACTCGACGCCATGTTTTGTTCGAATTTTTGCAAGACTGTAAAAGTTCAATAATAAAAACCGAAACGGAATAACGAGTCACAACGTATGTATTTTATTAGATTGAAAACAAAATCCTGCTCTTGAATGTAAAATGAAGGGCTAGAAGTAAAAAAAGGAAACATATTTTTAAAAAGTGTTTAATAAAAGTTGAAAAACGAGTAAACTTTTCTGTAAAAGGTAGACAGGCAGTTTTTTTTAATTAAAATGGGGGAATGTTGTTGCTAAAATAAACGACAAAAAACGATTTGTCTACCTTTTACTGAACAATTATTTTCTATATCTTTTTATTTAACAATTTAAAAATTTCCCTTTTACTTGCATGAAAAATATGTTTCCTTTTTACTCACAGTCTTTCAAATGTTAAATATAAACCTTGTTGATGAAATTTTAAGAGTCTTTTTCAATAAAACAATGTGATTAATATTAATAAATAAATTATAACTAAACACAAACTATGCGAAAGTTTTGTTAATGGTCATTTTAATTACACAGTAGAAATTTTCAGGGACTATTTGACCTATCGAATAATTTATTTCTTAAATTATTCTTTTTTGTTGTTAACGAACAAACTGAGTCTAAAAAAGAATAATTTAAGGAATAAATTAATCGATCGTTCAAATAGTCCATGAAATTTTCTACTAAACACAAATTATTTTAGCATATAATATAAATTTTTCCAAAACAGATGTAGCCGGATTGCCATGGTTTCCGTGAGAATTGAGCGTGTTCCGAAGTGAGAAGACCGACGCTATAACAGCAATTAATTGTTGACTGAATCATTCCATATAAAATGGTGGGCATCCACTTCTTCAGATTTAAATGACTTTTGGTAGGAATTTTTTTTATCATAAAACAAAAATCTGCTACAGTAAACATTTAAAAAATTAACTAAATTAAAATTTCACTTCTTGTTTTTTAAGTATTTTTTTTTTTAAATATATCGGTAACTAGTATATTAAAAAAGGTTTTCGTTGAATTTTTAAAAGGGCTAAAAAAAAATAATTTTTCAGAAATACATTTTTTTTCAGTTTTATAAAAAAAAATTTTATTATAGTTGAAATTATTAACTTGAAACAAATTTACTCAAATATAAAAATAAATAAAAATTTATACAAAATTAAACAAAAAAATACCTACCCTCCTAATTTGAGTTCTCGTTAGTCACATTATTCATGTTTATGGATGTTTTTAAATAATTTTTCCCCAAAAATTTTGTACAAATTCAAAAATAAATATTTTTGAAAAAAACTGAAAATTTTTTAATGTTGAACTTTTTTTCTAAAATAAATGGCCCGTAGTCATAGTCGAGATAAAGTAGGCACAGAAGTTAGCGTCACCTTTTTGACACAATTTCCAACGGCATATCTGTCAAAAAAGCCGAAAAGGAGGCTTTAAAAACTGGAAAAGTGAAATTTTTAAATCGCACAAGTTTAAGAAAAAACATATTTTTTTTCTTGGGCAAAACTGTTAGATAAAAAAATCCCACCAAAATTCACTCAAATCGAATAGATTGATTACAACCATTTGACATAGAATGACCCATCTTACAAATAAATCAAAGTTATAATAAGTTAAAAACAATATTGATATTCAAATTAACAAAGAAAAAAAAACGATACAAATTGAATGTTTGTACTCAAAGTTACTAGCATAAAGTAATACTAACATGCATACTAGTAGATACTCCTCGCTATAAAAAATTTTAATCTATTTAAGAGATTAACGATTGCTTGAGTATGTCCAACTTTTTCAGCTCAATATCTTTTATTGTTTCTACAATAGAGTTATGAAATCGACGTTTCTCTTCAAGTTTTTCTTTGGCTATTTTTTCTTTTAATTTCATTTTATCTTCGTAATATTTTTCGCGTGTAGTTTTTCGTTTGCGCGATGATCTTGGTTGTTCTGGGGATGGTGGTGGTAAAGTTGGATGTGTTGGCGGTGAAAGTGGTTTTGTTGGCGGTGATGGTGGTTGTGTGTGCGGCGAACCTAGATGTTGTGATGGTGTTGGCGGTGATGGCAATGTTGCTGGTGACTGTTGCAATAGAAAAGGATTTGTTGACTCCTCTGATTTTGGTGATAGTGTATCGACTGGTATATCAATAAGGATTTCACTTGAAGAATTATTATCATCCATTTGTTTAATGCCACCAAAAGTAGCTTCCATAATTTCCATATAAGGTGCAATATATGAGGGCACTTTGCCAGTGGTTTTAGCATTTTTGAAAGTTATAAAAAGTGTACGCATTTTACTTTCTAATGCCCTTACTGTAGCTGAGGTATCCTAAAAAAGTTTTAAGAAGAAACTTAGCTGATACCAAATAATAACTCGTTAAATTTGAAAAACTTACCGCAAACCCCATCGCTATCATATCATCCAATACACGTCCATAAGCATAGCGCTTTTTTCTTGAGTGAATAAATTCATCTTTCCGCCCTAAATAACATTTAAGAAATAGCTCGATTTCAGAAGACTTCCACACTTTGCGTTTCCTATGTACATGGATAAAAGATTTAAGTATTAATTAAGGGATATTTTAACTAAATATTTTCTTACAATTTTTCATCCGTTGCCATTTGCAAAACCTCCTCTACTCCTATACGACAAAATATAAAAATTTAATTCAGTTTTTAATATTCTTTTGGTCCTTTCATTTTTTTTTTTTTTTTTTTTTGGGGTTTGGTTGAATGGCCAAGGTTGGTAAACCGAAAGCCAGGTTATGATCCTTGATTGTTGTATCCTCGGATTGTTGTAATATTCCAAAAGTTATAAATTTCAGATTGTTGTTTGTTTGTAGCCAAGGTTAATATTTATAATATATTGATACGAGAGCATATGTGTTAGCTTTATATGCTGTAATTTTCCTTTTAATTTGTGTTGGAGGGTTGTTTGCAATTTGACATTTAACATGAATAAACGAATGCACATATATTGACGTTTGTGTGCTTTGACGTATACTTTGACTAGACTGTGAGAATGGTGGATACGTAAAAATACCCATTTTGGTATTAACGAATGATATAAAAAGTATAGATATATCTTTGTATAAAAGCATTTATATACATAGAAGTGAACGATTTAAGCTTATTTAATAAGCTTTTTTTTTTAATTTTTAAATCTTTGGTTTTTTTTTTTTTTTTTAAAAACTTTGGTTTTTTTTTTTTTTAAAACTTGGTTTGCGCTCTTTGTAAAAAAGAGGCAAGTTGAGTGATCTTGGTTATATTGTTTCCTCGAAAGATATCTTCGAAGTTAAAGTGATCTTTAAAAATATTAAATTCGGATCTTATGTTACTGAGATTTCTGCAAAGGAAGGTTTGATGATAGTAGCTATCAGATTGACCACATGAACAGCGGGTGGATCTGATAGCTTGTATTTTATGTAGGTATTGTTTGTCATAGGTATGTCCCGTGAGAATTCTGTTAAGTGTCTTAATTTCTGTGGTAGACATGTTAAAGTTTTTGAACCATGTTTTATTTCTCCTTGAGGGAAAAGTAGTAGCAAATAAATTAGGTTTATTAGTTGAAAAATTAATAAAATCATTGTACCAACTATCATAAATTTTTGTTTTAATTAGCTTAAGAGCTTCGTCAATTGTAAGTTTAAAATCTTTATTCGGACTGTTTGATGTAGCGTTTTTGGCAATTTCATCAGCTTTTTCATTGCCAGGGATACCTTTATGACTAGGTACCCAAACGATGTGGATTTGACAGAAATTATGAGTGTTAATATTTTCATGAATATTGTAGGCAATGCTGTTGGTACTTTTGGGGTTTTGTAATGCTTGGCACGACCCAAGGCTATCAGTGAAAATAACAAGCTTGTCGCATTCTTCGTTAATGGCTAAGCTGACGGCTTCTTTGATAGCCATCAGTTCACCAAAAACTGATGACGATTTAAAATTGAAGTTGAAGCTGTGTTCAGAATTAGAAGAATAGTTGTAGATACCACATCCGGTAGTGTCTTCTGATAAAGAAGTGTCTGTGAACATAATGTGAAAAAAGTCAGCCTTGTAGTCACTTAGTATGCTGGAAAAGTGGGCTTGAACTGTTTCAGCTGTCATATTTATTTTTTTTCCAGGAAAAAGATTATCATGAATAATAAGATTTGAAGTGGGACAAGGAGTGTGAGGATCAACGACATCAAGGCTGTCAAGAATTTCTGAAAAAAGGTTGTATACTTTAGAGTAGCTAGAGTTGAGAGCTGAGTTGCCACAAATGGCATTTTTGATAGGATCATTATACGCAAAAATTTTCACCAGTTCTTTCGCCGTAAGCCATGTGGCACGTTCAGGAGCAGGAAGTTCATTGGAAAGGGCATAAATTAGAGGAATTGGTGTAGATGGGGTTACCCCCAAACATCTTCTTAAAAACTTGTTTTGTAAAGTAATGATTTTTTTCGATGCAGTGTCGGAACTGTTAGATGTTGTGGTACTGCAGTACTCAATTTTGGATCGAACTAGAGATTTGTAGATGTTTAAGGCCTTTTGTGGGTTTAATCCTGATTTAATGTTGGTGAGATATTTAAAAAATTGAATATTTTTGGACGCTTTATTAATTACGTCATTATAGTGATCTTTGACTGTAAGCGAGGAATTGATGGTTCTTCCTAATATCTTTAAGTTCTGGACTTGTGGCAGTGATTGATTACTGATAATTATAGAAATATTTTTAGGAGGGCCTCTGATCAAGTGCATGAGTTTAGTTTTGTTAACATTGAAACTTAGGTTCAAACTGCTACAACTCTCAGCGAAAGAGTTTAAAGTAGATTGAAGACTTGTTTTGGCTTCGTCAAGTGTGTCACCAGATGATATAAAAAAGAAATCGTCAGCAAATTGAAGTATTTGAGTGTCGTTATTGCTAAGGTTATGTAGTTTTGCTGTATAGATATTAAAGAGAATGGGCGACAGGCAACTTCCTTGTGGGAGTCCATTGTAAATATTGACGACTTCATGGCCCAAATTAAGTTTTCTAAGAGAAAGAAAGTTTGTAATCCATTCGACATAGAGCTGATCAAGTTCAAGATCTGAGAGCATATCTTTAAGGAGACTTATGTCAACACAGTTGTAGGCATTTGAAATATCAGTTGAACATAAGATTACTTGTTTTTTCTTACTTTTGGATAAATATATGTTGTGAAGAATATGATTTAGACACATTGAACATGATTTGTTCTTCCTATATGCAAATGAATTTGTAGGAAAGCAGTCGTTACTTTCAAGAAGATCATAAAGTCTGTTTTTAATGCATGAGTTGACTAATTTAAGAAGAACAGGAATTAATGAAATGGGTCTGAAGTTTTGAAATGAACTAAGATCAGCGTCTTTTTTAGGGATAGGGACAACTTTGATATCTCTCCAATGATCAGGTATTTGGTTTGATAGAAAAATGTCATTTAAGATTGTTTTGAGGTTGCTCAAAGTTATCTCAGGGAGAGCTTTGATCATTTTATAAGATATACCATCGAGCCCTGCCGCCGAGTCTTTTCTCTTTTTGGATAAAACATCTTTAAGCTCATCTAAGGTGAAAGCCAAGTCAGAATTGGGTTCAACCTCTAAATTGATGTCAAGTCTAGTTGAGTTGGCTGGAACTTGATCATTTAGCATATTAAGAAAGTCTTGGTTATTGTTTGAGGACCATGTTTCATAAGTGTTTTGTGAAAAATCACCTCTTAAAGATTTTACAAATCTCCATGCACTTTTGCCTTTACTCAGCTCAAGTTCATCAATCTTATTATTGAAATTGTTTTTTTTTGCTTTTTTTTTTGCTTTATTCCACTCTTTCCTCGCCAGAATTGTATTTTCAAAGTTTTCAGGAGTAGGATATTGCTTGGATTTTTTAAAAGCAGCCTTGAGAAGTCTATAGTATTTGGCTACTTCCTCATTCCACCAGGAGTTGGGAGTTTTGCCTTCAGAAATGGTATGGGTAGCATACTTAATTTCATCCTTAACTTTATGCTCAAAATCATCCAAGTTTGAATCACATTCAAGAGTACTTAGAGAGTTTAGGAGCTTATTTCTGGAGATAAATTTTGTGCTTTTGATAATGATGTCAACCGATTCAATTATGATGGGAAAATGGTGGCTGCCGCCAATCCTGGTGGGGTCTAATGACCAATTGTAAGGAAGATTACTATTTGAGAAGGCTAAATCAAGGACAGAGCCATTGTCGGCACACATGTCTTTTTTAAAAGTAAAGGGCCCATTGTTTAAGTTAATAAAATTGGATTGTTGGATTAGATGTACTAAGTGCTTGCCTCTGTTTGAGTCTATCGTGTCACCCCAGACAGTGGCTCTGGCATTGAAGTCGCCAACTAGAAGAACATTGGTGTATGGCTCTAGAAAATTTAAAATTCTGGTGATTTCACTAATAAAATTGCTTATGTTGAGACTTGGTGGAAAATACGTATTGCATATAACAATATTGGGGTTTAAATTTATTGTTTTAATGATGAGAATATCATAATCACTGTTAAAAGTGATTTTTTGATATTTAATGTTGCGTTTGATAGCTATGGCTACACCACCATAACCATCATTGCGGTGTTTTTTGCAAATATTAAAATTAATGATTTTTCTATGGGGGTTGTTATTGGAAAGAAAAACTTCGCTTAGACAAGCGAAGTCAAAATTGTATTTGTTAAGATAATATTCAATGGTATCTATATTAGCTTTGAGAGATTGGCAGTTGTATTGTAAAATTTTCATGGTGATTTAAAGGGGTTGGAATTTTGAACTTGGAGAGAATCTTTTTGGGCAATAATTGCCTCGAATTGGTCTTTAAGACCTTGAATTTCTTCAAGAGCACTGTTATTGTTGTGCTCAAAAGAAATTCTTTGAGTGATTTTGATCATTTGGTAAATAAACTTTTCAAATTGGGACACAAGTCCTTTTTGATATTCGGAGGATTCATAAACAGGAGTTATTTGGTTTCTGGTCCTAAAAATTTTTGGTACTTCCTTGGGAGGAGGGGTCGCGTACCTATCATTTCCTTTTTTGGCAACATAACTGTATGGTTTTTTGGTAAAATTTTTGTTTATGTCGTTATCTTTGTTGATAACATCAGTTTCAGCATTATTTAAGGCAGGGAACTCAGCATCTTCAACTTCGAGCAACTCGAACCTGTTGCCACCACGAGGGTAATAGATGTCAAGAGCTTCCTTACGGGTTAGCTTCTTGACAGCCCTGACTCGCGCGATTCTCTCCTCCTTCTCCCATTGAGGGCATAGAAGTTTATCTTTAGCATTGTGACCTTGTAAATTACATAAAATGCAGGTGGTGGATTCACAGTTGGGATTTTTGCATTCAATTTTGCCACATTTTAAACATTTTTGTTTTTTTGTCCTACAAGACATAGCAGTGTGACCAATTCTAAAGCAAAGGTCACATTGTCGTAATGGAGGGATGAAAAACTCAACATTGAGTTTGGTGTAATTGTAAATGATATGTTTAGGCATGTCATTACCAGCAAAACCTAGTTTAATACTTAAAGTGGGTATGTAATCACCAGTTTGTTTGTCTTTGCGCGTGAAGCGTTTTACAGAAGTGATGGGAATGGATGTGATAATTTCTTTAGCTATTTCTTCCTCGGAAAAACATAGCGGAACTCCTCTAATAACTCCATAAATTTCTAAGGCAGTTTTGGGGATAAATTGTCTGAAACCTCTACTAGAAACGCGATTATCTACTGCGAAATTGTTAGCAGCATAGGTGTTTTTGAAAATAACTTTAAAAAGGGTTCTACCAATGGCTTGGATATGGTGAATGTCTTTTATGCGGAGATCGCGAATTTGGCTGAAGAGGGATAGCCCATTAGTTAATTTTTCTTCTTTGAGTGTAAGATGCTCTGACGAGTCGACTAACACAAAAATTTCTCCATTAAAATCTTTGGGGTATAAGATGAGAGGCCTATCTTTAGGTTTATGGGGTTCATTATTATTTGTGGTTGGAGGAACTGTACCACCACATGCATTTTGAGAATCATCAAAATTGGTTGTATTATGTGGATTACCACCACATGCATTATCAGACTCATTTAGGTTTGTTGTAGTATGTGAACTACCACAACCTGCATTGGTATTGTTTTCGGTATCTGTTTCGATTTCGTCTGTACCTAACGAACAGGTTTTGTCACGAGCTGCAAAGCTACTTCTTTCCACATTTTTATCATTTTTGGCGCGAAATTGCGCGCTTTTAGATTCACCGTTATCTGTCACAACTTCAAAGTCCATCGATTCTGTTTTTTTTGTATTTGCATTTGTATCTGAATTATTTGAGCTTGTATTTAAATTATTTTCAACGCTAGAATTCGCACACGAATCGTTATATTCAATCAAACCTTCCTTACTAAGCTCATAAAAATTAGTCACATTTTCAACTTTAGAAATTTTAATTTTCTTTTTTGCACCGGTTGCAACAGGTTCATCATTTTCAGATTCAGACGCCACCAGCCATTTGGGCGGCGACGCCATCTTATCTGTTGGACTTGCAGGAGACCTGCAAGTCACCTTGACTCTTTTTTCCTTAGGAATTTTTTTTTAAAAAAAGAAATATCACTAATATACACTTCGAGGGAACACCAAGATTACTCACCCTTATTAGGGAAATAATAATTTCCAATTTGTTTTAAACGTTGATTATTTTATGTGTGTAAATGCTATACACAAATATATTTTTTTTTTTTTCACTACACAGTTATAAGACTGTACACTTGTTACGACTTAAAAAACACGCACGATCCACACCGCTCAATGTCCGAATGAAGAAATGGTCCTTTCATTGGAAATTTGTTGAAAGTTGTAACGGTTTTGCTTTTATTCACTGCAAACTCGCTCCGCTTGTTCAATGAGTTGTTGCGTTTGTTGGTACACAAGAGGCTATAATCCAGGAATTTAATTTCAATTTAAAACACGATAAAAAAGCGTGCAATAAAATTAAATCCTGAACCAAAATTCTTTTCGCAAAATTTGTTTAAATTATGTTAGAGAAGATACAAAATCAGATGGTGTTGTTTGATTTCAAGTTGAGCCGGTAACTTTGGAATCGATACTTTTTGATCCATACCATCAGTGCTGTCGTTCTTAATTTTGTTTTAAACAGCCTGAGTGCCCAACAAGAACGGTAAAGGCTCATTTAAGGCTTATGTACACGGTTCGATTTTCTGGTCATTTTTTATCGAATCGACCCGTGTAAACAGCAATTCGATCGATCTTCACCTTGTATTTAAGGGTTGAACACAAGTGGTTCGGTAAAAATAGACCTGTGTAAAGGATGATTTACACGGGTCGATTTTTGTCGAACCACTTGAGTTCAACCCTTAAATTGAAAAAAAGGTTAGAAAAATCGACCCGTGTAAATCATCCTTTAGTGTCACATGTACTACCCCACCGGATATTTTCTATTTCACTGAGCCATAAATAATTTGTTTGGTCAGTGACAACTCATTAAATAGTCAGGCCTGAGCCACTTACTCGCCCATTGAAATGCAAGCCCACACATTAACATATATGTTTGCATCCTATTTTTCACCTTCGCCTTCTAAATCTTATCACAACTCTGATGCATTACGTCAGACCGGAGTATCAGATGAACCAGCGGTCTCACCGATCAAACAGCTGTCCGGTAGGCTTCTTAAGAACAGTCAAAGTGCCCAGCAATAACGGCACCGGTCACAAGCCCTAGCATACGTTCACATTACCACCAACTTTACATTCGGGTAACTTTTGTTTACATCGGGTGAGCTCACTTTTTCATTCCGGAATACGCCGATTATATTCAAATCCCGTGATTTCAGGATATCAGAAAATCTCGAAATCTTGGAGTTTGAGTAGTTGAGTAGTTTTTGCTTCAATGAAGAGTTGTTAGTAAAAACCCAAATAATTTTACCGGGTCCCATACCCGAACTGAGGCGTGTCCGATGGTATGTGTCGCCTTTCTAAGTGTGGAGGCCTTTTACAGCGATTGAGGGAAATTACTCTTAAGCTAAGGGTACACCTAGCGACGCGACCAAATATTCTTTGCATGTGTTCTAATGGAGCATAGTACACCTAGCGACAGCAGCATCATGCGACACTACGCGACATCAAACTTTTTGCTGGTCCAACATCTGTTTCACGATGTCCACTACTTCTGCGCAGTACACACTTCTGCACTTTTCGGATCACCCTATATGTGTGATTACAACTTCGCTTCCGGATTATGCAAGCGGAGGTCGAGAGGCACCTTTTGATTCATCTGCCTTTCATTTTGTGCCATATCTGAGATAGTCCCGAAAAAATGCGGGACTGTGGGATTCTCATTTGAAAGTCCTGAAATACCTAGATTGTCAAAAACGTTCGGGATTCGATAACTCACTTGGAAGAGTTGCTGGCTTTTCACACCGCTTTCACACACTATTTGTGGCAACCACAGAAAAAGTGTATCTAATATTGGCGCGCAGGATCAACACAAATTCTAGTTGCTTGGAACCGGTTAACCGATTAGTCAAACAATTGAATATTTGAGAGTAGGTACGTGATACCATTCTTGCGGGGTCGTTTCTCTTTTGTCAGAATATTCGCCATGAAAACTACAGTGTGGCAACTACAAGCACAATCACCATTTGTTTTTTCTTCTATTTCTGGAAAATTTTTTTGCTGCGGCCGCATGTATAAATTAATAAAATCGTTCAACTGCATGTAAAAAGAACAAAAAAAGTTTTAAGTAATTATTGTTTTATTATTAACAATTGTATAAATATTATGATTATGTTTGATTTATTAATTTTTTAGCAATTCGTAGCAAATGAAAAGTGTCTGAAGCCTTAGATTCGGAGGGAGGGTGGATAGTCCCTAATTGCTGTGTATCTCGATTTAATGAACAATTGCAGTAAAGAAATATTCGTGAAAAAACAGTGCTTGGGGTATGTTAATATGAAGAAGCTAAACTTACTTGTTTTGATTTAATTAAATACTAAAGATTTTTGTCTGAATTTGTCCATGATTTCATAAATACGTGGTGGGTACCAGCAAAGCATAATTCTTGAATACACATATTGCCATATATGTACTATGTGAGTATGTATACAGTATACAGTAAGTGCAGCGCTGCCCTTACCTTGAATTTATAATCGGCAGACAGTTTTATCCGAGGTAAATAGATAGAATTTTGGTATATTTTTGACAACTTTACTAACTAGAACGATTTATTAAACAAATTAATTAAATTAAATAATCTTGATATTTATATCCTATACTTTCATATTATGTAGTTGTTGGAAATGAATCCTTCACCCTTAACCGCAGCGCAGCGCAAACGCGGTGGCGGCGGCGGCGGCAGAGTATCATTGAAAACAGCGAGTACAACGGGAATTCCGGACAAGGAAGTGGATAGTAAGAATAAATTAGAAATGGATAGTGTTGCTTTGGCCATATCCCCAACAGCAGAGGTAACTGAGGTAGCAGCACCAGCGGCAGCTGCAAGTGTAGAATGCCGTCGTAGTTCACGTAAAAAAATTATCAAATTCGACGTAAGAGATTTATTGAATAAACATCGAAAACCACATAAAATACAAATTGAAGCACGCATCGATTCCAATGCGCCACAAACACCAAAACCCACCTCCACCACCACAACAGCATCTATGGGTGGTGGTGGTGGTAGTGATGGTGGCGGCGTTGGTCTTATTGCATCCACTTCAGCTGATTTGAGTAGTAAGCAAAAAGCATTTATGGAAAAATCCGCAATATTTCGTCGCATGTCAATGTCTGAACAACAGAATAAAATATTAAATACACCACCACTTCCACCACCATTGTCCGCTATGCCAAAAATCGGCAGCATTACCAGTCGTAAGACTAATGTTAATATTTTGAATGCTGCCGCAATAGATCCAGCAAAAATAGCACAGGCACGTCGTCTAAGTCGTACACAGGAAATATTTAATGCCAGTCTTATGAAGTCCAAACAAAATTCCAGCTTAATTGTGGCACAAATTGAAAGTACGAATAGCAGTAGTGTGAGCAGCAGTGGTTCAATGTTGGCGCAAACAATTGTAACACCACAGTCACCAGCGCAACAACAAAAACCAATAACAACAGAAAGTAAGTTGCATTTTGTCATATAGAATTGAAGCTTAGAAGTTAAACCTCACTAAATCTCGACTTTTATTTCATATTAAGTCCTTTTTATATTTATTCATATTTAATCCCAACCCTACTCCTAACCCTAGCCCTATTCCTTACCCTAATAGTATCCCATTGTTGGATAAATATGATTTCGCTTCGTAAATCGGTTCAAATGTTGTATGGTATTTGGGTTTTCATACCACATACGACAATAATTTAATTTCAATAAAAGGTATCGTTTATTCCATTCCCTGCTAGACATTGAGCGACAATGTAGAAATATAAATCAGCTGATATTTACATTAAGATATCCCATCACGTTCTTAAAGGCAAAATTACAAATCTGATGGGACTGTCATACATTGTCTAGCAGGTTTTAATAACCAAACAAAGAAACTTATCTTGTTGTTCCGGACTTTAATTAGCGTTTAGGCCTAAAAACATATTAATATACTTTTTTTTTATTAATTTTTAACCTTTTTGCTCTTTGTGTCGGAGAAAACGAACTTCCGGTTGAATAGCCAATTTTATATATTTAATTATTATTTTTTAAAAGCTCCAACCAACAAGCGTAAAAGCGCTTCCAACACACTTTCAACACCAACAACTCTCGCCGATACGTCCACTGATGATACTGTTGAAACTGCTATACAAAAGCGACGTGGACGTTCGTTGAAAAGTAAAGTTACCACACCACCACAAAGTACTGCAACGAAAACAATTCAAAAAACCAAGCCAGAAAGCAATGAAGTAGCAGCTGCAACAAATACTGCCAGAAATTGGAAAGAATATAAAGCCAATTTAGCAAAATCTAACGAATCACTCGAGAGTAAGGCTCAAAAACGTTTCCTAACCAGAAAACCTAATACAACGCCGAATGAAGATGTTATTTTAGAAATATCATCTACCTCTTCGGAACTTGAATTTACAGCAGCGCCAATAAAACAAACTTCAAAAGATAAAAATGAAACCGAAAAACAAAAAAACTTTCCAGCTGTTGGTACGCAGCGAAAGAGTTCGCAAGTTGTTGAAACCGAAATTGTAAGCACGGAACCAGAACTCGTTGTTGCCGCTGTTGAAGAAATATCCACTGAGAAAACAGAAACAGAAAAATCCATCATCGCAGAAACAGCAGATAGCTCGAGTGCAGCAAAAAGTGTTGTTCTACCAACAACGGAGAGTATGAAAGATGCTCCCGCAATAGAAAGCACAGCAATTGATGCCAGTTCGCCAGCTAGAGCAACACCTGGTAGTCGCAAATCGAGCGGTTCCGAATCTGAAACTGGCTCAGATCGTAGTAATAAAAGTTATAAAAAGGGTGATAAATTACGAGTTTCTTTGAAACGCTTAACCCTACCAGAACATGGAACAATATCATCACCATCTAGCAGCGTTAACAGCGATAGCGATAGTCGTAGCAGCCCTACCAGCAGCAGCGCTTATACTAATAAAAGCAGCAACAGTAATGATGATGATAATGCTGGTAGTAAGGAAAGAGTTAAAGCAGGTAAAGGTTTGCCCACTAGGCGCTCACATCGTTTTTCGTTAAAAAATACCGACGATGAAACAACAACAGCAACAGCGAGACGCAAGAGTCAAACAAAAACAAAACAGAGTTTGAATGAGAGTTTAAAGCAAACAACAATGGAGGTAGAGAAAACAGATAATGATATTGCATTGGCCGCTGATTTGAATGAGGCATTGAATACTGCCGTTAAAACGGATAATATTAGTGCGTTATCTAAAGCAGAAGAAGCAGAAAATGTAAAAGAAGTTGAAGTTAAAAATCCTGTATTATCAATCAATGAGAATGAGAATGTACCGAGTGAAATGTTAGTAGAAACGCACGTTGATAAGCCTGCAGAGCGAAATAAAAAGAAAATTAAAGACAAAGATAGTACACCAAAAACAACGCAAGAAGCTGAACTTGAAACTAGAAACATAAAAGAGGCAGCAAAGGTGGACAACAAAGATGTAGAGAAACTCAACGTAGATGACCAAGTTCCAACAGTATCACATGTGGCCACTACCAAAAGAGAACGTCGCATAACTTTACCATTAAAAAAACAAGTAAGCAAATTTAAAATGTATGAAGCAGCTGTACAAGATGTAGCTGCAAATGTTGAGACGAGCACTTTGCTGGATATATTGAATACAGTTAAACAAAATACTTTAACAATTGGAGCTACGATGGGTGAAGTTACCAACGAAGAAGCACTTCAAAGAGAAGTTGAACCAAAGAGTGACAATTCAAGCGCGGAAGCTACTAAACAGTCCCCTGAAGTGAATGCGGAACTACAGCCACTGATAGGAGGAGAAGCAAGAGCGCAGGCTGAGTCTAGAGTAGACGAGGTGCAAGCCCAAATGCCAGATGTTGCATTAGAAATTGAATTAGAATTTGAAAATGATAGTAAATTACATAAAAAATCGACTGAGATACAAATGATAGCACCGGCAGGAGATACAATCTCAGAAATAATAGCTGAAGTGGAGTCACACAATTTGCAGGGAATGACAGCAGGCGAAGATAAAAACAAAGAAGAACTACAGAAAACAACCGTAGCAGTTCCTGAACTTGCTGTCGAAAATAAATCACTAGAACACTCAACCTCATCACCGCTCACATTAGAAAGTCCAACCAATTTGGATGAACATTCTGTTTGCAGCGAACTCTCATCGGACAAAATATACGATGAGAGTAGTTCAGAGGGAATAATGAGTTCAAAATCTACACGTAAAGGTAAGAAGACGCCTTCGCCTACACCCTCATCTGAAGACAGTCTCAAAGAAACAAAAAAGCCAACGCGCCGCTATGAAAGACGTTCGCAACGTGGTAATGCGTCCGAGCATAAAACTTTAGAGGAAACATTTGCTGAAATTGCGGCAGCAAGTTCTAAAGCGGTGCTGGAATTGAAAGCAAAAAAGGTGGATGTGACAGAAGAAGGCGCGGAAAACGTAGAAGAGAGTGTGATTGAAAATTTCGTATTAGAAGAGAACGCAGATGCAGTGCCAGGAAAAGATGGTGAGTTCAGTAATTTGGAGCTAGAAGCAACTGGCGGTAACGAAATCAGTAAAGTGACTACACAAATTATGGCTGAGAACGGTGATAAAATGGAAGAAAGCATAGAAATCACGACAATAGATGGCGGCGAGAAGATCGAAGAAGTTTTCAAAGCTGCAGAAGAAAAGGTAGAAAGTGTCGAGGAAACGCTGACCCCTGTAATGGACTATAATTTAACTAAAGCCTTGCGCGAAGAATCGGATAGTAATTCAAATCATGCAACACCGTCACGCCGCGGAAGAAGGACTAGAACCAAGAAATCACCCACTGTAAGTCCACCCACTGTAGCTAAAACGCCGGAAACAGACGAACTTAAAGTAAGTGCTACTGAACAGGACTTGCTGGCATCATGGAAAATAGTGGAGGAAGCTACTGAGAGTATTTCCCAAACAATAGACCCAACGTATATTGTAGAAAGGACTGAGATTGCTTCAGAGATAACGATAATGAGCACAGATGAAGCTACAACCTCAGCATGCAACTTAACTGTAGAAGGAGAAGCCAGTTTGAAGGAATCAAATCAACAGGAAATCCAATACTGTGAGGCAGTGACAGAAGCGTTCCAACAGTACTCAGTTGTTGAGTCTTTAGAACAACGCGAGGTTGAAGTAAATATTGAAGCCATACCGAGTCCAACAGAAGGCGTAAACAAAAAAACTCAAAAAGAAAGTTCGAGTCCACCTCTCGGAAAATCACGAAAACATAAAAGGGGCACCAGTTCAAAGTCTAAAAAATGTACAAATACCGAGTCCGAAACAAAGAAAAATGAACCAGTTGAGCCGAAGGGAGATGAGGTTGACGAGCTCAACTCCGTAAAACTTGGTTCACAAGCCGTCTTGCAGCCAAAAAAACACGAAACCGATGTGGAGAGCGTGAAACCCGAAGACCCGAAGACACAAATGCATGGAGGAGCACAGCACACACCCTTAGAAGTAGAAGGCCAAGAAACTCTACAAGCCTCAAGAGATAATGCTTCGGAAAATACTGAAAAGGTTTTTGAGAAAAAAGGTGCTTCGAAAGCAGATTCAACACCAGTCGTTGAAGAAACCGCAGCACAAAACGTGACAGAACAAATGCTAGAACAACGTGCAAAAGCTACCACACCAACCGAGAAATCCACCACACCTACCGATAAGTCTGCGAAAAAGACACCAAAACGAAAAAGTCCAAAGCTAAAAAGCGATGATAAACCGGCCACGAATCAAACCCTGCCCCTAGCAGCACAGCCAGTGGAGTGCCCTCCTCAAATCGTCGAAACAAAAGCCAAAAACAATGAAAAAGAAGACACAACCGTAAAAGGACGTAAGTCGCGAAAAGGAAAGCACTCGCCAGATGCAAATAAGGATAACAATGTGAGTGTTCCTCTCGTCACTGAAACGGACTCTCACACAAGTCCAAAGAATCCACAAAATATTGTAGTAGCAGAAGTTGAAGTGAAAGACGTTGCGCTCGCAAAAGCACCACCCAAGAAACGACTGCTCAAAATGCAGATGCTTTACGAAGAAAAAGCGGCGAGTGCAAATGCCAGCACCAGTGTAGAGCTGCCAACTTCATCAGCTCTGAGTAGCAGCTCAACAAAAACAAGCAGCACCTCTCAAGCGACATGCGATACAAATAAACCACCAAAAGAGAAAAAGACTAAAAAAGAGATGACGAAAACGTCCGATGATCAAGCAACAAAACGCGCAAGCTATGATAATCAAAATGAATCTTCTTCTTTGGATGAGGAAAGCCGCTCAGCTACGTCTACACCGGTGTCCAAGCGGTCCAAGCAACAAAAAACGACACCAGAAAAGATATCAGAGGAAAAGCCCAAAGCAGGCGCTAAACGAAAATCTAAATGGGATCAACAGCCCAGCAGCGCTGAGAAAAAAGATGATAAATCGGGAGCCACTTCAGCGCACAAGTCAGAAAAGAAAAAGTTGCTGTCACCTGAAGACACAACTACCACCAGCACCACCCCTGACCAGTCTAAGAAAATGGAAGAAAAGAGCGCAAAGAAGAAAAGGCAAAAGAAATTGAAAGAAGCATTTGAAGCTGCGCTAAATGATGCGCTGAATAAACAGCAAAAACAAATTGAAGCGAGTGAAGAGAGCAAAGAGAGCGTTGCCGTTAAAGAAACGAATGTTACAGAAAGAGTGGAGAAGGAGCAAAAAGTAGAGAAAGAAGAAGCGAGAGAAGAAGCAAAAGAAGAATCTAAACTGACTGAGAACAAGCCTACACCGACTGGGGAAAGCAAAACTGGTACAATATCCGAAAGGACCGTTTTGATTGAACCAGAAGAGGATCCAGATCCCTTAAAAGATATAGAGAAATTCATTGAAGACGGCGTAAACTTACTAAAACGTGGCTATAAATTAGATGATGATAGTGTCGATGAAGTTATATCTACAAAAACATTGCTACAAAAAGATGATTACAAGAAGGAAGATAATAGCGTTACAAAAACTGAAGACCAAGAAGAAAAGGAATTAGCAACAAATGCGGCACTGCTACTCAGAGAGGGCATGATAACGCCTAATGAGAGCATAAACAGTGGTGATGGCGGCGATTTACACTCAGCTGAAAAATCGTTTGACGATTCCACCACCAGCAGTAATGAGCACACACCACCGCGTAATTTGTATTATGAAACACCAGCAGATACGCCAGTGGCGACACCAACATCAACGCCACCACCAAAAAGCCCCACAAATGATTCTTCGATTGAAGAGATTTCTGGAGTACGACGTTCACATCGAATCAAACAAATAACGAAAACGCCAAAAGCTCTCGTCGGACGCGGTTTGGTGCGCGATCGAGAACGTTTCTCAATCAAAGATGATGTTGAAATGAAAACGCATTACAGTCTTGATGATCATTTGACTGACTTGGCGCAAGTTGAAGCAAAGAATGCCAAATTCTTGAAGGAAATGGAGGAGCGCTTAAGTAATTTTCAAGTAATCAAAGATAATGAATATAAATGCGAGCGAGTGATAAGTAGAGAAGCGCGTAAAATGTTATGCGATTGCTTTCTAACCGCCGAAGAGGAAGAGCGTGGTGAGTTAGGGTGTGGTGAAGATTGTTTGAATCGTTTGCTCATGATCGAATGTGGTCCCGAGTGCAATGTGAAGGATCGTTGTACAAACAATCGGTTCCAAAAAGTGCTCTGCTCTCCCTGTCGTGTCTTTCGCACGGAAAAGAAAGGTTTCGGCATAATGGCTGATATCGAAATATTACCAGGCGAATTTATTATGGAATATGTGGGTGAAGTGATTAATGGCGAAGAGTTTGAGCAGCGTCGCACAGCATATTCGTTGGATAAGAATCGTCATTATTATTTTATGGCGCTACGTAGTGATGCCATCATAGATGCGACCATCAAGGGTAACATATCACGTTTCATAAATCATTCATGCGATCCCAATGCGGAGACACAAAAATGGACGGTTAATGGCGAGCTGCGCATAGGTTTTTTCAGTCGCAAATCTATTATGCCCGGTGAAGAGATCACTTTTGATTATCAATATCAACGTTATGGTAGAGAAGCGCAACGTTGCTATTGTGAGGCGGCGAATTGTCGTGGTTGGATCGGAGAGGAACCCAATTCGGATGAGGGTGAACAAATTGATGAGGATAGCGATGCGTTGGCTGATGTGAGTGATGAGGATGACAGTGATGACAGCAGCGCAGAGGCGGAAGATGCGCAAAAGAAATTCGAAGTGAGTAAAATGGCAACACACAGCGAGGAGGATGGCAAAGTGAAGTTGGATACATTGAAAGATAAAAAGAAGAAAGATGATGTTGCGGATGATGATGCGAAGGCTAAATTGAAGAAGCTCACTGCTGGAAAGTTGACTGATAAAGCTCGTAAGAAGCGCAAAATTAAAGAAAAGAAAGCAAAACGAATGCGTACGAGCGCTGCAGGTGAACCACGTTATTTGGAGGATCCTGACATTGAAGACGAGGTGAAATTCCTTAGTCGCGCTGGCCTACGCAACCAATCGGACACCTTGCGCTTCTCACGTTTAGTTGTGCGCGCCAAGCTATCGCAAACGCGTTTGAATCTCTTGAAAATTTTGCGTAATGCCGAGCTGCCATGTCGTCGTCTGTTTTTGGACTATCATGGCTTGCGTTTGCTGCATGGCTGGATGATTGAAGATGGTGGTGATATGGCAATACGTCTAGCGCTCTTAGAAGCGCTCGAAAGTTTACCGATAGCAAATAAGACTGTACTCACCGACAGTAAGGTGTATCAAAGCGTAAGAAATTGGTGTGGCAATGCTACGGGCGCAATTACTGCGAGTGCTTCATCGCCTAGCGACGAGTCGTCGAAAGAGAGCACTAGCAGCAATTCAATGCAAATAGAGACATCAGTAGCTGGTGGTGGTGCGCAGGAAGTTCCCTCAGAATTGCAAAAGTTGGCGCTGAAATTAACAACTACTTGGAATAGTTTACCCGAAATCTTCCGCATACCCAAACGTGAACGTATCGAACAAATGAAAGAGCATGAACGTGAAGCAGATCGTCAATATGCCGAAGATGCAAATCGTTCTTCGTATGCAAGTGATCGTTATCAGCGTGATCGTTTTGGACGCGGTCCCACAAACTCGCGCTACTCCAAACCAAGTTTTGGCAAAGATAATCGCAATAGTAGTATAAGTGTTTTGGGTTCAACGCCTAACAGCGATCCGCGCAGACGTCCGACCCAAGATAATAATGGTACAAATAATGATAATATGAAACATTTGTCGAAAGAGCAGCGGCGTGAGATGTTTGCAGCGAAGGTGTGTGCCAACTCAAATTTATTTTAGAACTCAGTCAATAATCTCTTTTTTTTTTTTCAATGTACATAGGTGGCACGCGATGAGGCCGAGAAACGTTTGGCTGAGGAGCGTCGCGAATTTGAAACGAAATGTCGTTTCTTTGGTTTGGATCCCAAGAAGACGCGTCCGCAAGACGTCCCATTTTGTGTGGATCCGTCAACAGGTCAATGGTTTTCTGTAGCGCGTCAAGCAATAGCCACACCACCATGTTATGCTCATATACAAGTTCAGCCCAAACCCAAATCTTTAGATCCAGCTGATTATAAGTTGCCTGCTGTGGTTGCGACTTTGCCGCAGCAATGGAAATTTGCTATTACTACGTTGGGTCAGATATATTATTATCATCAAAAGCAACGTGTGCCACAATGGCATCCGCCGACACCGGATCAAATACGCGCTGCAGCCGAGGAGGCTGATAGCACCGATAGTGAGTCGTGTGAGGAGGCTAAGCTGATCAATGAGAGTAGCGAAGAGGATGAAATTCTTATAGGTATGTATAAATATACATATTAGGGTGGGCTATAAAAGGATCGCGTATCTACTAAATATAAAGGGAAGAGAAAATAGAAAAACAGAAAAAAAGGGAGGAAAAAGATAGAAAAACTATTGGAAAAAAAGAGAAGAAAATTTGGAAAAAAGAAAAAAAAGTAAAGAATAGAAAGAGAAAAGAAAACAAATTAAAGAAGAATAAAAAAGATAGAAAGAAAAAGAAGAAGAAAAAAGAAAGACGGGGAAAGAGAGAAAACGGAAAAAATGAGGTGGAAACAAGTAAGGAAAGCTGTCTTCGGCTATGCCGAAGGCTCAATACCTTTCATGAATAAGCGTCACGATTTTCACTGTTTGATCCCAGTACAGCCTGTGTGAATTTAACTTAAGCTCATACCGAAATTATCGGAACTATCGATTATATAGGGGAGATGTGTTATATTGGCCTAATCTCATTGAATTTTAACATCGACATTCCACATTCTAAAATAGCAATAGTTACGAAATTTCACGTTCCTACCCATATAATTACAGGAGTTATCTACCAAAATCCGTTTATCGGAACAATCGATTGTATGGGGCTATGCGAAATATTTATCCCATCTCGATGATAACGGTAAAAAAGAGAAAACCTGGCTAGAGAAGAGAAAAACTTCACTTATTTTCCATTTTATCTCTTTATTCTAGAAAGAGTTACAGAAAAAAAAATGAGGGCCTGTTCTGGCAAAGAAAAAAAAGGGAAAAGGAGTAAAAAAGAAAATAGAAAGGATAGGAGGAAGAAAAAAATAAAGAATAGAAAGAAAGAAAAAAGAGAAAAAAGGGACGAAAAAGTAAATATAATAGGTATTCTCTCTTTTTTTAATTAAAAAAAATTAAGTTAAATTAAATTGCGGAAAAAAGAGAAAAGTTGGCCGGGGAAGAGAAAAACTTCCCTTCTTTTTCATTTTCTCTCTCTTTATTTTAGAGTTACAGAAAAAAAGAAAAAATGAGTTGCTGAAAAAGAAAATCACAAAGAGAAAAAAAAAATAAAAAAGAAAATAGAAAGAATAAAGAAAAAATAGAAGCAAAAGAAAAAAAATAACAAGGGGGAAAAGAGGAAACAAAAGAAAAATAAGTAAAATAAAAAAGGGAAAAGCAAAATTTTCCTCCCCATATTGAGATGGCATCTCAATTTTAAATATATAATTAATAAAAATGTCTCTTTTCTTAAAGGCATGGATGAAACAAAACTAAAGGCACTTATTGACAAGAAAATCGAACATCGTCGCAATAAACGTTATAATCGTTTAGTCGATTCACGTCCGATCAGCGTAAGTACCCAAGATAGCTTATTCGCTAAAAAAACAAACAAAATTGCAACCATTTTTCTAATTTACAGCCACGCAAAGAAGAAGATCGTATTTATAATCAAATCGAAATGCGTAAATATAAAGAAAATAAAGAAAAAATACGCAAACGTAAAGAAGACATACGACGCAAGCGTGCCGAGGCACTCAAAACTGCTGTCGCTAATGCCCTCAATTCGAGCACGGGAGATATTGAAAATCTAAATACCGATGCTTTACTTACAAAAATTAAAACTGAGATTGATTCTGATGAACCCGATGATGCGCTACCAATACAAGACTATTTATTATCATCTGATGAGGAAGAAATAATGAAGGCTGAATGCAATAATAGTCCACTTTTAGAAAAAATAGTACAAGGAGATAAAATTGTTGATGAGCTAGATGCACTAACAACTAAGCGAGCGCTGAAGCGTCCTTTACCGCCACATCGCGATCTCAGCGCACTGTCTGGACAGAGTGGTGCGGGTGGTAGTATAAGTAGCAGTGGTTCAGCTGTGGGTGTGGTTAGTGGTGGGGGTGCTGGTAGTAGTAGTGGTGGCAGCGAACATAAAAGGCGCAAGTCAGATAAGAAGGAAAAGAGGTTGGTGCACAATAACTGTTTATATTCTAACAAAAACTTTAAATTAGAAGAATAGAAGAAGAAAATTTCCCATTTACTCACAAATTTAAATTAGTGAAGCATAGAAAAAGATGTCTTATTAGAAATTTAAGTATTAGAATAGAAAAGTTCCATTTTCTAAAAAAATTTAGAAAGCAAAAACTTTTAATTATGTATTAGAAGAATAGAAAAAAATTTCCCTTTTCTTAGAACTGCCTTTTTCTTATAAAATTTCCTTTTTTATTCTAACAAATACAAATTTTTTTCTATTAGAAACAAAATTTCCCTTTTCAATTTAAACATTTTAAAATTATTAGAAAAATTTGAAAAAATTGTCCTTTCTTAAAATATTTCCCTTTTTATTTTAACAAATTTAAATTTGTATTCTAATTAGAGGAAAAGGGAAAAAATTTCCTTCTCTATTTTGACAAAACTTTTTTATTATTAGAAGACTAGAAAAATAATTTCCCTTTTTATTCAAGAAATTTTTAAATTATTGAAAAAAATAGAAAAAATCCCTTTTTCTAAAAAAATGTCCTTTTAGAAGAGTAGACAAATCCCCTTCTAATTATTGGAAAGTTCGCCCCTATCTAAATTTTTTTGTAAACTATGTATAAACCCTGTTCTAAAAAAGTTTCCTTTTCGCAACAATATTAAAAATAAGTACAATCATTCGAAAATAGAAACAAAATTTCCCTTTTTATTGAGAGCTAACAAAAACTGTCGTACAAAAAAAAATATTCTTATTTTTTTTTTCTAATTTCTCATCTTTTTATTAGCAAAAAGAGCAAGGATTCTTCTGATTCAAAGTATCGCCGAAATAAAGAAAAGTTCCGTTGTGAAATAGCTGGGATTATTGTGCAACATTTGAAACCATATCGTAAGGAGTCTTGTGCTTTGGGACGTATACAGAGCGATGAGGATTTTAACCACTTAGCAAGAAAGGTTTGTTGTTTGAATTAGTTGAGTTTACGTTTACTTACAATTTTTCTCTCTTCAGCTCACACACTTTGTAATGGTTAAGGAATTGAAATACTGTGAAGCTGTTGGTCAAACGCTTATCGTGACAGAATCGGTTAAAAATAAATCGCGTGAATTCATTAAGAAGTATATGGCAAAATATGGCGGTTCGTATGTGAAGCCGGTTAACGATCCAGAATTTAAGGATATACCATTTACTATTTAAATATTTTAATAGTTCTATAATAGTTTTTACTAGTACCCATTAAGCGTGTTCTAAATGCTTGTTAATTTATTTTTAATTTCGAATGCAACAAATAGTAAATATTACATAAAACCAGTACAAATATGCGCAGCGCAGTTAGCTATTTTTGCGTTCAATTTAGATTAAAAGCCTCAAAGAAAAAAGTTTAAAAAGGTTTTAAAAAATATCTCGTTCCACGTTAGATTTTGGGATGCCAAATTCGCCAAAAAGCCATAATCGTTTCAAATATTCATTTGTGCTTATTTTATTACCAACTTCCGACAGCTCAATACAAAAAAAAATTTTAAAACTTTCTAATTTTTTTTTTTTTTTTGTAGAAATTTTAGTTTTTAAAAAATTTCCTATTTCATTTGAAGTTTATTTAATTTGTCCACATTTTAAGTTAAACTTTCCTTAATGTTGCGCATCGTTCGAGTCTTTTACTGGCCTAATGGGTATTTTTCGAAATATTTAAAAAAATTTTAAAATAGTTCTAATATTTAGTATTTTTTCCTCTAGTTTTAAAGCGATATGTATGCGTGCGTTATCATTTTACACTGTAAACTGAGATGTATTTGTTATGGAATACAGACATACTTAGTTTTACGTTATGCATATTTAATCTAACATTTAATGGGCTGAATATAAACAACAAAAAAATGCACATAATTATGTAAAAGTTGCTGAGAAACGTGATTGCAATTGTGTATTAAAACTAATAAAAAATGAAATAAAAATAATATTGTGCGTAAATTCGTTTTCGCTGAGAAAAAAAAAAACGAATAAGGGCTTGGTTAAGGCATATAATGGTTGCTAAAAACAGTCCGTTGACGAGCTAGGTCGCTGTAAACTCCATCTAATACAATTCATTAAAAACAATACATTTTTAAAAACTCAATATTTTTATTCTCTTCAGAATAACTTTTTTAACTTTATCGCTTTGCAGTTATTGAGTTCTTATGTAATAATAAATAAAGTGGTCGCATATAATCTACTTATTTTCATTTTCCGTTGAGTTGTTAACTTCACTCCCGGGCTGCGTGCGATTAGCCTCCTCTGGTTTCATGGCAGGGAAAAATAGCACCTCCTGAAAAAAAAAATTAATTATTTTGAGTTAGCTATATTATTGACAATATATTTGTTGGGGTTAGTGCAACCCTGTTTAGTTTGTTTTCTCTCCACTCGTCTCCATTCTCTGATCTCTTTTTTCTTCTCATCCCTTTTCTCTCCTTTAATTTTATATATATAAGAAAAATTACTTACCTTAATATTATTAGTATCTGTGAGAAACATAGTTAAACGATCAATGCCCAAACCCCAACCACCAGTTGGTGGTAAACCATATTCCAAAGCTGTACAAAAGTTTTCATCAATCAATTGTGCCTCATCATCGCCTGCTGCCTTATCGCTAGCCTGTTGTGCAAAACGTTCTCGCTGCACCATCGGATCATTCAACTCTGTGTACGCATTACACACTTCTTTCTTCATAACAAACAATTCAAAACGTTCAGTTAAACCTGGTTCACTACGATGATACTTAGCTAGCGGCGACATTATTTGCGGATGTTCACATATAAATGTTGGATTTATGCAAGTTTCCTCAATAAATTCACCCACCAATTTATCGAGTAAACGCGCTGTTGTACGTGGTGCTGGACATTCGATTTGATGTTTTGCGCATAGTTGGGACAAAAATTCAGTAGTCTTTGGGCTATTAAATTCTGTAGCTGATGGAAATTTGACATTTAGTTTTTCTTCTAAAGTCTTTATCATTGATACACGTCTAAATGGTGGCGTAAAATCAATTTCTTCTTCTGGTCCTTCTGGACCGTCTGGATGATATTTAATTTTATATGTACCATGTATGGCTTTCACCATGCCTGATAACATTTTTTCAGTTACATCGATAAGATCATTAAAATCAGCGTAAGCCATATAGAATTCGCATGTTGTGAATTCTGGGTTATGCGTTAAATCGATGCCTTCATTACGGAATTGACGTCCGATTTCGTAAACACGATCCAAACCACCAACGACTAACATTTTATGATATAATTCAGGTGCTACACGCATATATAAATCCATATTTAAATCGTTGTGATGTGTTATGAATGGTTTTGCAGTTGCACCGCCTGCAATCATATTCATCATAGGTGTTTCCACTTCGAGAAAACCCATGCGATCGAGAAATTGGCGCACAAATGAGACGATCTGAAAAATAATAAAAATTACATTGAGGTTTGTACATAATAAATGTTTTTTTTTTTTTTTTTTGCTGAAAAAATACTTACATTCGCCCGTATTTGGAAGGTTTCGCGTACTTTTGGATTCATAATCAAATCTAAATATCTTTGACGATAACGTGTTTCCTTGTCCTTGAGTCCATAATGCAAGTGAGGCAGCATATGTAAGCATGGTGAAAGTATCTTAATCTGTAGTAATAAAAAAATGTTTTAACTTTTTTACTTTAACCGTTTTTTATATCCCCTTTTACCTCTTTAGGCACCACCGACAGTTCTCCTTTTTTAGTTTTGCCAGGATAACCCTTGATACCGATTATATCACCACGTCTTATCTTGGTTGTGTCGGGTTCAAATGCGTTTTCGTTGTGATACAATTTAGCATTGGCCATCACTTGCAGCTTAACACCTTCACCACGCAAGTCATAAAATATTAGTTTCACTCCAGATTCTCGTATCGCGTGTACGCGACCAGCAACGCTATAAAATGCATACATATTAAAATATATATAAAATTGTTTAAAGAAAGATCACACGACCACACTTATGATATCAATTTGCATATGGATGATCTTCTTCATGATGTGGTGTGATTTTGTGCCCTTCGATTTTAAGCTGATCTCAAAACATTCAAAAATAAAGCATCTCAAGTGTATGATATTACATTATATGACAGCATATAACAAGAAAAAAAATATCATGTGATACTTGTAGCATCACACAGACACATGAGAATAAGTGATGATATGAATTTTCATTTTAAGTAAAGTCTTAAAATCAAAGTTATCCAACCGTATGATATAAAATAACATCGCTAGGTTACATCGCAAGCGATTATATCATAACAGTGTATATGTATATGTAAACAGTATGTTCATCAACGAATGATATTACATGTCATCGCAACCAACTACATCACATCAGCTGTTAGCCAAAAAAATATCATATGATATTTCTATAACATCTGTTTTATAGTAACATGACATTAACTAATGAAACTTAACTTTTTTATAGATATATAACTTGCTTACCTTAGCGATACATCTTCCAGCATTTCACCTTCCTTGAGATTCTCATATTTCTTGATGAAGTCCTCCAAAGAGACGCTAACATGAAACTTGTGTGGATAAGGATGTGTTTCTGGTGACTTTTTAAGTTCAATAACAGCAGCCGAACGCAATTTGAAATATTCGTTTGGTGAAATTTCCTCCTCTGATGCTGCGGCCGACTTCTTTTTTGTTGTTGTGTTATCATTATCAGTAGGAGCCGTTGCTGCTTTTTGTGCCTCCTTTTCAGCTTTTTCCTTAGCTTTCTGTTCAGCTTTTAAACGCCTCTTCAACTCACTAAAAGATGAGAAAAAATAATAAAATTAATATACATATGTTGGTAAATGGAAGGAAATCGTCGATCCCCGATGGTTTTGTAGACTGTTGTCGATGTTTACAGTCCTTTGTCGGAAATGGCCCGGTTTTCTGGTACTAGCATCGTACGGACTAGATCGACTGTCGCGGGAATGGTTTTATATGACCAGTAGAACTTTCTAGGGCTTCTCCCCGTTACACTTTCCCAAAATATCATATACATTTTCTTACAGTTTTGTTCGTTTGCTTGGTGTCTCAAGGTATCTTGTGGAATGTAATGTCCTTGAGATGGACGTCGTCACACTTTGCGTACAAAGGTACGCTGCTTTCTCATGGTGTGTAGAAGAAGCAAGCCTTTGTAATACCACACAGAACTGACGAAATTTAGTAAATTTGCCACTTATGGAACACATTCCAACGAATTGGTTCATCTCAACCACACACTGTGATCACAATTAAGTACGCGTGTCTGGTATTTTTATTCCAATGTTGGAAATCACACTTTATACATGCTAGCAAACTATGATACGTAAACTTGTTGGAAATAACACAGATTTTGATATTTATTGATTACTTTTCACCAATTCATTTGTAATGCAATTAGTTTTTCATTTTGCATGTGCTTCAACATAACCACACATTTGACATTTGGCTTGCTGGCATTGGTGAAATAGGGAATGCATTTTTCTATTGGCTTCTCCAGTAAATTAATAGAGATTTTCACTTACTTCTTGGAAAGTTCTCCAGTAGCCGCGGACATTGTTATTTAATTGTCAAATCACTTTTATTAAAAAACAATCGAAAAAGGAAGTAATTTCCTGAAAACACAACGTTATTTGACGGAGAGCTGGAAAACAATCGATAGCACTATCGATCGTTTTTTTGGTGAGGCACTATCGATGGGTTTTTTTTCGATAACGATATATCGGCCATGTTGAAAGTATGCACATTTCCAGCGTCACTTGTTGGAATTTCAAAAGTTTCACAAATGAAGGTCAAATTTTGTGAAAAACTTATTGTCTTTTAAAAAAGAATTATTTATTCAGTCTTTTTAACACTACTGCTAAAAAATTTGCTAAAATTGTGGGAGAGGGATCAAGAGGCGTGTTTTGGCCTCAAGATCACGAATCCGTTATTTCGTAAAATCCCACATACATATATATGCATACAAAGCATGAACCAATTACTACACATCACGCATTCCTACAACCGTGTATTTGTAATTTAATTTGAGAAAAAAGTTGTTTGTCAAATGACGTCACGGTTTTGAAAGCTTCAGCTTTTTAACCGACTTTTCTCCTCACACTTTCATTTAATTGTTTTTTAAATGTAATTTTTCAATTAAAATTTTTTAAACAAGCAATTTTATGAGGTTTTATATGTGCGCTATTTATGAAGCTGCTCGAAGCAGAACCCGTGGTGTACATGCAGCAGGTATAGCATACCGAAGGTCCCAGCTAAAATTCATCTGACCTGCAGGTTCCGTTCGGACTCAGCATAAGAGTAGAAAGATAGTAGAAATCAGACGAAAACACAATGAAAAAAGCCCAAATCTTCAGAAGATACACATAGCGCCTTAATATTGATATACTATCCACTTAAACCCGGTTTTTAAAACACATCGTAACATTAACGCTTTGTAAAAAGATTTTCACAAAAATTTGTTTATAGCTATATGACACTACGTATTTTGACTAGTATTTTCTCCTACTCTTTGTATTTATTGTGCGAAAGAAAGGGTCTTATACAATTAACATATTGGTACAAGCGGGCAAGTTATGTTAAAAAAATAACGAAAAATAATGGAAATAGAAACCAGACTGTAAAAAAAACAAATCAAATATTTTATATTGTTTTATTTTTTTTTGGCACTTGCCCGGACTCAGCATAAGAGGTCCTGCCAATTTGAAAAAGATAGTAGAAATCAGACGAAAACACATTGAAAAAAGCCCAAATCTTCAGAATATACACATAGCGCCTTAATATTCATATACTATCCACTTGAACCCGGTTTTTAAAACACATCGTAACATTAACGCTTTGTAAAAAGATTTTCACAAAAATTTGTTTACAAACAAATTTAATATTTTTTTCTAGTTTGTTTTTGTTTCCTTTCTCAGACATTTAAAGCCAAGCAAACATGTTTTTTAAAACCGTGACGTCACAGCTTTTTTTTAAATGCGGGATCTTATTAATTGGATCATGCATACAAAGCATCACTAGCTCCTGTAAAACGCTGTCGCTTTGCAAAAACAACATTCATATGGTTGTTGTCTCCCAATTTCATGGCAGTTTTTCTCAAATGCATTCCGCTAAAGAAGTAAACTTCGAAAAACTGTATATAAAATGAAATAAAACGAAATGAAACAAAATAAAACAAGATAGCAAAAGTTGCAAAAACGTAGATATTCGCACTGCAGCCAAAGCCACAACACTTCTGTTTTGGGCTTAAAACTCTTTGTATATTAAATACATCGTACACCCTGTGTCTTTCTTAAAAAAAATGACTACAACAAAATGTAGAAAGTTTTCGCTATAAGCTGTAGTCGCATGCAAAAATTTGAAAAAGTGCGTGAAAAGTGTAAAAAAATTAACAAAGCTTTGAAAAAATTAAATTAATTAACAAGATGAGCTGCCTATGTAGCAGACCAAGCGTTGGTTAATAAAGAA
The DNA here is from genome assembly GCA_964058755.1 of Campiglossa producta. Lineage (NCBI taxonomy): Eukaryota > Metazoa > Arthropoda > Insecta > Diptera > Tephritidae > Campiglossa > Campiglossa producta. Next base: position 104,968,070 of record CAXKVI010000005.1, read on the forward strand.
ACAAGGCGAAACATGCTGTAAATAGCGTTGCAAATTTGGTGCGGAAGTAGCACAAGAAAATCTAACATTCCAATGGACACCTTTTTTGCTTAGATAGGCTAAATAAGAATGGAAGAAGCACTTAAAAATGTTAAAAATAATAAAATAGGCACTAATTTAAAACATATATAAAAGTAATTAACAAATAATGCAAAAATAAAATCTAATTAGACCAACTAGAAAAATCTATAAAATTGCGTTCTTTCGACCGTGTCCGTTTTCCTTTCTTCGAAAAGAGGTAGACAAGGAAAGAGGAGAAAATTGGCAAACAAAACGAAGAGAATAACAAACATGAGAGAGTTTGAGACGTGAGCAGAATAACGCGAGCAAAACAAATGGCAAAAAAACGTGCCTTCATTCATAAATTATAGCGACCACAACTACCTATTTGGAAAACAATTTAATACTACGATAGGCACAATAAAAGGGAATAAAATAGAATAATTAAAGTATAACCATGCTAGCGAAAGAAATGGGTTTAAAAACTAATGGTGGAGATAGCCATAGCGGCTGCAATAACGTTGGTCGTGCGGTTGGCGATGACGACGATGGGGCGGGGAATGATGAAGAAGAGAGTAACAACACGTTTTACGAGGCAGTCAGTGAACCGGATCTTTGCTTAGACACACTCAAAATAACAAATGACGTCACAGCTGTAAACAAACTACAAGCACCGAATGAAGAAGATGGCGATGTCGAGGAGGCGGTGGAAGGTGCATGTTGTTTACCGCGACAGGTAACAAATGTTATTGACACTGAAACCGCTTCGGCGGTGGTGTTTGACGGAGAAGCGGCTGCGGCGCTGAATACTACAATTGCGATTTGCGCGGCGACTTTTGACGCTGACACCAGTTGCACTCTGTTAAAAAATGACCAAACGAGCGAGAACACGGAAGTTAATAAGAAGCCGGTTTTTGAAGATGATAATGATGCCATACAAATTAAACGCAACAAAAGTAAGCAGTAATAATGTGATGATTGTAGCTCGGGTTATATGCAAAAAATGAGAAATAGAATTTGTTGGCTTATTACAATAGAGTTAAGTCTTTGGACTCATGGAAACTTAATTTATTAAATTTCATTTATATAATTTAATTTTAATGAATTTAATTTTGTTTATCTTGTTAAATTGTTAAATTATTTTATTTTGCTTTATTTTATATTTTATTTTATTTTTTTTTTTCTATCTTAATTTATATTTTATTATATTTATATTTTATTTTATATTAAATTTTTTTATATTTTATTTTGTTTTAAATTTTTTTTTGATTTTTATTTATTTAAAATTAAATTAAATTTAATTTGCTTTAATATCACTTAGTTTAACTGAATCTAGTTTAGTTTGATTTAATTCAATTTAATTTGTCTTAATATATGTAACTTAGTTTAATTAAATTTAGTTTAATTTGATTTGATTTAATTTAATTCAATTTATTTTATTATATTTAATTTACTATATTGATTTAATTTTATTTGATTTAATTTAACTAAATTTAATTTTAATTTATTTTCATTCATATAATTTAATTTAATTTATTGTAGTTCTATTTTGTTTTATTTATTTATTTTTTTTTTTAATTTTATTTAATTAAATTTTATTTTATTTTGTTTTATTTTATTTTTTTTTTTGTTTTATTTTATTTTATTTTATAAATTTTATTTTATTTTATTTTATTTCTTCTTATATTTTATTATGTTTCATGTTTTATTTTTTATTTTATTTAATTAATTGAAAACCAAATAAAAACTTCATAGCCGCCACTTAACAAACTTACAAAAAGTATATATTTTTAGGCGCACGATTTTGCGTATAAATCCGATCTCTGATCATGACACAAGCATTTTAGGCGCCTGCATGTATGAATCTCAAAAACTAATAATCTTGTTTTACAGAACTAAAAGATTTAAATAAAATAAATCAAACAATAATCCCTGATGATATACTACAAAAACAGAAAGAGCGACAACAAACTTTACTTACAACAAAATCATGCGAAACACCAGCGACTACTTCACTCTCACCAACAAACTCTCAAAGCGACAGTGGAAGTGTAGGTGGTGGTGGCGCACGACGCAAATCATGGACCCTCTCACCACAAAGTGGTGACTCAACACCCCAAAGCGGTGCAAAGAAAAAAATTAAAACAACACAACTAAAATCACCAACAACAGCATCGTTATCCTTAAACGCCGCTGGCACAGAAAATCTCAACTTATGGGTGGCACGTGAATGCTATGAAACTGTGCCGGCAGAAACAGTTTTTGAAGTTGACGATGATATTGTTACAATAGATGATGAGGAAGCTGCAGTCGAAAGTTTATTGGGTGCAGCAGCTGCCTTTCAACCCGGTCACGTTACTAACAAATCGGTGCAAAGGCGACAAAAACATTTACGTCAACCACCACAGCATAGACCATTGGAGCGTTCGTGGCCACCACGTGCTGTTGGTAAAGATTTAAATTTACAAGGTGATGTTTTCAAATTTGATATACTCGATACAGACGAGCGCATCGATGGCTATGGTGGTGGCTTAGAGCAGCGCAACTCCACTGATGGCTATAGCAGCGCAACAAGCAGCACAAATAATTCGCCCCTCTTCATGTTGAATAATTCCACTTCCTCCACTAGTCCACAATATGAATTGCCTTCAGGCACATTAACGCAAACTCCAGTAAAATTTAAGCCTTTAATTAAAAAGAAAATCGGGCCCGACAGTTATATAAACACCATTACAACTAAAAAGGTGCTAGCATCAGAAACTTATGACTTTCCCACATTTCCTGTAAAGGATATGGCCGGTGTAGGCCAAGGCAATGCCTCGCCCATCAACCAATTTCCACATATACGCCAACATAGACCTTTAACGCGTGCCTTGTCGAATGGCAAAACTTCACATACAACTAATTATGATGATTTAGTATCGAGTGCAACACATTCGCCACGCTTATTGCTTTCGCCGAATCGTCAACGTAGTCCACCATCTGGCTGCTCGTCGCGTAGTGCATCACCGCTAGATGTGAACTTAAGTCCGGAAACAAGTTCGCCTTCTACACCACAAGCACAATTTAAATTTGGTGCTACGTGTGCAAGTAGTAATGGTGGGGCGTCTATGTCACCAAACGGGCATATACGACCACAACAAAGACTGCTAAAACGTATTGGTGGTGGTGTGGGTGAGTGTTAAAGTATTATACAAAATTTTTGTGTATTAGTGTTAATAATTTTTTCTTCAAACATTTCTAGGCGCCAACCTTGTATGCCCACCAACACCTACACACCATGCTCGCCGCCATCAACGCTTGCAATCGAATGCCTCTGCATATGCAGCACAAACTGAAAATTCATATAATTCATTAGGTGATTATAATTTGTCAACTGTTCCAAAGTCACCGCCAATCGCATTTGGTGCAGGAATTGGTGCTGAAATGAGTCCAATACGTACGGCACAACACACAACTGAAGCTGGTTTAGAAGACACTGGTGATATAAACGGTGAAGCAAGTGATGCCTGCAGCACACGACTACCATCGATTCCTGAACGTGGTGCTACGGCAGGCTTTCTACGTGGTAGCGCTATTTTTGGTGAGGGTGAGGCTGCAGCAGAACCTTTGCCGCCCGCATGGGAAGCACGTATGGATAGTCATGGACGTATATTCTATATAGATCATACAACACGTACGACGTCATGGCAACGTCCAGGCACAAATAGTGGATCGAACCTAAATGGAGCTGGTAAGTCGGTTCTAAGCACCTTTGCAAAAAATAAAATAAAATAGAATAAATAAAATAAAATTAAATAAAGTAAAATTAAATGAAATGAAAAAAAAAAATAAAAAATTAAAAAATAATAAAATAAAATAAATGAAATGAAACAGAAAAAAAAAAAAAATAAATAAATAAAATAAAGTAAAATAAAATAAAATAATATAAAGTAAAATAAAAATAAAATAAACTAAAATAAAATAATAAAATAAAAAATAAAATAAAATCTGGTATAGTATAATATAATAAAATAAAATTAAAAACCTTAGGAGGATTTTTTTATATTAAATAAACTTACTTTTCCTTAAAGGCCGTGAGCATCATCATCGCCAACAATTGGACAGGCGTTATCAATCCATACGACGTACAATTACAAGCGAAAATCGTCTTTCCAATGCTTCTGCTTATAATGCGAATGATAATGCAACATCTAATAACACTGCCAACCTCTATACGAATGCAATGCACAATAATCGCGAAAACTCTCCAAATACTAATAACAACCATAATAATTTAAACACACTCAATTTATCTGCCCATCCCGCTGTTGTAATGCTCTGTCGTCCCGACTTCTACTCAATGTTACACACAAATGAAGATGCACTCGCCATATACAATCGTAATCCAGCATTAAAACACATGATTATACGTATACGACGTGATCCACAATGCTTTCAACGTTATCAATATAATAAAGATTTAGTAGCATTAGTAAATACATTCGCACAGCTAAATCGTGACTTGCCCTCCAGCTGGGAGACAAAGTTAGATCAAAGTGGTAAACAATTTTTCATTGATCACAATAATCGGCGTACATCTTTTATGGATCCACGTTTACCTATCGAAAGTTCGCGTATAGTACGTCAAAGGCCACAACCGCCTACGCATCAGTCACCACAACTGCCAACACACTATCAGCATTCGCCACAACATCATCACCATCACCATCAGCAGCAGCTGCAACAATATCAACCCGGAGCACATTATGATGTTTTCGATGGCAATTGTGTTTCGTCCTCCTCTGGTGTACCACCACTACCGCCACCTAGACCGACTATACGCACGGCGCCGCATGGTGCAATGTGTGGTGCCGGTAGTAGTGGTGTTGGCGCTACAGCAGGTGCTGCGGGTAATTATGAGCAGTACAATGATGTGCCTGTGGCGTACAATGAAAAGGTGATAGCTTTCTTACGTCAACCAAATATTTTGGAAATTTTGCGTGAAAGACATGGACAAAATACTGTATCGCGTTCTTTGCGGGAGAAAATAAATATTTTGCGTGTAGAAGGTGTGCCAGCTTTGGAGCGGTTGGGACATGATTTGCAATTGACCATTTTACTAAGGTGAGTTAAAAGTTATTTATATGATTGATAGTTTTGTCTGTTTATTTACAAATCAGTGGCTGAGTGGAAGATCGGCTTATTTAAGAATATTTTTCAAAAACATCCTATCTCAGTATTAGCTTGAAGGAAGCTCCATTTGCGGCTTATTTGGTTCAAGAGCGCCTCATCTCAGAATGAGTTTCAAACCGCCCTATCACACTGAAAATTCAATGCATTTTCACCTGAGATGGAACGTTTTTGAATACATTTTTGAAAAATATTTTTAACCAGTTTGAAACGTTCCTAGCTTTGGTATGAATATTAGGGTGCACAAAAAATTACGACTTTCGCTTTTTTATTTATTTATCTATATAGAAAATTCTAACCATTAAAAAGATATTCACGCTTGAACTGGGTAAACTTAAAAAAGCCATTTACAAATAAATAACTTTTAAATTCATCTGACTTTCAAAGGGACAAGGCAATCTAATGCAGTTTAACAATTTTGTAACTCAGTTAAGTTTTCATACTCTGTTCGGCAAGATCTGCTGCTAATTCTTCACACAGTTGATTAACCACATTAATAACCAAAAAAAGCGGAACTAAATAAATAAAATTACTTAAAAGCAATTCTCACGTTTTTATAACAAAAGAAAATGTCACAACCATTTTGTTATCCATTAATTGAAATATTAATTGGATTAACTTCAATGTTTCTTGGTAGACGCCCACATTTTTTTACACACAATTAAATTGTTAACTATCTTTGAAAATACACTAAGTTAAAATAGATAAAAACACCGATTGTCACCACAAAACAAGGCTACAAGATTAAGCTGAAATGCACTTCCTGCTAGTAGGAAATTCATTTGTACGCAGGGTAGAGCCGAGGAGGGTTGCTGTTGTGAGGTTTCAAAAGCCCTAAATTTTCACATTACAGATACAATTTGTCTTTGCCAATTGTAATGGTAGTTATACTTTTACTTTTATTACAGTGAATTTTTCGAAAGTGAACTAGTTCGTTGAGTCGTTCAATATCGAAATTTTTGTTTCAATCGATTTGTATATCTATGAACTTCGATTGTTGTTGTTGTTGTTGTTGTTGTTGTTGTTGTTGTAATGAGGTGTAGCCCCGCCTAAACGTCAGACAGGGTCACCCCGAGTGTATTGCTCTTGGCCGGGTCGATATAAGAAAACGGCCCTGGTCGTTTCGGCACGATGGGTACAACACAAGTACTGGTACCGTTCTCGTAGAACCGGCAATACAAGAAACTAGCCGTGTAGGCTATGTAGGTCATTTAGCGTTACCCAGGGTGCACCAACTGGGAGGCGACCTACTTTTACACCCCTTTAACTTCGGTAAAAAGCGAAGACACAAACCACAGGCTAGATCATGAGTAGGAATTCACCATTCAGAAATTAAATTTTTTTAAATAATATATTGGTGAATTTGTGAATTGTGTTGCTGTTTTGGTGAGTTGGTGAATTAGTTATTTTGGTGCGTAGGTGAATTTTCTATGTACAATACAAAAAAATAAAAAAGTTATGAACGCTTGTAGGAATTCACCATGAAATTGTGGTGAGTTGGCGAAGTGTCTTCGTTGAGATGTTTTCTGTATCTTTAGTTCATCCGCGAACTACACATATCTATTTTTTATAAAACATTCTCAACTTTGCTTTTTTGTAACTTTACTTCAATTTCTTTTTGAATTTTTTTTATTAGAACAGTGATTTTCATATTGTTTCCTGACACATAATGTGGTGAATTACATATTCATGATTTGACACTCAAACTCCGTCAATTATACCACCACATTCTTGAACCGAGTCTGGATTTTGAGTGTAGATGACTATTAATAGAGTAATAAAATTTCCAATAAATAATTTTTAGTTAATCATTTTCTAATTAATCAAGGATGTTTAATCTTCGCATTCTGATTAATCAGACTTCTGGTAATTTCTGTTAACTCTGGGTGAAAAATTGAAGTTTCAAATAATGACTTATTAATATGAATGAATATAAAACGAGCAGGCGTTTGCGAAACTAATCAAATTCGAAGTGTGGTGATTGATCAAAATGTGATTAATCGGCAATTTAGTCATCTGAATTATTTATTAATTATTCTTTATTATTCAGGTTTCGCCACTGAGTTTCAGAATAATCAAATTAAACATACATATTTTCATTAAACAAAATGTGATTAATCGGGAAATTAATCGTCTAAATTAATCATTGATTATTGTCTATTATTCAGTTGTTGCTATTGAGTTTTAAGAATAATTAAATTAAATAGATTTTCATTAATTAAAATCTGATTAATCGAGAAAATTATCATCTGATTATTAACTATTATTTTGTCACCACTGAGTTTTCAGAATATATTAAAAAAAACTGTGATTAATCGTCTTAATTAATCACTTATTCTATTTTTCTGTTGTCACCACTGAGCTTTCAGTGTAATCAAATCAATTAGATTTTCATTAGTCAAAATCGGATCAATGGGGAAATTAATCGTCTAAATTAATCATTGATTATTGTATATTATTCAGTTGTCGCTATTGAGTTTAAAGAATAATATGATTAATCGAGAAATTAATCATCTGATTCTTATCTATTATTTTGTCACCACTGAGTTTTCGAAATATATTAAAATTAAATAGGTTTTCATTAATCAAAATGTTTTTAATCTGAAAATTAATCGTATTAATTAATCATTGATTATTTTCTGATTAATAAATTATTCAAGTTTAGATTAATTGGCAAGATAAATTTCGATTGGTGTCTAAAAATCGTTGCTTACACTCCTCCAAGTTATCAGCCTTCGTAACGCCACTGCTTGTATTAGGAAATTTTCTCAATGGTTTAATTTTAACAACCGCACCAATTTCAAGAGCAAACTTTATTTGTTGTAACAGAACCGCAATTAATTCTTAATGCACAAACAAATATACCTAATTAAACACATACAGTTAACTTCATTAATACACAAAGTATTTACTGAATTTGGTCCTGCATGAATGATTTTGTATTAAAGTGTGTTATGGCTAAGTTTATGTGGCAAGGTTACATATTTAAGTATACGAGTATTATAAGTAATGTAACCTCTATGATATTCGCCAACAAACAACACTGTTAAAAAATTTCCATTAAATGCCAAATATTATTAGTCAGTCGTGTTGATTAGCATTAGTACAATATTCTAAACTTGGGTAGTTCATTGAACTAGATCATGGAAGTGATCGCGGAAATCCAAATTTCAAATGAACTACTACTTGACCTTACCGAATGAAACTGAATGAAAAAACCCAAGAAAAATAATAATTACATACTTAGAAAATATACAAAGCTGGGAACGCCCTTGTTTGATACCCCTCCCAACATTTTTTGAGCGAGGTTTTGCAGTTATTTCCTAAGGAAAACAAATACAAATAATTGAAGTAAATGAACTAAAAACGAACTACATGGACTAGTACATTTTGGTAACCTAATTCGAAATCTCGAATCACTTCAATGAACTTAAATTCCCAACTCTAGTATATTCGAATTCGCGCTAGCAATTGTAGTTGCATTACATACTTATTTACCTTTCATTATTATAACACTTATTAAGTAATTAAATAATTACAATGTAAAATTTTTGTAATTAAACAATGTCAATGCACTTTGGGCTATATCTACATTCACACAAACTTATTTAGTATCTTTACACCAAGCTCCAAGGATATCGTTTAACGTTATTATGAAAGCTAAACATTTTGATTGCCAAGGAAAGAACCCAATTCGGGGGAACTGAGACAAAAAAATTTATATTTTTTTTGTTGAAAATTATATTGATATCACTTTTTAGAATGGGGAATGTTTCAGACCTGAATTTGAACTTTTGAAAGTGTATCCCTTTAAGAATCTGTACATATGTATATACATTTTTTCTATATTGATTTTTCCTTTTTTGAAAAACTAAACCTTGAAATCGGAAAAATTAAAATCCTGTTACTAATTTGAAGAAAAATTCGAATATAGACTAAATATATGGAAGTAATGTCCCTTAAAATTATTATCCTACAACTTTCTTAAAAACTCGATTTGCTTTAAAAAGTTGTAATCTAAAAAAAAAACCTGAATGTATATAAAAATATTAAAAGATAATCCAAAATGTGGGCAGGATATAACCTAGAAATTTATTTTACAATATGGGTATCAAATGAAAGGTATTCATGCGGCACTGAAAGTAGTGTAAGTTTCGATGTCTCAATCCGTTTCAAAAATATCTTTCAAAACATGAGTACAATTTAACTGAACTTTTCATACCTTTCTAGGTAACTAAATGTTACTCATACGCCGTGCATGACCTATAAAAAGTTCACTATAGTTGCTTAGGTTCAAGATGTACTCAATTATTTTTGCTAGAAAACACATTATTACGCAATCTACTAAAACATTATTGTAATTCTAATGTCATTTTATTATGAATACGTTGTTTCAACATGCTTTTTAAGGATCCCGTTGTCCTTATAAAAATTCAAAAGTGGAGATTTGTTACACAGTCCTTTATATGCAAGAAAAATATTAAAGACATGTTATTTTCTAAGCCTAGTGTTTTGCGAACTTTATATAAGCTGCTAGCTAAAACTTGAACTAAAAATCGCCACGAGTTACCGTTATACCCAAAATAGAGGGGGAAAGACCGTGGATGCCTCCTAACATTGTCTCTGCAAAAAATAATTTGTATATAAATAAAATGTCATTGTCAGAGCTTTTAGCCTCTCTGTGGCGTAGGAGGAAAGCCCTTGGTCATATAAAAAATCTCTTTTGGATAGAAAAGCAGAAGTTGAGCGAAAATCTAATTAATTGTGGGTTTATTGAACTGCTATGTTGACAAAAAACTGTTTTTTCTTAAATTTACACATGTAAGTGCATTAGACTGCCCCAAAAATGTATGGAAAGGTTCGAAATTTAATATGCATACCCGTTATATCGGTGCATTTTAGCCTAAATAACATGTGTGCGAAGTTGTAGTTATTGTGCTAGGATAATGGCAACCCGTGCCGATTTTTATTTAAAGTTTTTGCTAGCAGCTTAAACTTACTTGGCGCAAAATTTCATTAAAGCTTTTAAAATTACATTCTTTTAATATTTGGCTCATATTTAAAAGAGAGTAACAAATCTCCTCTTTTGAATTTTTAAAAGGATAACAGGATTCTTTGCAGGGATATAAAACCAACTTATTCACGAGAAAAGGAGCTTGAAATTTCAAAAGTATTTTATCATATTGCGTAACAATATGTTTTCTAGCAAAAATAATTAAGTACATCTTGAAACTTTGCAATTATAGTGCACTTTTTATAGGTCATACACTGCGTATGAGTAACATTTGTATTAATTTCTTTTTGTTGATATCTCCGAAACGGATTGAGATATAGAAATAAAACTTACACTAATCTCAGACCCGCATGAACACCGTTCATTTGATACCCATATTGTAAAATCAATTTCTGCACTATGTCCTGACCATCTCCTGTGCATCCTTAAATATTTGTATACAGATTTTCTAAACTTTTATTACAATACAATTTTTTAAAACACATAGAGTTTTAAAAAAGTTGAGGGATAATAATTTTAAAGGACATTACTGCAATGTCCTTGAAGGATAATAACTTATATTTAGCCTATATTTCAATTATCCTTTAAATTAGTAACCCCATATTCACATTTTGTTTAAATTTTTCGGGAGGCGCTACATTCTTTGATCTTTTAAAGGATATCCTAAGCATCTGGTACAGAAAAAAAATACCGATTTACTAATTAGTAATTACGAAGTCCTTAAAGGGTAAGGATTCAGCTATATGAGAAAAACGAGTACATAAATCATTAAATTAGCAACATGCAGTGGGACGTAGAACGATTTTACTGATAACATCAACTGCAACTCGACACGGGTTGCAGTGGTCCGAATTGCATAAAACTTTGCCAGGATAGTTTTTGATGCATAATGGTAAAAATTAGGTGGTGTGCGTTTAAATAGAACTTTGAAATTTTGGAACAGTCTAATGTGTATGAATAATTCAAGTAATTAACATTCGATAGTACATAGCTAAATCTAAATTTTTTTACTGCATAAATATGACTACTACAAAAACTCTAATTAATTATATGTATCCACAAATATATTAGATATTCGTCAGCAAATATGTACATATGTACATAAATATGTTTTCGAAAAGTGACTCAGAATTTTTGGTGTACGAATGCAATAGAAACTTGAAATTATACTGCAACAATTCAATTGAAATACATTCATATACTGCTAACATTCCTGAAATATAAACACGCCATACTTATTGACAACTTTATTAAATTTTCAAGAGAGGTTATAACTTTTTTCTAGACAACTTTTGACTAGCAGACCCGGCAGGTATTATCCTGCCCAAAGGTGGAGCTGCGCGTATTTAAATGCATTTACCCACTCTCAACTTTTTCCATCTCACATTTTAGGAGATATGTATCTCTGAAACCAACTGAGATATTAAAATTAATCATATCGCTTATAGCAGAACTCGTTAGCACCTTTCGTTTCATACCCATATTGTACTAACATATTTTGGGTCACCCTAGGTCACATATTGGTCGATAACTCCGGAAGCGGTAGAGTTATCGGAATAGGAAATATTTTAAATTTAAAATTAAACGTCTAGAAATGCAAAGGTGGAATTCAATTCAATTCCATTCGGCAGTTTTTAAGTGATACTGCCACAAACATACAGACATACAGAGATTCTAAAAACGGTTGATTTGCATTCTAGTGGTTTAGTAATGATTCCTTTGTCAATTTTATTTGAATAAAAGAAAATTACTTTCTGTCTACTTTGTCCCATATTTTTGTACGCAACTGTAAACGCCATATGCACTTGAGTTTAGTCTTAAATATCGTGTATTGTTGCTATTGCTTTGCAGATCTATTGCGCGGAATATATTGATGACGATCGATCGTCGTTATAAGCCTTTGTCATGAAGCAAGTGTAAAGACTAGGGCAATCAAAAAGTAGCATTGACTAAGTTTTTATACCCAGCTGTAGAATAACTTCGACCATTGAGAGAGGGCTTTTTACGGACTTAATGGAATCGAGATTGATACAAAATTTCACATATCAAAGTTTTTAGGGTGATTGAAAATCGGTGAATTCGTTGAATTTTTTTGGCGAGGGTGTTGAGTTTTTTCTCCCATACAAAAGTAAGTTTTGGTCATAATTTGTATGGAAGCAAATACTCAACATCTTTGACAAAAGAAGTTTTGAAATTTCCGGTAAATTTTTGAATAAAAACCCTACCCAAAAAATTGAAAATTTTTCAAACTTTAATTAATTTTCCTGAACTTTGTGTAAACTTTGAAACTTGCAATCATGTTGTTTCTAAATATTTCACTATATTTGATATGATATTTAAAAAAAAAATTATAATTAAACATCTTTAAATTTTGAGCCTATTTTTTTAGCCACCACTGTATGTATGTTTGTATGCTCATCATTAAATAACACCCACATGGATTTGGGTGGTTCGATCGCCGATGTATTGCTGGAGGTCTCATTTGAAATATAGAACAGAGTTTTTAGTTTCAATGCCTGAACAAAATTTACTTTAGTGTAAAAAAATACTCAAAATACCGTTGCCAAAAATTTGTAACAGTTATGCTAAAATTTATTGAGCTAAAAAAATTGCGTAGGTACTCAAAAATTTTTCAAGAACTGTTCCCAAAAAATTTGAAATTTTGATGGCTTTTTTTCAAACTTTGATATTATTTTTCCTGGACTTTGTGTAAACTTTGAAACTTTTATTTATGTGGTTTCTGCTATAGATTCGGCTATACTTTAAAAGAAAATGACAAAAAATACATAAAAATATATATCTTTTATGATTAAAACCATTTTAAATGTTGCGCCTATTATTTTAGCCACCAGTGTATGCATGTTTGTATGCGCATCATTAAATAACTACTATATGGATTTGGGTGGTTTAATCGCCGATGTATTGCTGGAGGTCTCATTTGAAATTGGTTTCAATGCATGAACAAAATTTACTTTAGTGTAAAAAAATACTCAAAATACCGTTGACAAAAAAAAATCGTTCGGTACTACTGTGGTACTTGCAATTTGTACACAGTTATGCTAAAATTTATTGAGCTAAAAAATTGCGTAGGTACTCAAAAATTTTCTAAGAACTTTTCCCAAAAAATTTGAAATTTTAATGTTTTTTTTTTTTTTCAAATTTTGATACGATTTTCTGAACTTTGTGTAAGCTTTGAAACTTTTACCTATGTGGTTTCTGCTATACATTCCGGTATACTTTAAATGGAAATGATAAAAAAATACATAATTAAATATCTTTTACGAATAAAAACATTTTAAATTTTGAGCCTATTTTTTAGCCACCACTGTAGGTATTTTTGTATGTGCATCACCAATCAAGTACTACATGGATTTGGGTGGTTTTTTCGCTGATATATTGCTGGAGTTCTAACTTGAAATATAGAATACACTTTTTTCGTTGTTGCTTTATATAAGGGGTATTTGAAAGAAACTGGGTGAAATTTTTTAAATTTTTCGTAATTTTTTTTTTTCAAATGCATGCCGCTGTAGAAGTTTACACTTCAAAAATTTCTTGTTTTTTAGGCACAGTCTAATGTACATTTACTATTAGGTTCTTTCATTATGTTTTTTCTTTATTTACTATATTTTTTTTGCTATGAAAATTAAAGCAACTTGCTACACTAAAACAATTAAATAATGAGTAAACCTTTCTAACTGGCGTTTATCACCAACGGCGAGGCGTACAACAGTAGCCGCTCATTCGCTAAGCTTGAGTTCTTTATTACATATTTGTATATATTTTTTTTTATTAAGAATGTGTGTATTACACACACACATATATGGAAACTTTATTGTACGATATTTTGGGGGGGCGCGTTTGTTGCTTTTCATTTTACGGGCTGGACGTCAAGAGTCATCAATGGGCCGAGTATGCAGCAGCAGCGAATGCCACACGCCAAGCAGCCACACCACATCACTTCACAGTTGCCAACACATTAGTTCGTTTGTAGTAACTTCAATATACTATGTACTTATAAATCGAAGCGTCGATAGCTTAAGTTCTACTAAAGTATTTACAGCCCGTTGATTTTTGAATTTGAATTGGTTACGCGCGCGCACACTCCCATTCAATTGTTCGTTCGTTAATGTTCATGAGCGCGTCGCTTTAGTTTTTAGAATTCTGGAGAACGCGCTAGTTGGCGGTAGAGTTTGTTGTTTATTTTAGTTCGTTGTTCCGGGCGCGTAACTTAAAATCGAAAGTGTTGCAAGACTTTTTTGAGTGATACAAAAACTTTAATGAAAATGGAAGAATTTGTAAACTTACAATTTGTTATTGAAGTGTGATGAACGAGGAAATGTGCAGCACTTTAAACTTTCCAAGTGCTTTACTTATAATCAATGCGAGAATATAAATTAAAGGCTCTGAGTTTGTAATAAAAAAGTATTAAAATTTGTAGGAAAAATGCAGCAGCAACGAGAAACTGTATTCTATATTTCAAGTTAGACCTCTAGAAACACATCGGTGAAAACAGTATACAAATCCCTGCAGTAGTTATTTGGTGATGCGCATACAAACAGATTACAGTGGTGGCAGAAATAATAGCCTCGGAACTGAAAGTGGTTATTTTTTATTTTTGATAATTTTTATGTAAAATACAGTGAAATCTATTACAGAAACCACATGAATAACAGTTTAAAAGTTTACAAAAAATTCAGGAAAATTAATCAAAAATTTGAAAAAATTTCCAACTTTTTGAGCGAAGTTTATAGAAATTTTTTGACTACCCAGTGTTTTAGCATATTAAATTTTTGTATAACAATTTGCAAGTTGGAACTCACGCCAATGTTGCTAAAATTTATTTTTAATGAGACTTCAGTAGCAAAACTAAAATTAAAACCCACATTTTCACTGAGTTTCTTTTAAATCTAGCAGAGCAAAGTATAAACTGTGTTCTATATTTTAAGTTAGACCTCGAGCAATTCATTACTGAAAATACAATTGAAATCCATGCAGTAGTTCCTTATTGATGCTCGTGCAAACATACATACATTGGTGGCAGAAATAATATTATCAAAATTAAAAATATTTGTTTTTGTATTTTATATAATTTCAATTGAAAAGATAGTGAAATCTAATGCAGAAACCACATAATTAAATGTTTCAAAGTTAACACAAAATTCAGAAAAATTAATCAAAGTTTGAAAAATTGCTAAAAGCTTTTAAAATTTTTGGGCAGAAATTTTAGAACATTTTTAAGTACGCAGTTTTGTTGTATAAAAATGTGATTTTAGTATAAAAATGTGCTACTTAAAACTCACTAAAAAAATTTACTGAAATATCAACTTATTTTTTGTCAAGGGTAAATATTTCAACACAAGAGTAAATTTTATTCATGCGTTGAAAACTAAAAACTGTTCTATTTTTCAAAGAAAGTCTCCAGCAGTATATTGTTGAAAAATCCATTAAAATCCATGTAGTAGTTATTAAATGATGCGCATGCAAACATAAATACAGTTGTGGCAGAAATAATAGGCTCAAAGTTAAACAAGTTTATTTATTAATTTTTAATAATTTTAATTTGAAAAATAGCACAGTTTAACGCAGAAACGACAGCAATAAAAGTTTCAAAGTTTACACAAAGTACAGGAAAATTAAACAAAGGTTGGAAAATTGACGAAAGACGGTCACACAAGAATTAATTTTATTTGAATCACCCTACTATACAAACTTAGGTCAGGGGTGCCGAAAGAAAGTTAGTTTTGTCAGATGGACATTAAAATATTATCTAAAGAAATTAATAAAGTATGATTGAAAATAAAGAAAAAAAAGTTATGACAAACGACCTATTTCCACACCCATTTCGATGATTAGTGCGTCCATATCCGGTATACCGATAATCAAATAGCTTTTTATACATTGAAACTTGATATATACATACATACACCATATATACAATGCGTATCAATTGTTGCTTTTGCAATATGTTGCAAGGAATATACATTTTTTTTGCGGCTTATCAGTTTTTGCAGAGCCATTTATGTACGTAAAATTATGTATTTGTTTGTTTTTACTATGTTTCCTTCTTTTTTTGATTAGTTAAATTGTGTAAAAGCTGAAGGCTGAAAAGTTAAATGAACTTGTGATAACACCAAGTCATGTAAAAGCTAACATGCCAGTCATATGTATAGACATTAGGGTGGTTGGGTGTTTTCAACAATGAAAAAGGAACTGCTCCTATAGAGTCATAGCTATATGTATTTATGTCTACAATGTAAGCTTATTAACCTCTATTAGTTACCAGTTCAATTCACAGTTCGCTTTCCAAATCGAATATTAAAAACTTTGAAGAAAAATTATCCTTTGGAGCCAACTTTTATTACCACCTCTGTTTGAAGCGAGAATAAAATATTTCCCTGTGCTAAAATGGATCTAATACTTTACGTTAGACATCTAGCAATACATTGCTGAAATTTGCGTTCAATTCTAAACAGCCGCGTTTGAGTGATGCTAGAACAAACATAAAGGCAAACAAACGAAAATTCTAAAAACTGTTGTTTTGGCTACTCTAACTCACCTGGGCATTCTTCGTTGATGTATTCCAATATCAAGACCTCGCCTAATTTTGTTTTATGTAAAAATTCAACACCTGCAATAGAACTCTAAAATTCGCAAAGATGGCAAAAAAAGTGTAATCATTTTTGCGACCACCCTAATCTACATACATACGTATTTGAAAGTGTTTTATTTGCATCCATGATTGCTAATCAATTGGATTTGTAATATTTTGCAGTACAAGTACGACGCGTGACTTATCTAGTTCATTTTCGCAGAGCGAGGAAATAATAAGGCATTAATATTTTTCGAAATAATTTTTTTTTAAACAACTTGGGAACATAAGATCTTGTTCTAAGGAAAAGTGACAATAAGTGTTATTAAAATATATAAACAAAGATATTAGATATCGTGAATAAGTTTTAAACTAAATAACTCGTAAACTAAATCTTTAAATTGAACTAGTTCGTTAGTACGTTCTACTGAAAGTGAACTAAAACTTTCTGTGTTAATTTATTTGCTGAGAGTTTGCGGCAACAGCTAAAAATTTTATTTTTTGCAAACTAAGATCCTAATGAACTAGTTCAATGGTGTAAACGAACTAGAAGCGAACTACATACTTCTTTCATTGAAGTAAGCCACCGCACTATAGTGGACCCAAATTTATTAAGAAAGAAAAAGTGAGCAAAGCCTACCGTCAAACCACTGAAATCCTTAATCCCAGAAATCGGCGCGCAACCACTCCTACTTTTACATTCAAGTTTTTAAAAAGGAAGGTAGAATAATAAAACTTTAAATCACCCGCGAATTTAATGTTCAGTTCCATATGAGCGTACATTTTCCTATTTTGTGCCAACTAGACCACTCTCTCTCTTCTCTCTTTATCACGATATTGCCCACTCATTTGATTTTGATATTTGGTAATATATTTTTGACCACCACTGTACGTGGGGGCCCTTTAGCGTGACGCAATCGATTTTCTTCACACATGTTATCTATAAAATTATAATACTTTGCCAGCTTTTTAATAAAAACTTAACGAACTAAAAATGAATGGTTTCTTGTTTAATATGTCCACTTTGTGTTACAAATTAGCGCAAGTGAGAAAAAAAGATGGGTCATTCCAAGGCAAATTTCCAGAAAGTTGAATCAATCACTTCCGATTTGAATGCAATTTTGTGTTAAGTTTTCTTTCATCGCAAGAAAAAAATTTTCGAAAAAAAATTGAAAATTTTACGTTTTTTTCCTTTTTTTCTTTTTTGTGAAATTTTTTTTTTTCAATATTTTTGAAACTGCTCTTTCAAAAAAATGTTGGCAGATTCGAAGAGTATACTTAGAGTTAAAAAAAGAAAAAAAAAAATTTTTAAAATTGTAGTAAACAAATTTTAAGATTTTTAATTTCACAAAATTTTTAATTTTAGAAAATCGTAGGAATTAAAGGTTGTCATTAAAATATGGACTAAATTTATACCTCTGGCATATCTTAAGATGTCTTGAAATTTTGGTGTTTTTTTCACAAATATAATTTTTTAAATTTTTCAATATGCCCAGAAATTTTCAAAAGGTTGTTCTTATTTTTTTTGGTTTTTTTTCAAAAAAAAATTTTTTTTTAATCTGAAAAATTTTTTATTTTCGAAGTTTTCCAGTCGAGTTTACTTTTTCAGAAATTGAAAAAAAAATGAATGATGATTATTTGAAAAAAAAGCAGATATTTTAAGGATATTTGAAATATAATAGCGAATTTTAAATTTTACGATTTAAAGAAATTGAAAATTTTCTAAAATCTAAAATTTTTTTTGTTAAATGTGTTGAAGTTTTGGTGTTTTTTTTCAAAAATATAATTTTTTAAATTTTTCCAAATTTTTATTATTTTATCTTCTACTCGATTTCTATTAGCTGAACCATAAATTACTCAGTTTTGAGCACCGAAAAATTATTCATTTGCTAGTGTAACGTAAAAACTAGTTAAATCGATTAGAAAATTGTTCAAAAAGTTGAAAAAATTTCAAAAATTTGTATTTTTCAAAAAAAAAAAACACTTTTTTGAAAATTTCAGGATGTCTTAAAAAAATAAGCGAGTAAAAATTTAAGTGCGGCATTAATTTTGGATTTCTGAATTTTTCAGAAGGGGTTTTCTTATTTTTTGGTTTTTTTCAAAATTTTTTTTTTTAATTCCAAAAATTTTTTTTATTTTCGAAGTTTTCCAGTCGAGTTTACTTTTTCAGAAATTGAAGAAGACGAATGATGATTATTTGCGAAAAAGCAGTTAGTTTAAGGATATTTGAAATATGATAGCGAATTTTGCATTTTAAATATAATAGCGAATTTTGCATTTTAAAGAAATTGAAAATTTTCTAAAATCTTAAAATTTTTTTTTGTTAAAAATATAAAATTTTTGAATTTTTAAATATTTCTACTTTTCTTGCTCTTACCATTTTTGAAAGTCCCAAAAATTATTTTTTTAATTGCAATAGTTTTAAATAATATTGAAAAAAAAAAACAACTTTACAAAAACGGAAAAAATTTAAAATTTTAAAATTTGAATTTTGAAAAAAAAAAAAAGTTTCGATTCTAACAATCTGACGATTTGACATGGAAATACCCAAATATGAAAATCATTCTATTAAGACCTCAGTGATCGACAGCTAGATCTGCATCTATGCATAAACATATGTTGTATTAATTTTTTTCTTCTTACTTATAACAAGAATATAAAAACCATACGATAGCAATTAGTCACGATCTATGTGTTGAATAGCAAAAAAGAGCAAAAAAAAGCAACAAAAACAATTAAATATACAATAATAGAAACAATAAAATAATACCTCGATACATAAACAAACACAAAGTGATATCAAAGCAAAGGGCAATAAGGCAAATAAATATTTTAATACGTTTTCACGCAGCTAAAGAAAAGTTGTATAAATAAATAAAACAAGCGGTTTATCTAAAAGAAAAAAAAACAAGTACAAATTTTGTGATATCAGACAAATAAACAAAAAGTACGTACAGCCAACCCATTGTGATAACATTAAAAAGTTTTGATGAAATCGCGCGCGGCGTACGCCCATCAGCGATAAGCTTTTCTGTTTTGTTGTTGCCGCAGTAGCGTTAACGGTCGCGTCGTGTGCTGAATTTTTAATGGTCTGAAGGACGTACATATGCTGGTATTAGCAAGTGTATTGCGCCTGCTGTTCTAGCCTCGGATCTTCAAAACTACATACGTATGTATGTGTAGTATAGAAGGCATATTATAGGCAAGAGAGCCATCTCATATATCGGGGTTTGTGCACAATCAACAGCGCCTAAATATGGGATTCCTTTCGAAGGCCGCTTATATTGTCTGGGCTGTGTAAGTTTTTCCAATTTTATTAATGCATTTTTCTTTTATTTATACTTTATACGGCTAAAAAAAATTAACCTAAATTTTAAACCCATATAAAGTTTAATCAATTTTTCAAACTTTTTTGTACAATATATCAATTTCTGTCCAAATACCTACAAAGATTTTCAATTTCTTTTGGTTTCGATTTAAAATCTAAATGAAAAAGCAGTCTAAATTTTTTATTTTTGGTTTGTTTGAATGTAATTGAATTTTGCCCACAAAAACTTCATGTGCGTCATAGCTCAGCGGTAGAGCAGTCGGCTGTGAGCGTTTTCGTTCGAATCCTGCCACCTGCCACATTTTTTTAGTTTGTTTTTATTCTTAAAACTTTTCGGTTTAAAATTAAAAGTTTTTGGTTTGAAAATGAAAATTTTTCGGTTTAAAATTAAAACTTTTTGGTTTGAAAATTAAAACTTTTCGGTCTAAAATTTAAACTTTTGGGTTTGAAAATTCAAATTAATTTTTGAAAGCTTATTTAAGATTGAATTTTGCCAACAACATTTACATATGTGTGCGATGTAGCTCAGTGATAGAGCAGACGAGCATGACGCGGCGAGTCTTGGTTCGAATTCCCGCCAACGGACAAAAAATTTATTTTATCTTTAAAAAATTGTTAAAACATTTCTTGTTTATAATTGAAACCCGTTTCGTTTAGCAAATTTTCATGAAAACTGGTCTAGATTGAATTGGAATCCAAATTTGGTTTGGTCATATATGTATGTAGTCCAAAAAGTTTAAAATTTAGGTTCAAATTTTTAGCCGTGTACTACATAACGTTTCTTCAAATACTTATTTACTTATCCGCTGATTTTTTTTTACAAATTCGGTTCCGTATAAGTCCAAAACTGCACATTCCCAACATCCCTAATTTATACATAAAAATATAATTAATTAATTGCTTTAACTTTTTCTTAAATTTTCATATTATTATTATGTTATTTCTAAAAATCAGAACCTTTTACTTGACCTTCGTGCTCAGATCTTTTAACGTTCTTATGCTGATGCACTTCTTGGCTTTTTTGTTACACTGCAAACGCTCAGACATACTAGAACATAAAATAAGACACATGTGCTCGCACTTTTACATATTTTAGAATTAAATTTTAATACCAAATAGCGGAAATAATTAAAAAATAAATACTTTCAATTCAATTCAAATTAGCCACCATCGAAGGGGCGAAAAATTATTTTTTTTATCACACATACATACTTACATATGTATGTATGTACATATCACATGATCCATATCTACCTATTTGCCAAAAAATTTTCATCATACCAATTAAGTTGCTATTAAAAGATCAATGATCTGGGCTTAGTCAGCTAGCAGCGCGCCACCCAACACCCATACCTAGCGGCAGCTAAGCGCCAATAGCAGCGCCATCAATTACTCATTCTAAAATTTTATCTTAATATATTCGTATATGTAATTCTAATGTGCTGGGAGCGCTCGAGAGCGCCGTTAGTAATGTTCTATTATCGTTCAACCGATAATAGTGTGAGCTTGCTGTACCTAGAATTTGTTTTAGGGAAGAAAATGAATTCAGAATTTGTAAACAAAAAAACTCCATTTTTCACTAGGAACTCGATTTTCGGCGAAGCATTCCAAAAAAATGGAAAATATGTAGATATTTTTACTTAACCTAATGTCTACCCATAGCAGTAGCGGATCCACGATTTTGGGAAGGGGGGTTCCATTTTTTTTCGAGGCTTTTTTATACCTTTCATGAACATGAAATGGTATTATAACTTTGGTCCGATGTTTGTAAGTATGAGAAGAAGAAGAGATAGACCCATCAATAAGTATACCGAAATGATCAAGATGACGAGATGAGTTGATTTAGCCATGTCCGTCTGTCCGTCTGTCTGTCTGTCTGTCTGTCTGTCTGTCTGTTTGAACGCAAACTAGTCCCTCAGTTTTTGAGATATTTGGCTGAAATTTTGTATGCGGCCACCATTTTCCAATATAGGAATCATTTGTCGGAACCAGCAAGATCGGACCGATATTACATATAGCTCCCATACAATCGATTGTTCCGATAAACGGATTTTGGGATATAACTCCTGTAATTAAACACGTAGGAACGTGAAATTTTGGACGTATCGCTATTTTTATATGTGAAGTATCGATGTTGAAAATCATCGAGCTGGGATAAATATTTCACATAGCCCCCATACAATCGATTGTTCCAATAAACGGATTTTGGTAGATAACTCCTGTAGTTATATAGGTAGGAACGTGAAATTTCGTAACTATTGCTATTTTAGAATGTGGAATGTCGGTGTTAAAAATCAATGAGATTGGACCAATTTAACACATCGCCCCCATATAATCGATAGTTCCGATAATTTCGGTATGAGCTTAAGTTAAATTCACACAGGCTGTACTGGGATCAAACAGTGAAAATCGTGACGCTTATTCATGAAAGGTATTTAGCTTTTAGTTGAAAACTACTTTACAACTAGTTGGTGCACCGGGCCCAACTCGTCAGTGTTCTGTCTTTTTTTCCATATAAGCAACTGGTATTTTTTACGTGTTGATGTCCTACGAAATGTCCAAAAAGGACTAGTATGAAATATATTAGTCCCATACTAGTCCAAAAAGCATTGAACCTGGATTAGTATGATTTCAACCAGAATTTTCAAGAAGCACACGAAACGGATAAATTTTGTATTTTTGAACTGGTATGATTTCATCCAGAAAAATTAGTTGTATACTATTATGAAATGGATATTTCCTGACTAGTATGAGTTCGACTAGAAAATTATATTTGTCTACTAGTATTTTTCTGACTAGTTTGAGGTTTCGCTGCAGGGTATATATTTGTGTATTTTATTACTATATATTTTTTGCGTTATTTAACTTTATATTTTGGGTAATTTTTACTATATTTATGGGTCATTTTTTTCTATATTTTTTGTGTAATTTTTTACTGTATTTTTTATGTAATTTTTACTCCATTTTTTGTCCAATTTTTACTATATTCTTTGAGTCATTTTCACAATATTTGTTGCTGTCTTACTGTAAAAAGTATGACTTTTTGGATTTCAAAGTGGAGGTTTTTGACCTGAAAACTACACCCGTGCATCCGCCTCTGACCCATAGTTACGTATTGTATTGATAACTGGATTGCCCTGTTCATACATAAATATTTGAGTATTTTGTACTAAAATGTTTTCGAAATGTCTAGCTTTTAGTGACAAAAAATAATTTTTTCTCTGGCCACAATGTGGAGGTTTTTGTGGTCGAGGAATACATTTTTGACACACTTTTTTCTTTAAGGCCACCAGGGGGCGCTACCGTCCTTTTTTTTGGAAAATCGGCAACATTGCTGCGAAAATCCTGCAAAATTTTACTTGTTCACAACGCTTAAGCTACTTAAAAATTTAAATGGCATTATAAGAATTCAAAGTTTGGTGGATTTTGCAAAAATAGGCGTTTAACAAAAAAAAAAGTAGATCTGGTGGACCTAAAAAGATACAAATAGTGCCTGAAACGGATTCCAAAAATGTGAATGTGGGGTCGAAAAATAAATTTTTAGCATTAATTGTTTCTTCTGAGAGCCGACAGAGGTCAATTTCGAACTTTTTAAAAAAAATTTTTTTTTTTTTTTTTTTTTTTTTTTTGATTGCAAAGCATTTTTCCAAAAATCATCAAGATTGTTGCGGAAAACCACTTATAAACTTCACTTATTCACAACGATCCAATTTTAGGATACCTTAATTTTAAAATTTAAATTGCAACATAACAATGCCAAATTTGGTGGATTTTTGGAAAAAATTGGTAAAAATATAAAAAGCGCCCTGTGATGTCCTAAAATAAAAAAAAATTGTGCCAAAAATGTATTCCTCGACCCTAAAAACTAGCAGGTAAACATTTCGGCTAGGTCTTCGTTTTTGTAAGACTGATCTCATATCAATGTCTAAATCTTTGACGGTATTTTTTCACCATTCTGAAAAGTAATAATAAAAAGAAAAAATATTGTATTTAGCCCAGTCTAATGTACATACCTACGTATGTGCTAATACGTCACTAGGCCATTAAAATCATAAGCAATCGATGCAAAATATTTGATTGGTATAATTTGTTTACACTCGCAAACAATTTGAAATCAATTTGTTTATTGTCAACTTAAAATTTAATAATATTAAATTAGTTGCGAATTGAGTTTGAGAAATAAATTAGGATTATTTTCGACTACTAAATGACGTTCGTAAATTTATTGGTTTGCATTATTTGTCAAGTGAAGTGGGTATTCACAATGTCTAACATATCATATTGTCCTTCAATATACATATTCCATATATCATAGAAAGAACTGCAAGGTTCTGCTATTTTGTAGCGGTAATGATCTTAGGTACGACATACAAGAGTTTTTAAATTGTTTCAAATATTTTTGTAAATGTACCTCTAAGTACACCCTTTGACAGAGCCAGTGTGTTTTGTTTAATACAGTAATTTAATATGAATTACTATGAGTCTTACCGGACTCTATTTTGATAATATGAGTCGTATCGGATTCCGATTCAATAATATGGGCCATTCGTGAGTTATATAGGACTCCTTTTTAAAATTATAAGTCAGTTGTGAGTCATATCGGACTCCTATTTAATAATAAGGGTAGTTTTAGAGTCGTATCGGACTCCTCTTTAACAATATGAGTCAAATTTAAGTCGTATCGGACTTCTATTTAACACCGAACCGAACACCTGTTTTATAATATGAGTCATTTGTGAGTCGTACCGGACTCCGATTTAATATTAAAATGAGTCGCTGGTGAGTCGTATCGCACTCCTATTTAACAGTATTGTCAGTTTTGAGTCTTATCGGACTAATTTTTAATAATTACGAGTCAATTTTGAGTAGTATTTAATAATATGAGTCATTTGTGAGTCGTATCGGACTAATATTTTATAAAATGGGTCATTTTAGATCAAAATGCACGCAAATTTGAATTAGACCTATTCCAATTATTTGGCGATGTTACTTGGAATGACCCCTTCACGTGTTATGAAAATTCCCCATCCCGCATTAATGAATCATTATCTTCTTTTTTTTTTGTAAAAATTAAGTGCGCATAAACTCTGCTGGTATTCGGTTGTTTTAACACAAAAAATCGATAGTGGCAGGTGAGCATACACAAATTAATTCACATTGATTGCCCTTGAAAAATTCGTACTCGTAAACGTAGTGAACGAATCAAAAAAAATTTAGCACCCGGTAAATATAATTTCCAAAAAAAAGAGAATTACATATAGATTAGGCACATGTGCCGACATGCACAATTAAAAGCATACGGGTTAAAAAGGTACTAGATATGAGCGATATTACGGAGGTGAGTTTGCCGGATCCGGAAAAAGAACCGATTATCTAAAATTTGATTTGTCAGAAGGGAATCTACATGGCATATTGTTAAATTAACTTGACTTATTGTTGAATTGAGATTTCTCGAACCGTGGGCGATTCGAGAATTAAATTGGGATTTATCGAACCCGAATTCAAAATGTGAGTAATTCGAAAATTAATCGCTTTAATTAATGTTATAATTATTCTGTAATTAATTAATTAACTAAGTTTAGGTTAAATAGTTGATCACGATCACGACAATCGCTTAACCATCAAACGCATGAATGGATGAGACATAAATACCATGAGTTCATTTGTTGGTTGATTGCGATATAAATAGTGAAATGTCATCATCGAAGCGGTATTCAACATAGTCAGGCCAGGAACTATTTCACTGTCATGACAAAAAGTTTTCATCATATATGTATCTAAATTAGCTCTCCCTCTAGCGAAGAAATATTTTAACTTTTTGAAATTAAAACCAACCAACGGCACACCCTTTGGAAGCCACTCATGTATAAAATATTTTCTTTTTTGCTGCTGTTTTTTCTCCAAAGTGTCATGCACGTGACCACATCCAATGAGCTAATTGCTGCGTACAAAATGTGTCTTAATGAAATAATTGCATTTGAGACTTGGCCCTATGTGGATGATAGACATAAAAAAGAAATGTATCTAAAGCTATCGATTTTTTACAGTCATTTAACAATATTGTTTTGTTTATCTGGTTTTCGGTTTTGTTTTGATATGCTACCAATCAATTTTGCAACAATTAACTCTACATAGAACAAATTGGGTGTTATTTACTACATTTCTGTATATTAATTTGATATTTTTTTGGAACATTGCTCAAAAATCGTTGACAATTCATTGAAAAAGAAAAACATACGCTAGATGGCGCAATGATTCAAATACGACTCACAAATGAATCATTATTGAATAAAAGTCGGATACGACTCACAAATGATTTATATTATTAACTAGAGGTTGGACTCAAAAATTTCTTATATTTTAAAAGAATCATACTATAAAATAGGAGTCAAATACGACTAAAAAAATTTCTTATATTATAAAAGAGTCCGATATGACTCACAAATAAGTCATACTATTAAATAGGAGCCCGATTCGACTAGAAAATGTTTCATATAATTCAATATGAGCCCATTACGACTCACAAATGAGTCCGATACGACTAAAAAATTACGCATATTAATAAAGAGGAGTCCGATACGACTCAAAAAAAATACAACTCAAAAATGACTCATATCATTAAAGAGGAGTTCGAAACTCACAAAACGCTAAGCCACAAAAGAATCATATTATTAAATAAGAGTTCAAAACGACTCAAAAATTACACATTTTTTTTATTAGGAAGGAGTCTGATACAAGGCATTTTTATTTTCACAAATGACTCATATTTAATTTAAATTCATTTACAAAACATTTTCTTATTCTTTACAGCCTTTTCGAACAGGAAATTATGAGCTATGTTCCTATTGAAGAACGCAGTCCACAGGGTTCACCAGTTCTCAATTCGCGTATGCTACAGCGTGCTCCACCACCTTTCCGACGTGATTTCGAAGCAAAGTTGCGTGGTTTCTATCGCAAATTGGAGTCAAAGGGTTATGGACAAGGTCCACATAAATTAAAGTAAGTCTTATGAAGCATGATGATGAGACTATTAACTATTCGTATGTTTCTTATTTTTTTTTCTGTTTAGACTACATATAAGACGCACACATTTGCTAGAGGATGCCTTCCGGCGTATAATGTCGGCCAATAAAAAAGATTTGCAGCGTGGTCGTCTCGCTGTGTTGTGGGATACTGAAGAGGGCTTGGATTATGGTGGACCCTCAAGGTATTTAGAGTTACATATGGGCCATTCCATGCAAAATCGGGCAAACATAATACTTTTAACTTATCCTTATCCTGCTCCTTCTGCGTATCCTTCTTTTCTTGCTCTATCCCTATTTGTATCCTTATCCTTATCTTTATCAATGTCAGTATCCCTATCCATATCCCTATCCCTATCCCTATCCCTATCCCTATCCCTATCCCTATCCCTATCCCTATCCCTATCCCTATCCCTATCCCTATCCCTATCCCTATCCCTATCCCTATCCCTATCCCTATCCCTATCCCTATCCCTATCCCTATCCCTATCCCTATCCCTATTCCTATTCCTATTCCTATCCCTATTCGTATTCCTATTCCTATTCCTATTCCTATCACTATCCCTATCCCTATCCCTATCCCTATCCCTATCCCTATCCCTATCCCTATCCCTATCCCTATCCCTATCCCTATCCCTATCCCTATCCCTATCCCTATCCCTATCCCTATCCCTATCCCTATCCCTATCCCTATCCCTATCCCTATCCCTATCCCTATCCCTATCCCTATCCCTATCCCTATCCCTATCCCTATCCCTATCCCTATCCCTATCCCTATCCCTATCCCTATCCCTATCCCTATCCCTATCCCTATCCCTATCCCTATCCCTATCCCTATCCCTATCCCTATCCCTATCCCTATCCCTATCCCTATCCCTATCCCTATCCCTATCCCTATCCCTATCCCTATCCCTATCCCTATCCCTATCCCTATCCCTATCCCTATCCCTATCCCTATCCCTATCCCTATCCCTATCCCTATCCCTATCCCTATCCCTATCCCTATCCCTATTCCTATCCCTATCCCTATCCCCATCCCCATCCCCATCCCTATCCCTATCTTTATCCCTATCCCTATCCTTATCCCTATCCCATATCCTATTTTTGAATTTTATACAAAATTGACGATTCCAACAGTTGACCGATTTTTCATGGAATAACCCACTAAAATTTATCACACTTTAAATCCAAACCTGAACTTTTATTTCATTTTATCAATTTTCACTTTCACAGAGAATTCTTCTTCCTACTCTCACGCGAGCTGTTCAACCCATACTATGGCCTCTTCGAATATTCAGCCAATGACACGTATACCGTACAAGTTTCACCCCTCTCCGCATTTGTGGACAATTGTCATGATTGGTTCCGGTTTGGCGGACGTGTTTTGGGCTTGGCACTCGTACATCAATATCTATTGGATGCATTCTTTACGCGCCCCTTTTACAAAGCGCTGTTACGTTTACCCGTTGCACTAAGCGATCTAGAATCGCTCGATAACGAATTCCATCAGTCGTTACAATGGATACGAGACAATGACATTGGTGCTGGTATCGATTTGGGCCTAACATTTTGTGTTACCGAAGAGTTGTTGGGACGTGTGGTGGAGCGTGAGCTAAAACCAGGTGGTAAGAATATTATTGTTTGCGAGAAAAATAAAAAAGAATATTTGGAGCGTATGATTAAATGGCGTTTGGAGCGTGGTGTACAAGAGCAAACTGAATCGCTGGTGCGTGGCTTCTATGAGGTGGTCGATGCGCGTCTCGTCTCTGTTTTTGATGCACGCGAACTGGAGTTGGTGATTGCGGGTACAGCGGAAATAGATATAAATGATTGGCGTTTGAATACGGAATATCGTTCGGGTTATCATGATAATCATCAAGTGATTATATGGTTTTGGCAAGTTATCGAGAAATTCACAAATGAACAACGTTTACGCATGTTGCAATTTGTTACGGGCACCTCGAGCATACCTTACGAAGGTTTTTCGGCTTTGCGCGGCTCAACGGGTCCGCGGCGCTTTTGTATTGAAAAATGGGGCAAACCGAATGCATTGCCACGCGCTCACACATGCTTTAATCGCTTAGATTTACCGCCTTATCCTACACCAGAATTGTTGTATGAGAAATTGTTGTTGGCAGTTGAAGAAACGAATTCATTTGGTATAGAATAAATAGATGTAGTGTATGTATGTGCGTATACTCAATAGGTTTGTCGTTATGCTATGTTATTTTATTGCCAGCAGCGCTGGTTGCAATTGCCTTAATTTGTTTTATAGTCAGTCGCAAAAGTTGCATCTTAAATGAATTGAGTTATTTAATTGAAATCATTGGGCCTCGTACATAGAGCCTCAGCATTTGCTCATACGTGACATGTTTGAGAAAAAAACTAGGTATTTTGTTTTTGTAATAAAAACAAAGAAACCACCTTTTACTCACCTGAGCTAATGCTCGAATTTTATGTACGAGGCCTATTGTTGTTGTAAGCGAAGATAAAGTGATATTTTTAATTAAGATTACTTATTTATTTTAGCATTAACGTACTCATAAGTTACTTATAAATACATATTTTACGATATTATATTCGTAATTTACGATATATGTACATCCCAGGTTTCTCTTCTTTGTATTAAGATTTGCTCAGTCATTAATTCAATGTAGTTAGCTAATTTTTGGTTGTACTTTCAAAAAAAAAAAGATCAAAATAAGTTCTCCAAATCATACTGTACCGGTGTGTCACCCTAGGTTTTCTCTCAGAAGATGGTTTGTGAAAAGATCGATAGTTTAAAATTTTTTTTTTTTAATAATCTGCCAATTTTAAATTTGGTTTTTATTTTTGGCGGCACGCACATGTTCCATAGTGCAAAAAAGTAAGTTATTAAGAAAAAAAAAAAAAAAATGTTTTACTACTACCGATCTCTGAACAAACTACCCTCTCGAGAGAAAACGTAGAAAAAACATGTAAGGAAAGATGTCTTCGGCTGTGCCGAAGGCTATATACCTTTCATGAATAAGCGTCACGATTTTTGCTGTCCGATCCCCAGTACAGCCTGAGTGAATTTAATTTTTAGCTCATACCGAAATTATCGGAGCTATCGATTATATGGGGGCGATGTGCTATCCAATTTCTTTTATTTTTAACATCGACATTGCACATTCTAAAAGAGCGATAGTTACAAAATTTCACGTTCCTACCTGTTTAATTACAAGAGTGACAATGGTGACTATGTGTAATATCCGTCCGATATTGCTGGTTCTAACAAACAAGATTTTTGCAAGTGAGCAAGTGAGTTTTTGCTGAAAAGCTTCTCATGGCAGAAATACGCCCGGAAAGTTTGCCAAACTACTGCTTAGGGGCGACCCCGTTTAGAAAAATTCTTTTTCTAAATAATTTTTGATGCTCGTTTTGCCGGGCATTGATATGGCACGACTTGGTGTAGTAGGCCGAGCACTTAACCGCTACTCCACGGCAGCCGCCAAGAAAACGTAGGGTGACCCGAAAAATCTTACCTCAGATTCGGATTCGGCACACCCAAATGCTTTATAAATCGACGATAAACCTATTGGTATGGCAGGTGCCACACTCACATCATTCAGTCACCCGGATTGTGAATCGAAACCATTCTCGAAGCCACTTGAGTACGCACTGCGAAACTTTTCATGGCAGAAATACACTCGGAGGATTGCGGACTCCTGAAGGGGGGCGACCCCTTTTTTGAAAAAAAGGCTTTACCACCAAATCACAGCGGTCGTCCTACTTCTTTGGCGGAATAAGGAATCTTAGTTAGTTACTGCGGTCCTTCTCACTACTTACCAGTGTTTCTTTGAGGTTAAATCAGCTCCGAGGGCAAATAGGGAGAACGAAATATTTCGTAAAATGGGGAATTACCTCGAATTTCGATTTGTAAGCTTTTAGCCTATTGACCGAATATCGACATTTTTGCGAAACTCCAAAGATCTCTGGGAATTTTCGGTAGCTAAGCTTTAAAATCTTTTCAAAGTCAAATTGATTCCAAAGGTCGGACTATCCCTCTCCCGGAGAACTTTTCTTGATTATAATTTTATTTTCGAAAGCCTTACAAATAATCATCGAATGTTAAACAATAAATTTTTAAATATAAATAAAATAAAATAAATTAATAATTATTGTATTTATATATTTATGAATTTACTATTTGTTATTATAGTATATCTTATTTATTTTGCTTGAATAGTTAAACTACTTAATTTGAAAACTCTACCTCTTTTAACTATAAAAAAAAAACAACATTCAATACAATATTTGCTCTCTCACTGTGTGACATTAGTTTTAAGCCATAAATTATAAACACTAAATACCACTAAAAAACAAAAAAAAAATATTAAAATGTTTAATTAGCTATTTCGAAAATGTAGGTTAAACCCGTCCATTTCTTCTATGCAAAGATTAGGCGATTCATAGACGTATTAAATAGCAGCGACTTTATTCGAAAAATAAAATTACGAAGCTAAGTAAGATATAAAAACTAAAAATAATAATAAATACTTGTATTAATATTATGTTAAAAGATAATCGCACAAAAGCTACGTTTTTAAGTAGCATCGAAGCTCGAAAAAGTCATGTAGATTAGCCCGTTATTAATTACTTCCTTATTAATTATAATTGAACTGTGCGACAGTCATCGGAGATACGAATGCTTTATGAAAAAAGGATAAATAAATAAAGTGAAAAAAATTTATAAAAAAAAAAATACAAAAGATCAGATCAAATAAAATAAATTATAAAAATAAAAAAAAAACAGTAAAACATAAAAAAATATAAAAAAAATATAATATAAAATATAAAATATATATGAATATATAAAAATTAAAAAACAGTAAAATATAAAAATATAAAACAATAAATAAATACAAAAAAAAAAAACAAAATAAAATACAAAAAAATTTTAATAAAAATATAAGAAATATATATAAGAAATAAATAAAAAAGATCAGATCAAATAAAATAAAATATAAAAAAACAGTAAAATAATAAAAATATAAAGATGTAAAAAATATAAAGATATAAAAAAAATAAAAATGTAAAAACATAAAAAAATATAAAAATATAAAAAAATATAAAAAAATAAAAAAACAGTAAAATATAAAAATATAAAACAATAAATAAATAAAAAAAAAAAAAACAAAATAAAATACAAAAAAATTTTAATAAAAATATAAGAAATATATATATAAGAAATAAAAAAAAGGACAGGACAAATAAAATAAAATATAAAAAAAAACAGTAAAATAATAAAAATATAAAGATGTAAAAAATATAAAGATATAAAAAAAAAATAAAAATGTAAAAACATAAAAAAATATAAAAAAATATAAAAATACTAAACAGTAAAATAACAGTAAAAGAAAAAAATTATGTCAAATAAAATAAAATTAAAAAATATAAACATCCAAATAAAATACAAAAAGTTTTAATAAAAAAATAAAATTAAAAAAATAAATATAATACAAAAAAATTAAACAAAATACAAAAAATAAAAAAATAAAATACAAATAATGTACAAAAAATAAAAAAATATAAATCAATAAAATACAAATAATATACAAAAAACCAAAAAATATAAACAATGAAATAAAATACAAAAAAAATTTGAATAAAAAAATAAAAATATATAGTGAAAAAAATATATATGAAATAAATAAAAAATAAATAAAAAAGATGTGATCAAGTAAAAAAAATATGAAAAAAACAGTAAAATATAAAAAAATAAAACAATAAATAAAACAAAAAAAAATTAAATAAAAAATTATGTCAAATAAAATAAAATTAAAAAATATAAACATCCAAATAAAATACAAAAAGTTTTAATAAAAAAAATAAAATTAAAAAAATAAATATAATACAAAAAAATTAAACAAAATACAAAAAATAAAAAAATAAAATACAGATAATGTACAAAAAACAAAAAAAAATATAAATCAATAAAATACAAATAATATACAAAAAACAAAAAAATATAAACAATGAAATAAAATACAAAAAAAATTTGAATAAAAAAATAAAAATATATAGTGAAAAAAATATATAAGAAATAAATAAAAAAGATGTGATCAAGTAAAAAAAATATGATAAAAACAGTAAAATATAAAAAATAAAACAATAAATAAAACAAAAAAAAATTAAATAAAAAATTATGTCAAATAAAATAAGATTAAAAAATATAAACAATCAAATAAAATACAAAAAAATTTTAATAAAAAAATAAAATTATAAAAATAAATAAAATACAAAAAATTAAACAAAATACAAAAAAAAAAAAAAAAAAATTAATTTCACAAATAAAGTACAAAAAACAAAAACATATAAATAAATAAATAAAGAAAGATCGGATCAATTAAAATAAAACAATAAATAAAAGCAAAAAAAAAAAATAAAATAAAAAAATTATGTCAAATAAAATAAGATTAAAAAATATAAACAATCAAATAAAATACAAAAAAATGTTAATAAAAAAATAAAATTATAAAAATAAATAAAATACAAAAAATTAAACAAAATACAAAAAAAAAAACAAAATTTATTTCACAAATAAAGTACAAAAAACAAAAACATATAAATAAATAAATAAAAAAAGATCGGATCAATTAAAATAAAACAATAAATAAAAGCAAAAAAAAAAAATAAAATAAAAAAATTAAGTCAAATAAAATAAGATTAAAAAATATAAACATCCAAATAAAATACAAAAAAATGTTAATAAAATTAAAAAAATAAATATAATAAAAAAAAATTAAACAAAATACAAAAAATAAAAAAATGCAAATACAAATAAAGTACAAAATAAAAAAAAAAAAATAAAACAAGAAATAAAAGCAAAAAATAAAAACAAAAAAAAAAATAAAGAAAATCAAATAAAAAATTATGTCAAATAAAATAAAATAAAAAATATAATCAATCAAATAAAATACAAAAAATTAAAAAAAAAACAAAAACTAAAAAATTAAAAAAAAAAAACAAAAACTAAAAAATTAAATAAAATATAAAAAATAAAATAAAGTACAAAAAACGTAAAAATATGAAAAAAAAACTAAAAAAGATTTCGTTCCAGTTCCGGGTTTGATCGTCGAAATGTATTTAAGTGTTGGTTTCGTTTTTCAAAATGAAATTTAGTCTCGTTGTTCTTTTTCAAAATTAGTTTCAGTTTCGACTTCATTCTTCAAAGTTAATTTCAGTTTCGACTTTGTTCCCAAAATCAGTTTCACTTTTTTGTCGTTTCCCCAAAATAAAAAAAAATTTGTTTTAGTTTCGGGTTTATTCAAGTTTCAGTTTCGATCTTTAAAATTAATTTAAATTTTTTTTTCGTTTCGGTTCCCATGTCGTTCCTCAATATGAAATATTGATAATAAAATAAATAAAAGATAGCATAACATTAGGCGCGATTGAAAACGTGATCTATCGAGAAGGAGAAAACAAATTTGATTGAAACTGTAGTGTATTTGTAGTTGAAAAATATATTAGAGTGTGTCGAAATGATAAAATTTTTATTGCATCTATTTATGAAAACGCTCAATTTTACTGAGTAAAGTTAGGATGTATATTGGACCGATTTTCCACTATACCTTACCAATTTTGTTTTTTTTTTTTAACAAAATAAAGATGGCGGATCGCCGAAACCAGTTTGTAACAAAACCAAAATTGACAAGGGATGACGGAAAATCGTTCCAATATCATCCACATTTTAATCATCCCAATTAAAGTTTTCGTTATTAAAAAAAAAAAGAAATTTTTTGTAGAACATTCAGAAATTTAATTCTTTTGGACACACCCTAATACATATATTCTCATTTATTTTAAGCTTAACTATGTTTTTATAAAGAGTTTGAGCTAATAAAAACTGATGGGCCATTCCATGTCGATTACAAACTTTGATCTTTTTGCCATGAAATGGCCCATATAAAAAATATCAATATTTAATGTTACCTGATGCTGAAAATTCCTTTTTTTTTAAAGCAAACTGAAAAAATACATAAAATTATTAGAGTGTGGAAGCGAAATATATAAAAAATAAATGTTCTATAAATGTTTACAGGCTGTCGAATATAGAGCCTTTTACGAATTAATTTTTTAAAGTCACCTAAATATGTATGAATGTATTTGAAATATGCGCACTGCCCCTTATTTCCGTTAGTCAGACAAATTCAGAGAGCGTTGCAAGAGAATGCCATTTATTGCCTCTTAAATATAAAATTATAAATGTGTTTAAAATTAAGAAAGAAAAATAATTAAATTTTTATTAAAGCGTTAGTATGTTATTTAGATATTTATAATTAAAGAAGAAGCCGTGAACGGTAATTTTTTGTAAGCATAGATGAAGTAGGCCTTAAGATAGCAAGAGAGAGAGAGGGAGAGGAGAGGGATAGAGAGAAAGAGAGCGAGAGGAAAGGAATAGAGGGGGAGAGGAAAGGGATAGAGAGAGAGAGAGAGAGAGAGAGAGAGAGAAAAAGAGACGGAGAGCGAAAGAGACAAAATAGTGCAAAAAACAAAAAATTAACCATGTCTCACCTTTAGCGTTTATTAAAAAAAATAATAATTGGAAAATTGAGACAAATTTTTACTTCCGACTCAAATGCGGCCAAAATTACGAAACAAAAAAATATACTAATCGAAAAAGTCTATTTATTTGCTTAAAATTTTTAAGGGCATGTTTACCAAGATTTCACGTAAATCGAATGTATTCTTAAGCTATAATTAAAAATTACACTGTACAACAAAATTGAGTTTTTTGAAAATCCCACCAGGTTTCTCAACGGTTTCTATAACTTTTGAGTGTGCTGAATCCGAATCTGAAGTCAGGTTTTTCGGGTCACCCTAGGTTTTCTCTCCAGAGGGTGGTTCGTAAAGAGATCGATAGTTGTAAAAAATGTTTAAGCTATTGCATAGATTTTATCGCGGGCTTGGCACCTAAATAAAAAAAAAACGGAACGGATATTTGTGAAAAAAGGTTCGAAAAGGTTCGGTGTTAGCAACAGGCCGAATACATAAAATTGGATCGCTATCATAATGTTAATGTTAAAGTTAAAGTTAACCTTAAATTTAACTTTGACTATGACTATGACTTTGACTTTGACTTTAACTTTAACTTTGACTTCAACTTTGACTTTGACTTCAACTTTGACTTCAACTTAAACTTAACAGTTAAAGTTAAAGTTAATCCTAACTTTAACTTTGACTTTAACTATGACTATGACTTTGACTTCGACCTTGACTCTGACGTTGACTTAAACTTTGACTTTGACTTAAACTTTGACTTCGACTTTAACTTTGACTTCGACTCCGAATTTGACTTCGACCTTGACTCTGACTTTGACCCAAACTTTGACTTTGACTTTGACTTTGACTCCGACTTTGACTTTGACTTTAACTTTGACTTTGCCTTTGACTTTAACTAAAAATGGATATGTGCGTGTACGATAACATATGCGCAGGGGAGGATTTTGAAATTCAAAACCCCCACCGCTGCGTACGGGCCTGGCATAAGGTGATAATATGCAATAGCTTTACCGCGGCAGTCCACGAGTGCCACACGTCCTTTTTTTTTTTAATAATTTACCAATTTTTCTGGGGTCAAGGCAACTAATTTTGGTTTTTATATTTGGCGGCATACAAATGTTCCATAGTGCAAAAAATTAGGGTATACTAAGCTGTTAAGGAAAAACAATTAAAAAAGAAAAAAATTTTAAAAAGTAAAAAAAAAATTTTACCACCACCGATTTTTGAACAAATTACCCTCTGGAGCAGAAACCTAGGGTGAGCCGAATAATCTGACAGCAGATTCGGATTCAGCACACCAAAACGCTTTAGATACCGATGAGAAACTCTCTGGAATTTTTTGGCTGTTGTACAGTGTTATAAATATTCATGTGTTATTTATTTATTTATTTTATTTAATTTATTGCAAAAAAAAAAATTGTATTTATATATTTTAATGGCAAGATATTAATCCCAACTTAAACAAAAACTCTTTATGTATTAAAATAGTTAGAAAAAAAGTCAGCAGTTATTTGCTTCTCCTAACTTACAAAAAAAAAAACGCTTGCGTAAGTATTGAATAAAATAAAAAAAGCCTAGAAAAAATAAAAAATAAATAAAATTATTAAACGCAATATTTAAAAACATAAAAAAACTCAATCTTTTATTTGGCGGAGAGGCTCGGGTAACGTGACCCTTATTGCAGTACTTAATTCTCATATATCAATAAAAAAAAACATTTTTTTAACGTTTAATAACTTGTAACATTTATTTAGATTATTTTCCATTTAATATAATTACACTATACAGCGAAATCATTTTTTTTTCTGGGTATGGGATCTAACCAACTTTTTTAAGAGATTGAGATAGGCAAAAAAAAACTACGTACCCCGTTTTTCGAAGTTAGACTCCAAAATTTAGTTATGGGGTTTCGAAGTTCGAAATTAGTCCTTTTTAAACTTGTTTTTCCAATTGCTGTATTAAAAAAATTGAAAAAAAGGAAAAATGTGGGCGTAGTCTGCTTGACTGCCTTGTTCGATTGGTACCTATACACTTTTTTTTACAAAGGATCGAAATTCGAACTTCGAAAGTCCATCACTAAATGTTGAAGGCTAACTTCGAAAAACGGGGTACGTCGTTTTTTTTAATAAGTCTGTCTCAATCTTTTCAAAAAGTTGGCTAGATCCCATACCCAGCCGTTTGTGATGTGACATATTATTTATTTGTATATCTGTAGCGATTATTTCATTTTCTTAAATAGTCAAATTTTTTTTAATTAATTAATTTTTT
The DNA here is from genome assembly GCA_964058755.1 of Campiglossa producta. Classification (NCBI taxonomy): domain Eukaryota; kingdom Metazoa; phylum Arthropoda; class Insecta; order Diptera; family Tephritidae; genus Campiglossa; species Campiglossa producta. Next base: position 105,006,028 of record CAXKVI010000005.1, read on the forward strand.
TTACTTAATCAATAAGAATGCTTAATAGTATGCGTTGAACACAGTTCATCAGGTTAGATTTGGCGAATACAAAGTGTAGGAGAAATTATTTGGGGTTTATTAAACAACAAAATAAATATGTATGAGAAATCGCTTTAAAGCAGTGATGGGCACACTCATCTATCTACACGAAAATTAAAAAAAAAGAAGAAAATGTGCAGTAAAATATCATAAAATAAAGTAGTTTTGAAATAACAAAGCTCTAGAGCGTGAATCCCCTCATTATCGAGTACCTGCTTTATTTAAAAATTGTCGAATACATTATTCGGAAATGAATTTCGAAAATACAGAGTAAACATTTCTTTATTTTCGAATATTTAACTCAAAACTTGAACACATTCAAAGCTTGTGCTTTTCTAATCTTAAACTCGAAACTTAATTTCACAATTCCATAGCGTGGTTTTCTTCATTTCGAATAACTACTTTAAAGTTTTCGAACACGACTTTAAACATTTTCTGATACTTAATTGGTAATTGAATTTCCAGAGTAAGAGTTACTTCACTTTCGAATATGAACTTCAAGGTTTTTGAAAACTCTAGCGGGAGAATTTCTCCATTTTGGAATACTTACATACTTTGAAGTTTTCGAATTTTCAGAATTTTTCAATACTAAATTGGGAATTGAATTTTCAAATTCGAGCACTTATTTTAAATTTTTTAATGTACTGTAGATAGCAAAGATTCTTTGGTTTTCGAAATTACAGAAGAAACATTCATTCTCACTTAAGAAATTTATGCTCGACATTTCAGAATAAGAACTCCTCCATTTTCGACAACCTACCCAAATCCTAAATAGAATTTTACAATTTTAGAACGAGATTTGCTTAATTTTCGAACATCAGCTTTCTTTAAAAATTGTCTAATAATTGTCTAATTCGAAATTGAATTTCGAGTTTATAGAAGAAGTATTACTTAATTTTTGAAAGTCTACTTCGAAAGTAAAAAATGGCGAGTTACGGTCTTTCGAAGTTCCATGTTCGAAAGTGGTTTTCTAAGTGTTTTGTTTGAAAAATTGAAAAAAGGCAAAATGTGGGCGTGGCCTGCTGTCTCTCTTGTTAGAACGGTGTACTTTTTCTATTATGAAATGTATGTCAGAAGTGCTATACAGTGCCAAAGTTAGATCTTCGAAAAAAGGCTGCATATTTTTAGTTATATAATATTTCTTCAAACATACACTTTCAAAAAAAGAAAGTACACCAATTAAGAAATGGGAGGAAGAAGGCCACGCCCGCATTTAAAATTTTTAAACAAAACTATGAGAAACCCGAATCTTCGAAGAGTTCAGCTTCGAACTTCGAAAGCGCATAACAAAATTTTGAAAAAAATCTCTTGAAAAAAGCTGCTTAGGTCCCATACCCAGAAAAAAGTTGATTTAGCTCTACAATGTTATCGATAGTTAGATAGAATTTTCGAGTTCGATGTTTTTATTACCCTAATACTAACGTAGGATTGTGTAGTTCCAACATTCCAAAACAAAAACTTCTTCATTTTCGAATACCTACCCAAATTCGACATTTCCGAATTTCCAAATTCTACAGCGAGTATTACGCCATTTTCGAAAATAAACTATTTTTCGAACTCGAAGTTTATAATATCCTAACACTAAATTTGGTTTCTTTTCCAACATTCCAAAACAAAAACTTCTTCATTTTCGAATACCTACCCAAATTCGACATTTCAAAATTCTAGAGCGAGAATTACATAATTTTCGAAAATAAAATATTTTTCGAACACGAAGTTTATAATATCATAATACTAAATTTGGATTGTTTTCCAAGATTCCAAAACAAAAACTTCTTCCTTTTCGAATAACTACCCAAATTCGACATTTCAAAATTCTAGAGCTAGAATTACATAATTTTCGAAAATGAAATAAAGTAAAAGAAATTTTAAAAAATAAAATGGAATAAAATAAGCGCGATTGCCCATCAATGTTTTGAAACAATAATCGTACATTCAAGTATTAGTCTACTTTGTTCACAGAACGGGAATTTGTAACGGCATAAGGGAATCGAGAGGGATATCGATAGGGATATCTATATGACAAAGTTCTTATCATAAATAGGGAAATAGATTGAGACATGAAATTGTTAATCCATTCAGCTAAAAGTGTAAAATTTCATAGTTTTATTGATTAGGTCACCCTAATAAAGAAGTTTTTTGAAGTTTTCACTTTGGTAATTATTTTTCAATTTTCTGTTTAGGAATGTGAAATGGAAATATTTGAATTTATATCGATAACTAATTTATCGATAACATTCGCCGATATTATCTGCAATAGGTTATACTTTTTCTATGTTTACTCGACAATTTTTTATAATTTTCTGGCAGCTTTGATTCACTTTATGCCTAAACTTCGTATATTTTCAAGATAAAATAATTGCTCTATTTTTCGATTTCCGATAAATCCGATATCTATGTTGAATAGTCAGTATATCAATATTTTAAAATTGTCATAATCAATATCGATATATAGTATTTTTATGCTCGATACGCATCCCCAATTCAATGTGTTTTTTGTGTTGTTTTTGCGAATTTGTTTAGCCTATATAATCTATTACTTTTTTTATATATTTTGAAATGCTAGCTTGTTTCATTTTTCGAAGCATATCAAGCGCCTAAAAATATGCTTTAATTATATAAAGTAATCTATTGACTTATTAGACAAGCTGCCTACTTTTGGGCGTGTCGCAATTCAATACTTTTTTATATTTTTTTGTCTATAATTTTTTTTTTAACAAATAACACTGCCATATTTATTTCCATTTCTTATACTTACATATATGTATATCTTCTAAATCAATCGAGACACAAATACTTTTTGGAAGTACTCCTAAGTAACCCACAAACACATTTACACACCTTTTTTTTTGGTTAACAATTTTACGGCATTTTGAAGCGCTAGTTTTTTATATTTTATAACTTTTTTAAGTTTTATAATATTTTTTACATTTCCCTTAACAACATTTTAAACATTTCGAAAAATTTCACAATATTTTTTTTTTTTTTTTCAAATTCGAAACATTTAAGTACAATAATTTTTGGAATTTCAAATTTTTTTGCTTCATTTTTAATATCTACCGTAAGTTTTTCTAAAATCATTCCGCTCGTCCGTTGAACTTTTATTGTTATGAATTTTTTTTCGAAACCGTAAATATTTTTCGTATTTTCGTACTATCTATTGTATGTTTGTATGGTTTATGTTTGCGCGTTTTATATTCGCGTGCAAATTGCAAATTCGTATATAAAATTCGCTTTCGATGTGAGAACTTGTTCATTCAGTTCACAGTGAACTGAATTTTGTGCGTTCGTCGTTTCACATTCGTGAATGTGTTCTTATTATTGTAAACTGTTTCCTGATTTTTGTTTCGAACTACTTCGGCTTGGAACATTTCAAAGTTCGATGAAAGTTAAATAAAACAGGAAGATGGAAAGTCGAATTACGATGGCAGAAAATTTTCGAATTTTCGAAGCCGCTGAATTCGAATATCAAGCTTCTAGAATAAGAATTTATTCATTTTCGAATACATATTTCGAATTTTTCGAGCACGAAACTCAAAATTGTTCACTAATAAAATCGGAAAATTCTAGAAAGAGTATTCCTCCATTTTCGTATATGTACTTCGAAATTTTCGCATACCTACTTTAAAATGTTCGATCACTGGTTTCAAATTGAATTCGAATATCTACTTCGCTGTTTTTGAACCCAGAGTTTAAAATTTGTATATTACTAAATACTAAATTAGGTAATGGGTTTCTACATTCCAATACAAGAACTCCTCCATTTTCGAATTAACCACCAAAATTCGAAATTGAATTTTAAAGCTTGAGAATTTTTTCGTATTCGAGTTTAAAAATTTGAAGTTGTGAATTTCTTCATTTATAAATATCTATTTTGAATTAAAAAAAAAAAAAACAATTTCCTTCAATTTCGAATATTTTCTTCAAATTTTTGAACCCAAAGTTTGAAGTATCAAATTAGGTACCTACTGATTTTCAACGTTACAGAACAAGAAGTCCAACGTTTTCGAATACCTATCCAAATTCAAAACTCAATTTAAAAGTTCTATGGCGAAATTTTCACCATTTTCGAATACATAAATTTCGAAATTTCCTGGAATTCGATTTTGAAAATTTACTAATATCCATCTGTATATGTACGAGTAGGTCAGCTGACTTAAAAAAGCAGCGCGCGAAATTTTCACCATTTTCGAATACATACTTCGAATTTTTCGAACGTTCGATTTCCATTTTCCGCTGAATTTCGAAATTTCAGCGTAAAAATTCCTTAATTTTTTAATATCTATTTAGAAGGTTTAAGGCTTTCCAACGTCAATTTCAAAATTTTCTAAACTTCGAACTCAAAATTTAAATTTATGTAAACTTCGAAATTTCGTGGAATTCGATTTCGAAAATTTATGAATATCCATCAGATATATATATGACTTTGTCAGATGACTTAAAAAACAGTGCGCGAAATTTTCAACATTTTCGAAGACATACTTCAAATTTTTCGAACATTCAATTTCCATTTTCGTATGAATTTCGAAATTTCAGCATGAAAATTCCTTTATTTTTAAATATCTATTTAGAAGGCTTTAAGGCTTTCCAACATGAACTTCAAAATTTTCTAAAATTTTTTTAAGTAAATTTCGAAATTTCGTGGAATTCGATTTCGAAAATTTATGAATATCCATCAGATATACATATATACGACTTTGTCAGATGTCTGAATTTCGAAATTTCAGCGTAAAAATTCCTTAATTTTTGAATATCTATTTAGAAGGTTTTAAGAATTTCCAACATGAGCTTCAAAATTTTCTGATCTTCGAACTCAAAATTTAAATTTAAGTAAATTTCGAAATTTTCTGGAATTCGATTTCGAAAATTTAATAATATACATCTGATATATATACGAATTTGGTAAGCTGACTGAAAAAAACAGAGGCAGAGGAACAGCATCCAAGTTTTGGTATTTTCGAATATTTTAAATGAAGTTCGAAAATTTAAAAAGTTTTACCAAGTTGGAAATTTTTAAATTTAAAATTTTATATCTCATGTGGTCAAAAGCTTTTTGCCGCACCCGACCCTTCTTCGACTTCCCCTAATTTCACATTTCATGGGGGGTTAAGGCCTTATTCTGAAAAGAGTAGATGATAAAAGACCTTCGAAATGTTCCAATTTTTTTTTTTTTGATTGGACTTTTTCGTTATACTTACGTTTTGAATTTTTGAATTGACATACGATCGTTGATTTCTTATATTATAATATAAGTGGATATTTTTTAAGCTTAACACATTTACATAACATGCTTATAATTATTTTCGTAGACATATTATTGTAGTTGCTTTCTACTTCAAACCATTAAGTTTCTTGCTTCTTTAACACCGCATAAATTTTCTATGAATATCTGATATAACGAGCTTGATATGTTTATATGCTTGTATGTATGTTTGTTTTATATTTTACTGGAAACTAGTTACGGAGATCTGGTGATCGATTTTGGCAAAAGTTTTCCAAAAATTTCTATTTAATTACATGCGCCTAAAAGCAGGCAACAATTGCAACAACATGGCAGTCCTAGTCTTGGCATCGTGAGTGAGAGACACTTGCCTGATCATTGCATACTTTTAGGCGATTATTATTATTTTCAGAACAAGGAAGGATCACCCTTTCTCTTTTAAACATGTTTTTACTATTATTTTATTTCTAATTTTAATTTTTTAAAACTTTTTTAGTTTTTTGTATATTATTTTGAATTCAGTTGGACATGGTAAACAGTCTTCAAATTCGTAATTGCAATATTTTTTCTCATACTCACTTTTACTACAAAATATGTATGTCTATAGTTTCTATATTTATAATTCCAAATAACTAGAAAAACTATTTTCGAACACACCCAAAAAACATTTACGGTAAGCGCTGTACAATGAGTTCTCACAATTTAGAAAACTGAAATTTATAACGAAAAATTCTTAAAAAAAAAAAACAATATATAAAAAATCCTATTTAATTTCGCAAGGCAAAAAGTCAAATCACGAAATTTATGATTACAATTTTGAATTTTTTGCATTCTAAAATCAAAGCCTTTAAACTCGAACTTTGAGTTTTTGTTTTCGAAATTTTCGAAGTCCAGGTGCATACAATTTCAAATTTGAAGCTTAGTATTATTTTAAGATCATAAGTTCGAAATTCTCAAATAAGATTTTTTGAAATTTTCAAAATACTGAATTTGAAAATTTCAAAATTTATGAATACCAAAACATTAAGGGGTTTGAATAGGATTTTGGAAGCGTTCGTATTGGCAGAAAAAAGTAACTTAGCCTCAAATTTAAATTTTTTTAAACATTTTAAAATTCGATTTTCGAAATTTGGAATTTTTGAGCTCATATTTTTTACAATTTTTTCAATTAACAAAATTGTGTATAATTTGGAAATTAATAGATGGGATTTTTGAAGTTTTCTAAAAACTCATTTTCAGAATTTCGAAATTTATAAACTCCAAAACTTAATAAATAAGATTTTAAAAATTGTTAAGTTAAGGTAAAAACTTTCGAAACCGGCAAAAACATTTTTGATTTTCGAAACTTTGGTTTTTCGAACTCATATATTTATCTTACAATATTTTTTAAGAGTGGCGTTTTAATAAAGGCTTTTCTGGCAAAGCAACAATACTAAAGCAGAAGCTTTTGCGAAGCTCAAAATTTAAGTTCGAAATTTTTCAATACAGAGTTCGTAAATTTCCGAAATACTTAGACTTCGACTTCCAGACTTCTCGGTTCGACTTGAACAATCTTTACTTTTGTTACTGACATTTCGGCTTCCAGGTTTCGAATATTTCGAAGCTCAAAATTTAAGTTCGAAATTAACCAATAAACACGTTTTGAAAATATCCGAAATATTTAGACTTACGACTTTCAGACTACTGTATTTGACTTGAAGAATCTTTACTTGAAGTTTTGAATATTTTGAGTATTTAAATTGAAATGATGAAATTCTGATGAAATTAGGAAAGCTTAAAATTTCGAACATAAAACATTCGCAAATTTCCAAAACTAAATTAGCCATTATAAAATTTAATTTTAAAAATCTTTATTTTCGAATCAAACATTTAAGAACTCCAGTTTTGAATACTAAACTCGATACATATATTCAAACTCGAAAACCAATATTTTACAATAAAAAAATGCAAGTTTTACGCGCAAAGCTTGAAAAACTTGAATAAAAAAGTGTCTACAGATTGAGCTTGAAGGTTTTTGCAAGTCGAACATCAATGATTTACGAAGTAGTTTTAGTTCGAAAATTTCCAAATAACAGTCATCAACCTTCAAAAAGTATTTAGTTTAAGTTGATGACTTCCTAAGTTTAAAAATTTTGAATTCCTACTATCAAGTTCAAAAGTTTCGAACTTCAAAAATTGAAAGAATAAGTTTGAAGGAAACAAATTCAACAATTAAAATATGCAAGTTTTTAAACTCAAAACTTTCGAAATACCAATACCGAAATTTCAAAGCATGAACTCAAAAACAACCTTTTAGTAATTTTGAATACTAGGTTCGAGATCAAAATATTTAAAGTCAATCTTCGAAATTTCGAAACTTCAGAATAGTAATTTCAAATACAGTTTTTCTAAGTTGGAGACTTTCTCATACTAAGTTCGGGAGTTTCGAACTAAATTTTTGAAGTAAGCGATTTCGAAAACCATATTTTACAATTCAAATTTTGACTACAAGTTTCGAATTCGATTTTTTTTTTATAATTTGCGAATTGGAAGTTCGAAGATCCAAGTGCAAAGTTCGAAGTTTGTTAGCATAGGTAATTTTTTCAAGTATTATTTGCAGCTTACTACAGCTGAGAACTGTAAACTCGGTGTCTTAAAAAATATATATATAAAAATAAATTACCAAATGAATTAAAAACAAATATTTTTTTCAAATATCTAATAAAAAATTGAAATAAAAACAAACCATATTAAATTACCAAATAATAATGGATTTATTTTATTCGTTTCAAATGTTCAAGCGTTGACAAAATTATAATATAAACCACACATTTAATTTTCTCAACTTTCATTCATTTTCAAAATATTATCAATTAACATAATTCAATTAATTAGTAACTACATACATACATATTTAACTATATATATATATATATACGAACAGCATACATTTACATACATATATGAGCATGTATGTAGATAATTAGGTATATAAAGAATGCCACTTTTTAACTACATAAACAATAATAAAAGGAAAAAAATATAAGAAAAAATAAAGATACTTCAAAAGAGGACCATTTCATTTAATACTCGCCAAAAAGTATCACTTTTTCTAAATAGCGATAATTAAGTATGCATTACAAAAATATATAGACAGTATATATGTATATGTATACCTAGAAGGTGAAAGACTTAAACGCTACACAACATTTACTCAAGCAAAGAAAAAAAAAAAAAAAAAAAAAAACCTACGATAGCTAAGTAATCATACACGTGTAAGTATCAATCATAAATCGCATAAATCTCAACTAAATACAATGGCTGAGCCGAGCAGCAGCGACACATGCGACAGGACAGCCACGAAACCAAGCAAATACAAAATAATAAATTTTTTTTTTTTTTAAATTTATTTGTATAACTAATTTGCTAACATTTAAATAAGTATATTAAGAGCGCAGCAGAGCAATTGAAGTAAAATATTTAATTTATTTTTAATAATTTTTTTTAGACTAAATTTCATTAAATTTGTTTTTTTTTGAAGACATTTTCGAACATAAAGTTCAGAATCGCATGAAATTTTCGTTTACTAAACACATTTTTTTTTAAATATTTTGCTAAGCATACTTAGTTCAAAGTTTTCAAGTTAACAAATTAATTTCGAAAAATTTTTGAAGTTCGAAATTTTTTCGAAGTTCAAAATTTTAGTATGGTGAAGTTCGAATTTCAAAAATTTTCAATACAAAGTTCTAAATGTTTCGAATATACAAGTAGTTGTACAATGCGCTTCATCTTAGATTTCAATTTAAATATTAAAATGAATTCGTTTACCCTACTTAATCAGTATAACTAAGTAAATAATTGGTAAGTATTTGTTGTTATATTTTTCTATTATAAAAAATTAAGATTTTTACATAAAACGTATAAGAAACTTAAGCGGCAATAAGTAATTGTTATTAGAAAATAAATTCATAATAATAAAAAATGGTAACAGAGTAAATAAATAAATTAATATAAAGAAATAAGTAGCTGGATATTTGTTTCTTAATTGCAGTCACAAAAACAACAGAAAAAATTATAAGAAAACAATTATTTTATATAAAGAATTGAATTTGTTTGTGGGAATGAAATTTTCAAAAAAATTGCAAATTTAAAAAAAAAATTGCAAATTTTCAAATAAAAATGCGCAAAAGCTTTTACGAAACTCAAACTTTAGGTTCGAAATTTTTAACCTCGAAGATTTAAGATTTTCAAACTCGAAAAATTCAAGTTCGAAATTTTCGAGCTCGAAAAATTTAACTTCAACGTTTTCAAACTCGAAAAAATAATTTTCAAAATTTTCGAACTTGAAAAACTTTTACTGTAGAGTCGAAATTTTTCTAATAGTTCGAACATTTCAAACATCAAATCCGAAATATTTGCACTTCGACGTTCGGACTTCTCGATGCGACTTGAAAAATCATTGCTTTCGATTCTGACCTTGAGAAATTCGAGTTTGGAACATTTCGAATACTAAATTTGAAACGGCGAAATTCGAAAAGCTTAAAATTTCGAACTCCAAACATTCGCAAGTTTCCAAAAACTAAGTGTGACATTTTTGAATCAAAATTTTTTATTTCATGTTCGAAAACTTCGTTGCCACTTTAAAAATCTTTGCTTTCTAATCAAACATTTAAGAGCTGCAGTTTAGAATATAGAACCGATATTTTGCACTAAAACAATGAAAGGTTTTCACATCTAGAACTTAAAATTTTTGAAAGTCGAAGTTGATAACTTGAAAGTATCAAATTTGAAGCATTGTAAGCTTATGTTCGAGGTAATCCAATTCAAAAACTATATTTTAGTTTACATTTGCAAGGTTTCGCAAGGTTACCAACTTGACGTTTTTGAAAATCGAAGTTCAAAATTGCGAACTCGAAACTTTAGAAGGTTTTGCTCAAAAATTCAAAGCAACATTTCAAAGCACGACTTTCAACAATAGTTTGGTTTAAGTTGGTGACTTTCTAAAATCGAGCTAAAAAAAATTTGAAATCCAAACATTTTACGCCTGAAATGAGAGTTTTACTCGAAATATTCAAATTCGAAAACCGATATTTTGAAAAAAAAAACCCCAACTAATAAGTTTGAAAATTTCGAACTTGAAACATTGTGACCCTATATTCGAAAAAATCCAATTCGAAACCCGATATTTTACAAAATAGTCCATGAGCTTGTTAATTTTGACAGTCGAAGTTTACTTTTAACAATTATGACTTTCTACTACTAAGTTCGAAAATCTCGAACTTGAAACATTATGAGCCTATATTCGAAATAATCGAATTCGAAAAACTATATTTTACATTTAAAAATTACAAGGGTCCCCTACGACCTCAAAGTTTTAAGAGTCGAAGTTAAAATGATCGAAATCGAAAAAAAACTCTTGACAAAAAAAAAAGAAAAAAGCTTACAAGATATCTACCAAAAGCAACACGAATCGGGCTACTTTTACAAATTTGACTTGAAAATGGTTTCATTTTATTTTAAAAAAGTTTTATTCGACCTGAAAATGCTATACTAAGTTCGAAAACTTCGAACTTGAAACATTGTGATCCTATTTTCGAAATAATCGAATTCGAAAACCGATATTTTACAATATAGTGCATGAGCTTGTTATTTTTGACAGTCGAAGTTTATTTTTAACTTGCATGGATTTCTACTGTTAAGTTCGAAATGTTCGAAATTAAAACATTGTGAGCCTATCTTCGAATTAATCGAATTCGAAAACTATATTTTCACTACGACCTCACAGTTTTAAAAGTCGGGGTCCGAAATATCGAAACTGAAACTTTCGAATGCTTTATTTGGAACTTTAAAAAAAATTAATTTTCGAAACTCTATAAAATCTGCAATAGACTGCTCTGAAACTCTTAAGGACAAAAAACCAAAAAGCTTACAAAATATCTACCAAAAGCATTACGAATCGGGCTACTTTTACAAACAGAAAAACTTTCAACATTTTTAATTCAATTTTTCAACTTATGCGAATATTTATGCTTTTTCTAAATAAATGTGATTAAAAAAAAAAATATTTAAAAAATACAAAGCGAAAAAGTCTTGTGCAACTATCAAGCCATACACCATCATTAAACTAACTAATTCATTATCATCAGTTTATCATCAAACAATTTCATGCTACTACTTCTGTAACTACAATATTTTTATATATCAATATTAAATTAATTAATTTAAAGTTATATAACAGTTAACTACAGGTAAATTAAGCAAACAGCGACGCTTGCAATATTTTACGAGCTATTTACGGTTTCGTTTTTTTGTTGGTTTCTGTAGTAGCTTTGTTAGCGCGCATTACGTTGAAGTGCTGAGGTGTGTACGACTGGCAAAGAGAGAGCGGGAGAGAGAGAGTTTTTGAAAGCATATACTTTTCTTTGTCAAACACTTTTCAAAGGTCTATATCGTCGTCTATATATGATTGTCGTATGTTATTTGGGTTCTCACATAACATACGACAATCATTTGTTCGTTCAACGATGTATTGATTTCTGAGGAAGTAGCTCAACAAATTCCTATTTAAATATTTTTATAGCTAACAAAATTTGTTGGCGCAGTACGCAGACCATTGCAGCAGTACATAAGTGTAAGAAAAAATATACAAAAAAAATGCTCTCTCTCGCTCTAGCCCTTTCCAAGCTCCACCACCCTATCTGTGGACTATACGCTTTCCATTCGCTAATTCTTGCTGTGCTTCTGCTACACGCTTGCAGCTTACACAGCATCAACGCAATACTACATACAACATAGAAAACGATTAAAGAAATTTCTGGCATTTCTACGCGCCCGACTGGCCCTTAGCTAACAAATAATACCCTGATCTAAGCTTAAATTGTTTGTGGTGACATTTTTTGTCGCTGTTGCTACAGTATGCATGTGATGATGATGGTGATGTTGATGATGCGATGACGCATGCGCATGTGAGTGATGTGAGTGCGCACCATTCAAATGAGGTTGTTGTTGTTGTTGCTGCTTCTGAGGACTACCTAACAATAACGCTGTGCTGCTGCTGGAAGACATCGTTGATGGGCTGCCATTTGTTGAGGGAGTGCTGCTGTTACTAATGTTGTTGTTGCTTGCTTTACTGGCTCTACCTGCTGCTGAGTTGTTGTCTACTGAATGCCTGCATCCATTGGTGCTTCCAGCCTTACTACCTCCACCACAGCTGATGCAAAGCACACATGAAGATTTGTAGCTAGAGCCACCACCACCCGAGCCGCTGCGATTATGCGTTGCAGCTGGCGTTACAGTCGTTGTCGGCTCGGAAGCGCGTCGTGTACTGGATGAGCTCTCGCCAGCATATTTCTTGTGCACGCCATTACTCATGGCTGATGATTTCTTAGTACTGCTAGCGGCGGCATGTCCATTTTGTTGAGGTGATACAGAGCGCTGATTTGTTGTTGGTGACTCTTTCAAGTGTGTGGTTGAGGTTGTTGTTGGTGTAGCATGCTTCTCTGTACCATTTGGGCTTGCTGAATTTGGACTGCCCTCCAATTGAAATTTCTTCACTAACGCTTTTACAGATGTGGGCGATCCTTCAGCAGTGGGCGCTTTGCGTATAACTTTTGGTGTGGTCGGTGCGTCTGGGAAGAGGCAGTGCGTTGTAGAAGAGATATATTTATCGTTGCTCATACGGCTACTACTACTACTACCGCTACCATTCGCCGTACCATTGTGATTACTGCTAGAGTTGCTGTTTTGTCCATGAGTGTGCCCATTGCTGGGTAGAGTAAATGTAGTCACAACATTCGCTGCCGTAGCGCTCGCTGTTGCAGCGCCGCTATCCATCATTTCATTGCAGCCGATAATAATTGTTGTTGTTGTTGTAGCTGTCAAAGGTTTCTTGATCAAGGCAGGCGATGCGGTACCTGTTGCTGATGGCATTATTTTCTTCGTAGCCAAAAAAGTGTTTTCCTTATTTGAATCTGAGGATGATGAATGGCGGCGTGTAGGTATTTGTAAGTGCTGTTGTTGGTGTTGTTGCTTTTTGTACTGTAACGGTATTGTTGTTGCACGCATTGCTGGCACTGTTACAATAGCGGTTGTACGCTGTGTTGTTGTTGTTGTTTTGCCATTTGATGTGCCACCATTGGTATATTTGGATCCAGCATTGATGTTGCTTGAATACCGACCGCTACGTCCATTGTATGACCCATAACCATTACTACTACTACCACCACTGTTACCATTACTGTTGTTGCTGTGCGCTTGGGCCTTGCCATTACTCACAATCATTGGCTTGCTTGTTTGAGCCTCCTCTGCTGGCTCGTCCTCTTCAGCATCGGAGTATACCATTTTACTGCCATTTGTTGTTGTTGTACCATTTGCTGCACTCATATTATGTTCTTCAGCATTGTCATCAGCATCATCATGTGACATCGCGTTTTCCTGTTCAGCTGCTAGTTTATCCTGATCCACCTGCTCCTCTTCATCTAAGTCTGCGTCGTCTTCTAATTGCTCTTCTTCGTCCTCTTCTTCATCCTCTTCGTCGTCATCAATTGTCGTTGGCTTGCTGATATCTGTGCGTAGTTGTCTATCGATGGAGCATTCGTCTTTCAACCAAATGTGCTCGAGACATCCTGCAGCGGTCATGCGATCACTAATGAAGGAGAGAAAAAGGAGATTTTTAATAAATCGTAATTTTTTTGAATTGGGTGCCTAAAAGTAGGCAACGAATTTTACATAAAAATATTATAAAATGATTTGGAGATTTCAATTTGGTTGTTATTGTTGTATTAGGACAACTTAGCTCTGTCTAACCAGTAAATACATTTGGGGAATTGTTTTCAATATCTTCAAACTGAAGTCCTTGGTTAGGTTAGGTTCTGTTGGGTTACTGCTATTCCAACTGGATGACAGAAGTGACACCGCAATAGCTAAAGGCAGCACTGGGTTTCATTCGTATAACGTGTAACAAAAAAGTAGTTACAGATCGAGCAGACCCCAGTCTGGATATTTCCTCCGTAAAATCGAGTAGATCCAGGCCGAGATATTTTTGACTTCTTCTTGAAAAGGTTGCGAAACACAGTCAGACGAGTAGATACTTAGATATTGGTTATGGGCCTTTCAACAATCCCATCAACCCAGAGAGATGAGCTACAATGCGCCCTACAAATTCTGCCGATCGCTTGTTATCGACAGCTGGCTAGAAAGACCTCGAAACATGTCAAAACGAGATGAAGCCCAGCGAGGTGGGCCAGCGATCCGCATAGCAATTCCCTAGCATATCGCTAAGGACTGGCCCACAGCTGATTTTTAAAAACTGAAAAAAAGCTATCGAAAGCAGCCGTTGAGGTCTGTGCTTTAGAGGCCTCTGATTGTCCGAGTAGGTATTAAAGTCCCTGTTGGAGGGCTGGCTAAAAGCAGCGACCGCCGTCTGTAAGAAACTTCATTGATCAGGCAACCTAAATTTTCGGTTGACTTCAAGCTTTTGACCGAATACTACGTCTTCCATCACCCGTCCAACTTGGACTCATGCTTAAACGAGTTTACAATGCTGTTACCTTAGATAATACCCCATCCCACTTCTCTCTAAGAGTAATAATGCCCAGTCCGACGCATAGTGATCTGCTTGACTGGGGATGAAGTCACATAGCCCACCGTTTGGCGGTTTCTGCATTTCAAATACAGGAGCGCGTGGTTTAACACGCCGGGGACAGTATGATTCCGCGAAGCACGTCATTTCTCCAATTTTCCAATACCACAGATCCTCCAGTCTGCGTCGATGACTTTCAGCCCGAGACTGTCCCTCACCTCAAAACACACAATGAAACGATGTGGTTAACCTGCAGGGAAATCGGCCAGCGGATACTAAACTAAGGTCCCCCTTTTCGACAAGGAAACACCTCCGTATGCTTCATGATGATATCCGCCATCGCATAACAACACTGTTTGATCCCAAAGGTACAGGGGTGTAAGAGTAGGTCACCTCCCCGTTGCTGCACCCTGGCCTACACGGCTGGTTTCTCGTATTGCCGGTTCTACGAGAACGGTAACGAAACGACCCGGGCCATTTCTTTATATCGACCAGGCCAAGAGCAATACACGCGGGGTTACCCTGTCTAACTTTGGACAGGGCTATACCTCGTTACAACAACAACAACATCCCAAAGGTACACGATATTCCGAGGGAGAACAAAGCCACTCTATCTGAGACTGAGACTGATTGACTTCGCCGGTGCACGAAACATGGTCGTATCCAGCACCAGGTTCAAGCATACAAAGATCCATCAAACAACATGACTATCGCCAGATCGGAAAACAACTTCCTTTTCCTTTTTTAAATTTTTAAATACAGCAATTGGAACAGCAAAAAGGGTCTAATTTCGAACTTCGAAAGTCCATAACTAAACGTGGGAAAGTAACTACGAAAAACGGGGAAAGTAGTTCTTTTATATACATTTGTCTGAATCTCTTCATAAAAGTTGGATAGATCCTATACCCGGCCGGCTCTGATCCCAACTAGTCTCTGGCGGACATAGTTCGCATGAGTTAATTTTTGTAGCATACTTTTAGGAGTAGAATGTAGACTTGTCTAACATATCCGTATGGGAACAAAGCGAATCTCTCCTACAGACATTAAACTTATTTTTTGGACAGAGTTCCCGAAAGCCCTGCGAACAAAATCTAGGGTTGTTAATTTATCATAAAACATTTTTAGTCCGCATCTATGCGTTGATGTGCGGATTAACCAGGTCGTAGTTTGTATTACTACAGTCACATTCAATTACTTACTTCGGTTTTATTCGCAATGCACGTCGTATAAAATCAATTGCTGCAGCAGATACACCGCCAAATAATTTATCCGGAAATGTGAGCGCACATTGTGATATATTGAGGAACGTTTCCTGTTTTGTTTCACCGCCAAAAGGTGAAAAGCCGGACAAAAGTACATAGGCCAAAACGCCCACCGACCAAATGTCTGTTAACAATGAAAGTGGTTCGTATTGTAGGACTTCGGGCGCAACATAATCGGGTGTGCCAACAATTTCACGCACATTTGTGCCCTCGGCAACAACACGTGAGATGCCAAAATCGCAAAGCTTCAAGCCATCTGCCAATAGAAGAAGAAGAAGTGTTTAGTATGATGTAATAACTAGTTAGTAATAGCCTCCACTTACCTTCAATACGCTCACCAGTGAGCAAAATATTTTGTGGCTTCAAGTCTAAATGTGCAATTGAACGTTTGTGAAGAAATTGCAATGCTTTAAGTACTTCACGCATGCAATAGCGTGCATGTGCCTCACTGAGGCATTCTTCATTGTCCAAAAATGTTTGTAGCTCACCACCAGTTGCTCTGGAAGAAAAAAAAAAAAAAAATAATTTAAATTTTTTTTTTTCAAAATCACTTACAATTCCAGCAGCAACGCTGTGTCGGAGCGTGATTCATGCACTGCATTCAATTTGACAATATTTTCAGCGCCATCACATAGCTTTAGTACAGCGATCTCATGTTTGATCTCTTTGTCTGAGGATTGTGCGCGTCGGCGCCTTTTTAGAAATTTTGCAGCATAATGTACGCCGGAATTTTTGTGTACGGCACGGCGTACGGCAGCGAATTTGCCTCTGTAAAAAAAGAAAAAAAATTCAAATTAGGAAGTGTATCCAAACGCATAATTTTTAATAACTTTTCAGTCGAAAACTTTTTTTTATGATAAAAGGAAATTCCACACCAAAATTCAATCAAATCGGAAGTGATTGATTTTAACTATCTGACGATTTGACATAGAACGGCCCATACATACATATATGAACGGGGAAAAAAATTGAGATCAAGGAAGAAAGAGAAGTAGGCGGGGAAAGAGGATGAAAGAGAGAATGAGGTCAGGAAGAGGAAGCGAAGAGAGGAGTAGAAGGAATATGAGGGATATCAAGAAGTAAAGAGGGGGAGGGGAACACGAAGAGGAAGTGAGGTAGATGAGGAAACGAGAGCGTACACTATTGGAGGAGGCAGATAATGACCAGTAATTTTCACTTCGGTAATGCCTCCACTGAGATCTACTTTGTTTAACGGTAGAAACCAAACAAAGACAATCAACAAAAATATCCACAGTCACCCAGACAATAATTTCATCTCTAAGAAGACCACCTCATTAGCCTCAAGATACTAGATATGTACTTTGTTTAACGGCGTCATTTTATTAACAGCAAGCTAAAATTAGCGAAAAAGTAAAACGAGCGCCGTCCCCCAATTTCAAAGCACAGTTAAGTGAATTGGATTAGGTAACTGCACAAATTCTTGATTAAAAAAATTCTTGCAAAAATAGCAGAAATACAAGTTCAGATATTAAGTACTGTAGTATGTAGTTTGTAACGAGTTTGGGGGCTCGTCACAATTGACATAAGTCAGCTAAAAGACAACATAGTCTAGTTCTGGATAGTTGGACAATAACAGCAACTAACACAACTCATTTTGCCACAGGTACGTGTTGGTTCGAATATTTAATGGAACGTCAGTCAGCACAAGTGCTATTTTAGGAACAAGTGACATTTCAGGAACAAGTGACTCTTCAGTACTCATTGACTCTTTAGAAATCAGTGACTTTTAGGAACCATGGGCTTTTCAGGAACAAAATACATACTTTTAGAAACTAAGGACTTTTAGGAACCAGTTATTCCTGTAACTTTTCAATAACCAGTGATGTTTAAGGAGTTAGTGACTCTTTGGGAACCAGTGACTTTTTAGGAACCAGTCACATTTAAGAAATAGGAACAAGTGACTCTTCAGTACTCATTGACTCTTTAGAAATCAGTGACTTTTAGGAACCATGGGCTTTTCAGGAACAAAATACATACTTTTAGAAACTAAGGACTTTTAGGAACCAGTTATTCCTGTAACTTTTCAATAACCAGTGATGTTTAAGGAGTTAGTGACTCTTTGGGAACCAGTGACTTTTTAGGAACCAGTCACATTTAAGAAATAGTGACTTTAGAACCGTGACTTTTAGGAACCAGTTAGTTGTGAGAAATAATAACAGTAAGTGACCATTCATGAACCTTTGACTTTTATGAAACATTGACTTTTGTGAAAGAGCGACTTTTATGAAACAGTGACTTTTATGAAACAGTGACTTTTATGAAACAGTGACTTTTATGAAACAGTGACTTTTATGAAGCAGTGACTTTTATGAAACAGTGACTTTTATGAAACAGTGACTTTTATGAAACAGTGACTTTTATGAAACAGTGACTTTTATGAAACAGTGACTTTTATGAAACAGTGACTTTTATGAAACAGTGACTTTTATGAAACAGTGACTTTTATGAAACAGTGACTTTTATGAAACAGTGACTTTTATGAAACAGTGACTTTTATGAAACAGTGACTTTTATGAAACAGTGACTTTTATGAAACAGTGACTTTTATGAAACAGTGACTTTTATGAAACAGTGACTTTTATGAAACAGTGACTTTTATGAAACAGTGACTTTTATGAAACAGTGACTTTTATGAAACAGTGACTTTTATGAAACAGTGACTTTTATGAAACAGTGACTTTTATGAAACAGTGACTTTTATGAAACAGTGACTTTTATGAAACAGTGACTTTTATGAAAGAGCGACTTTTATGAAACAGTGACTTTTATGAAACAGTGACTTTTATGAAAGAGCGACTTTTATGAAACAGTGACTTTTATGAAACAGTGGCTTTTATGAAACAGTGACTTTTATGAAACAGTGACTTTTATGAGGCAGTGACTTTAATGAAACAGTGAATTTTATGAAACAGTGACTTTTATGAAACAGTGACTTTTATGAAACAGTGACTTTTATGAAAGAGCGACTTTTATGAAACAGTGACTTTTATGAAACAGTGACTTTTATGAAACAGTGACTTTTATGAGGCAGTGACTTTAATGAAACAGTGAATTTTATGAAACAGTGACTTTTATGAAACAGTGACTTTTATGAAACAGTGACTTTTATGAAACAGTGACTTTTATGAAACAGTGACTTTTATGAAACAGTGACTTTTATGAAACAGTGGCTTTTAAGGAACAAGTGACTTTGTAGAAACCTCTTACATTGGATGAGACTCGCCACCGTCGTCAATAATACTGCTCAAAAGCCCGTGATTTGAGGATTAAACCCTTTTTTTCAGATACCTGAGCTACAGCTCCCAATTTAAGTGAGTTTTTCTTTAAATATTGCCTCCTCTTACTAATAAAGATCACATTCGTACATTTACAAATATTTTTCATACACAGAGGTAAAAAGCCCACTCCAACTCGCCAGCAGCTCAACTAACCCGACTGTCCACATATCATCAGAGCGAGACACAAACAAGAAATCAGGAAAATAACCAGCATTCAAACGGATGTATACGTTTTGTCTGGACGCGTCAAAGTTGGGCGTGAGTAGCCAACAACCGCCTGGTTTTAGTAACTTTGGCGGCGCCCCGACTGCAGCCAGCCGAGTCATTCATTCATTCATTGATAGAAAAGCAGCCGCTACAACAGTAGTCAGTGGGCTCTATAACAAAAAAATCTAGCTACAAAGCACGCTTGCGTGTTTAGAATGATGAGTGAGGCGTGCTTTGGCACTAAGAGACTTAATAATGAAGGCTTTTTAAAAAAATGCAACAACAAAAAAAAAAAACACAGTAACATATACTAGATATTGTAGGCACAGCTGTGAATTGCGGTAAAATGTTGTTGGTTATTGTTGTGGTTTCCACGTACGTATGTGCAATATAATAATGATGCGTGTTGCTGATGCTGCTGTTCCAGTTTTACCAAGCATCTAGAGGAACTAGTTCTTAAGTGACTTGGAACTAATATGAATCGAAACCATATTCTTCGTTTTTTTTTTAGAATTTGAAGAGATTGTGTATGGTTACTTAAAGTCACTCTTCCCTAGAGAGTCAATAAATTACCGGGTTCAAAAAAGTCACAGTTGCCTATAAAGTCACTGCTTCCTGAAAGATCACTGGTTCACAAGAAGTGACTGGTTCTAAAAAGATACAGATTCCTGAAAAGTCACTGGTTCTTTAGAAGTGCCTGGCTCCTAACAATGCACTAGTTCTTAGAAAGACATTGGTTTAAAAAAAGACACTGGTTCCTAAAAAATCACTGCTTCCCAAGAAGGGAGTGGTCCAAAAGTCACTGCTTCCTAAAAATTCACTGGAATTCAGATGTGACTGGCTCCAAAAAAGGAACTAGTTCTTAGAAACCCATTGGTTTAAAAAAAGAAACTAGTCCTAAAAGGTCACTGGTTCCAAGAAAGTGACTGGTTTCTAAGGAGTCACTGGTTCCTTCAAAGGCCATGGTTCATAGCGTCACTGGTTCCTAAAAAGGCATTGTTTGCTTGAAAGATCACTTGTTCTCAAGAAGTGACTGGCTACTAAAAAGTCACTGGTTCTTAAAGTCACAGTTCCTAAAACGTCACTTGATCTGGATTAAAATAACAAACAAAAACTTGCACTCAAATTTTTTTTTGTATGTTATTAATATTTACTGGTAAAAAAACTGTATTCCGTGAGCACAGCGTATTTCTGAATTAGCGAAACAGTTTTACAATAGAGGGGCCTGGATTCGAGCTCTGGTACCCAAAACAGCAAACAATAAAGGACTTTAATGAGCTTTTTCTCCAGTTGTTGTTGTTAAGACAAAAATAATCTCCGAAGGTTTTGGAAAGTGATGTGAACCCGGTACGCTCCGGTACTCCATTGCGATACTGCCCGACTGTCTCGGGAGTGATTTGGTATGACCAACTTCTTGGTTATGTCATTCCTCCATCCGTAAGAAAGGAGAAGATGGGTAATGAGAGGCATCATATCCGTAGATCAAGCATCGAGTTAGCACGTCATTACCTATGTGCATATTAGTCGCCTCTTACGACCGGTATGCCTACCTCGGGCATATTCTAAGCCCCTAACACGCAGGGACGGGTAGTAGTCGGTACAAGATCGAGATTTTTTGGACTAGATCGACTTCCCTTAGAAAAGTCTTGTTGCCAACTAGTACATTTTCGGTCCAGTTCCATGTTTCACCGCAGTCCAGCTACAGTAGCAGCTGCTATCTATACAACCTCATACATGTAAAGCAGATGCAGATAGTCAATTTGGTGACAATTTATGACCAAAGGGAATTTAGCACGTAACGAACCAATACCATCAATTTATTAGATGCAAGACTGGCTGCTGGTGGTTCGTTGATGGTAAATACTAAATCAATCAAATTATTGCAGGAGCATTAAAGCTTCAACAGAGGTCAAGCTAATGCGGATTAAGTGAGCAAACTGAATCTAAATTTATTTGATGCCGAATAAACTCCCAAATCCTTAACCCTTCTTACACTGAGTGTCGACTTTGAACCGGATTAGCTTGATGGGGATCAGTGTGCCAGTCTGTTCACATCTTTAGACGTGATGCTAACAAGGAAGTTAAATATGCGTGCATTTTATTGTGAAAACTTCTTTTTTTGTAAGCTGCTGATTTGTTGGTTGGTCTCTGGTCTCTGCAGGTTTAGTTTGACTCAAATATAGTTTTAGACACGCTAAATATTTGAATGCATTTGTGTAAATAACGTTGCTTTGTGGCAAGAGAAAAAGTAGGAGCGGGATATTTAGTAGGTACTACTGAACCGCATAGTAGCTCAAAGCTCGTAGCGCTCATACTTGAAGATTTTTATACCCGGCGTAATAGTACTCGTACAAGAGTATTATAATTTTGTCTACGTAACGGTACTGAGTAAGGGCACAAAATAATCGAGAAGGATGTAGAGTTCCATATATGAAAGTTCTTAGGTTGAAAGAGGAGTTGTTTTAGGCATGTCCGTCCGTCCCTCTGTCCTGGTACACGATAGCTTAAGTAGAAATTGAGATATTTGCATGAAATTTGGTATACAGGTTACTTTCGGCCCAAGGTAGATGTACCTATGGGTTGCTATTGAAAAAGAACAAAATCGGATGATAACCCTTTTCGATATCGAACATTTCGAAAATCACATAAATTGTCATATCTCGGTAGCTGAAGTGTCTAAAATGATATAATTTTATAGGTGAGTTCCCCTCGTCATTCTATTACGATTTTTGATAATTTTTTTTAAGTGGGCGTGGCACCGCCCTCTTTGAAAATTCGTCTGGTTGTAGCTTTTAAACTGATTACGGTAGAACGATGAAATTTGGCTCAAAGCATACTATTATCGTATACCTGATGAAACTGGATAAAATCGCTCTCCAACCACGACCACTTTCGATACCGAAAATTTCGAAAATCACCTAAATCTTATAACCTTAAACGAGCTAATCTTGCATATATACATCCGGTACTATCTCGAGAACCGTTTGACTTATATGGATGAAATTTGGCATAGAGATAGTATGCTTGATTTTAAGAGTATCCATTTGGGGCTTGCCACTTTAAGCGGTTTACAGGGTTGCCATCTTGTCAATTTTTTTTTAAATATAGAGCTAGATATACCAATATTGGTATTAAATTTTCGGTCGTATACCCAATATGACAATTTCAAGCAGGGTTGCCACTTGAGGTTGCCACCTAACAGCAATTTATTAATTTTTTCGTATATCTCGGGTACTGTTTGACCGATTTGGATATAATTTGGCATATATACAATTTGATTCATTCAAAGATTATTTACTTGAGGGCTGCCGCTTTGGGCGGTTTACAGGGTTGCCACATATCCCAATATTTTTTTTTTTAAATATAGAGCCAATATGAGTATCAAATGAGAGGTATTTTCGGTCGTATTCCAACGATGACATATTTAAGCAGGGTTGCCACCTAACCGCAATTTATTTATTTTTTCGTATATCTCGGGAACTTCCTGACCGATTTGGATAACATTTGTCTTAACAAAATTTTGACTTAACAGTTTGATTATTCAATTTATCGAAATTAATCGAATTCTCTTTTTTTGCTATCCATTAATCACACAGCTCTAATTTTTCATATTCTAAACTTGAGCTATAAATAAATTTCATGAAATCTCACTTAATTAGCTAAAGCTATGTAAATAAGCACATATAATCTCCATGTCAAGTCATGTATTTTGAGCTAGTTTTTGTGGTTGAGCGCGGGCGGCAAACATACAAAGTGATATCTTCCGCCATTTACGGTTGACAAATGTCGCTAACAGTTTGCAAAACAACAGAAAAAAAATAGAAAAATAAAAATTTAATTGCTATAAAAACGCGTCAAAAAGCTACTGAGTTACTATATAAAATTACATACAAACATAAGCTAGCATATGCAATTCGTGATCGATCAGTAGAAGAGACAAAACAGAAATCTTGGCCATTTAAGGTTTGCCACATTGTTGTGCCGCACAATTTACGTACCTTTGAGACGTGTCAACAAGCCGATCGAACGACAATAACAATCAAACACACATACATTCAGACAAAAAGCTCGACCATTGTGAAGCTACACTGGTGTGCAACAAAAAAAAATAGGCTACACGTAAATGGAATTAATGACTTTGTGGCTTTGGCTAATTATACATAAGTATACTTTTTTTATATAAAGTCTAAAGAACAGTGCATTAGGAGGTCTTTATTAGAGTCATCGAAGCCAAAACAACATTTTTTAGAATTGTTGTTTTTCTGTCTATATGTTTGTTCGCGCATCACTCAGAAATCGCTTCTTGTAATTGCATGCAATTTTCACTGATATATTAATGAATGTTCAACTTGAAGTTTAGGCTCCATTTTACTGGAATGAAATATTTTATTCCCGCTGTATACAGTGGTGGCAAGAAAAGTTGGCTCAAAATATTGTTGTACGTACTTAGACATATAGTGAAAATAGGAAAGGACGATGTCTATACATTACTTTACGCCTTTTTTATAGTAATTATAGTCAAAACAACAGTTTTTAAAGGTTTCGACTGTATGTCTAGGTGTTTGTTGGCGCGTCACTGAAAATTCGCTTTTTGGAATTGGATGGACTTTTTCCTTATGTATTATTAGATGCCCAACTTGAAGTTTAAGCCCCATTTTACGGTAAAGAAATATTTTATTCTCGCTGTATGCATAAGTTGTCTCAAAATATTTTTATATAAATATATATATAATAATAAAACAACACAAGCCAACGCAATATTTACTTAACGTGTTTAATGTAGTAATTATAGCCAAAACCAGGGTTTTTGAAATTTTTGTCTGTTTGTCTAGGTGTTTGTTTGAGCATCACGGAAAAACAGCTACTTGGAAAAGCATGCAAATTTCTTTGATGTATTGCTAGATGTTCCACTTGAAGTTTAGGCCCCATTTTAATACACAGAAATGTTTTAGTTCCACTTTATACAGGAGTAGCAATAAAAGTTGACTCAAAATATTGTATAGAATACATTTTTCGTTGTTGATGTATACAAAGTTTTTATGTGTTCATTCATATTTTAATTTGTATTTTAACATTTTAAGGCAAAGAAAATAAAAATAATTTGACTCTATAAATCAAATACATTTTAAAAATTAGTTTTGGCTGCCATTTCGAGTTTTGGTGCTATTTTTTCGCCCGCCAGTGTGCAATGCATATCATATGTGCGTCCATATAAATGTCCATATACGAATTTCAACAACAGAACACATCAGCATAGAGTTAGCAAAACGTGCTGTAGACCCACCCGCTACTGCGCGTGATTCCAGCGATGGACTGAGCAACACCGTAAGAGGTGATTTTTTTTTTTTTTTCAAAATTTTATATTTCAACCATTCTGACCATACATATGTACATACATACATACTCACAGACAACTATGGACATGTGGGTGGGAGTGTCCACTGCTTATTAAACCAACCTCAACTTTTGACTTTCGGCTTGACTGATTTTGCGTTTAAATGACTGGCTAAACTAAAACCGCAAAATAACAGAATATTTCAAAACATCGAAAAAATTCATAAATCTACAAAAACAGCAAAAAAACAATGTCAAAAAAATTATAAATGCGCAAAAAAACCAACGAAAAAATATAAACCGAGACGAGCCATGAACTTTGAATGCCCTAAGCAAAAGTCAATAAACGTTGTTAATTTACGCTGGAAGCGACCAGCATCGACGAGTCAATCGGCCAAGCATCACTCTAAATAACCAACTACAAAAATAAACTTGCCACCATAAATGTATACATTTAAGCTTAAAGTTCTTAGCCTTTTAAAGTTCAATAACATTTCTGCAACAATTTTTGTTGTTTTTGATAAGTTTTGGTTTTTTTTTTATTTTTTTTTTTTGCGAAACGCACAAAAAAGCGGCGCCTAAAATGTCACACACCCACGTTTACAGTTATTTATGTTTGTTTATGTAAATTTTTTATTTTTTTGGTTAAAAACTACTAAGCTTAAAAACAAATATTTGTCAACAAATGAGTTTAACAATAATAGTATAAGAAGATTTAATAAAACGAGTTAAAAAAAAAACAATTACATCATTTAAAATATTAAAAACACCACGCACCCAAACAAAAACACATTTTAAGCCAAATTTTATTGCCACCACTGTATACGACAAGAATCAAATATTTCCTTGCATTAAAATTTATCCTAAACTATAAGTTAAGCATCTAGCAATAGATAGGTGAAAAATTTTCTCAGTTCTATGTAGCAGTTTTTGAGTGATGATCGAACAAACAGTCACACAAAAATTTTAATAAGAGATCCCATACACTTTTATTTATATTCGCAGGTCCGGCAAATGTTATCCATCCAAAAGTAAATCTGCGCGAACCGCCCACCCTTTGGTTTTCCGTCTAATATATTAGAAGATATCTCCAAAACCAGACGAGGTACTTTAATAATTTACATTGCTTATGACAGCACTCGTTAGTACCTTTTGTTTGATACCCATATTGTACGAACACATTTTTGGTCACCCCTGGTCCATATATGTATGTATTGGTTGATAACTCTAAAACCAGTTAAGTTATCGAAATAAGGGATTTCCGAAATTTGAAGTTGAACCTCTACTAATGCAACTATGAGTGACAGACGGACATTCTGATTCTATTGTTTTAATAATGGTTCATTGACCCAAGAAAAATTGTTAAGTAATAAAAAAAAAAAAATTTTACAACTACGGATCTCTTTACAAGCCACCCTCTGGAGAGAAAACCTTCTGACTTTTGATTCGGATTTAGCACACCCAAGAGCTTCAGAAACCATCGAGAAACCCGAAGGGGATTTTCAAAAACTTCAATTTTTTTGTACAGTGTAATTGACCCTATCATATTTTTTGAATATCTGGAATGTACAGACCTCGAACTGTATTTTATTATATGTAGAGATCTATTTTTTCTTTGCTTTTCTATTTAACTACTTTCTCTTCGCTTAATATCCTTTTATACGAGAGTCTTTCTTTTCTTCTTGTTTCCCATTCGTTTCTTTCTTTACCATTTTAAAATACGGTTTCTAGTTATCCAGACTATCCGCACTATATTCAGAGAGATCTACGAAAAAAGAAAGACCACTCATGTATTATACGAATTTTATCCGCATGTTATCTAAATTATCATACCTTTATCCACAACTAACCTGAATCACAGAGATCTAAAGAAAAACATAATTAAGTTGTCTTTAATTAGTTTTTTTTTTCAAATAATTCCAAGCTCGTATTCGTCTTATCCGGATTTTATCCGTGGCCACATTGATTATGCTCATTACCCTAAAAGAGAGAGCACATATCTCTATTATCCTAATTGTATCCATGCTTTTGTTAACTTTATCCGAATGTAATCCGAAATTTATCCATAATCGCTCTCAATCAGTGAGATCTACTCACAAAAAGATGTGATGTTAAGATCATATTCATATTATCCAGACTATGTGTTTTAGAATTTTTCATGCGCTTTATCCGCATACTATCCGTACTACTCCAAATTTGTCCAGAATCCACCCAAGTCAGAGAGAGAAATCTACTAACAAAAAGAAGGAAAGTAAGGATCATATTTCTACTATCCGAATTTCATCCGTGTTGTACAAATTTTATCCACTTTATCCGCATGTTATCCGAACTTTATCCAGAATCGCCTGAATGCACAAAAATCTAGAAAATAATGTGAGCATAAAGTTCTAGGTCACATATAGCACTCCTCGCAATTCGATAGTTACTTCACAAATCATACTTCAAAACTGTGTAAAAAAGGCCAAGTGTCGATGACTTAAAAAAATGTCAAAAAAATTCCAAATTGTGCCGACAAACGCAGGAGCAATCAATCATTAACTTAAAAATTGTCTATAAGCGAAGGTCAAGAAGGGTCAAGTATTTTTTGTAAATAAACGAAAATGATCGCAAGGTACAGTACTGCACAAAACAAAATAGATACAAATTGCAAGTGTCGTTGCTGATATTGGGTTACTTATTGCCACAATTTTGAATGCTTCGTAAAATGTTGATTTGGACCTTGAGTGAACGAGTTGCAAGGCAACCCAATGAATTCCGCATTTAAAGAATTGCAAAAGTTATAATAATTAAGAAATTAAACTAAATAAATCATAGTTAATGCGAAAAAAGGCTGGCGAGCCGTCGGAAATGAACAATGAAAAAAAAAAAAAAAAAATTAATATAGGAATGAATATGCTAAATTGGGTACGGCAAATTGAAGGTATAGCAATGAGTTGAAGTAAATAATTGCAAGTAAATAAGCAGGAAAAAAGAGTGATCGTAGACCGCTAGTTAAACTTTGACCATAATTAACCTAAATCAGAGAGATCTACTGAGTAAGAAAGCATACTATGCTCATATTCAAATTATCCGAGTTTCAGCCACATTATACAGATTGTATCCTCTTTATCCGGATGTTATCCGCATTATCCGAACTTTATCCACAATAATCAGAGTCATCTAATTGAAGTAATAAGCAAGGCTAGATGAAAAATTGTTAGATCCTCCTTTTTAATTTGTATGTTTTCAAATAATTACGATTTTATCCGCTTTATCCGGCTGCTATCCAAACTATCAAGAATCGCCAGAGAATAGAGAGACCTACTAACAAAAATATACCTATTAAGCTCATATTCCCATTATCCAAATTTTATCCGTGCTACAGAAATTTTATCCGCTTTAACCGAATGTTATCCGAATTATGCAAACTTTATCCATAATCATCCTATATAATAATAATATTAAATCCATTTCTAATTAACATGTATTTTTTCAAGTACAAGTATTCGTATTATCCGGATTTTATCCGTGGATACATTTAATGATCTGTAGAGAAAGGCATGCAGGGCTGCAAACCTCTCCAAAAATCGGATGCGGTTCGGTTTAGCGGTTCGAACCACTTCGAGAAAACTTGTGGCGGTACAAGAACCGGTTCAAGTCATCATAACAACACTCAACCAAAAATTAAAAAAAAAATTGAAAATATATAAAAAAAAAATTTGTATGGAAAATTTCAATTCAATTAAAACGGCGTGCACCAGTCATTGATAAGATGCATAATGCATTATATATTTTCTTATCAAAAAAGAAAAAAAAAAACATCTAGAAAATTAAATATGACTATCTCGAAATATTTCAAATTCCAATACATCTGGTAAATCACGTGATAATATAGGTTTTATCTATTTTTTGCAGCTACACGGTTAAAAACTTGAACCAAAATTTTAAACTTTTTTGGACTAAATACATAAATGACCAAACCAAATTTGGATTCAAATTCAATCTAGACCAGTTTTCATGAAAATTGGCTAAATCAATCGGGTTTCAATTATAAACAAGAAATGTTTTCACAATTTTTTAAAGATAAAATAAATTGTTTATCCGTTGGCGGGAATTCGAACCAAGACTCCCCGCATCATGCCCGTCTGCTCTATCACTGATCTACATCGCACACATAAATGTTGTTGGCAAAATTCAATCTTGAATAAGCTTTCAAAAATTAATTTGAATTTTCAAACCCAAAAGTTTAAATTTTCAAACCAAAAAGTTTTAATTTTCAAACCAAAAAAGTTTTAATTTTAACCGAAAAGTTTTAATTTTCAAACCAAAAAGTTTTAATTTTAAACCGAAAAATTTTAATTTTCAAACCAAAAAGTTTTAATTTTAAACCGAAAAGTTTTAAGAATAAAATAAAACTAAAAAAATGTGGCAGCTGGCAGGACTCGAACGAAAACGCTCAGGAGTCACACCCGACTACTCTACCATTGAGCTATGACGCACATGAAGTTTTTGTGGACAAAATTCAATTACATTCAAACAAACCAAAAATAGAAAAATTTAGACTGCTTTTTCATTTAGATTTTAAATCGAAACCAAAAGAAATTGAAAATCTTTGTTGGTATTTGGACGGTTTGAAATATTGTACAAAAAAATTTGCAAAATTGATTAAACTTTATACGGGTTTAAAATTTGGGTTAATTTTTTTAGCCGTGTAACTAAATTTGCTTTAAATAGTGCACGATCCGTCGAAGAAAGCGTCAGACGGATTTGTGAGTATCAAACCTGCAGAAGACACAAAACATGAAGACAATCGCGATTTTTTTGCTGTTTAGCTTCGTGCTTTTTATCAACAACTCCGCATATGCTTTTGACGATTCAGAAACATTTGCTGATGAGGACGGTATACTCATCACACAACCTGTAGCCGATAAGGAGGCGGTAGTGAAAGTAGCAAGTAATCAAGATGTTAACATCAATAGCCCTAGTCAAGCAGAGGATGTGGTTCAAATTCCCGAAGAGTTTATGAAGGGAAGAGGCTGCACTTTTAAGAGGATAATCAAAAAATTATTACCGCACTAAAAAAGACAACGGCAATTTTAAGAGCCATCGTGGGGCCATATGCCTTGAATTTATTACACGGTTAAATATTTGAACCTAAATTTTAAACTTTTTGGACTACATATATGACCAAACCAAATTTGGATTCAAATTCAATCTAGACCGGTTTTCATGAAAATTGGCTAAATGAAACGGGTTTCAACTATAAACAAGAAATGTTTTAACAATTTTTTAAAGACAAAATAAATTTTTTGTCCGTTGGCGGGAATTCGAACCAAGACTCCCCGCATCATGCCCGTCTGCTCTACCACTGAGCTACATCGCACACATAAATGTTGTTGGCAAAATTCAATCTTTAATTTTCAAACCAAAAAAGTTTAAATTTTAAACCGAAAAGTTTTAAGAATAAAATAAAACTAAAAAAAATGTGGCTGCTGGCAGGATTCGAACGAAAACGCTCAGGAGTCACAGTCGACTGCTCTACCGCTGAGCTATGACGCACATGAAGTTTTTGTGGGCAAAATTCAGTTAGGTTCAAACAAACCAAAAATAAAAAAATTTAGACTGCTTTTTCATTTAGATTTTAAATCGAAACCAAAACAAATTGAAAATCTTTGTAGGTATTTGGACGGTTTGAAATATTGTACAAAAAAATTTGCAAAATTGATTAAACTTTATACGGGTTTAAAATTTGGGTTAATTTTTTTAGCCGTGTAGTTAATATTTTGTATAAATCACTAATACAGCTGTGTAAAAAAATAAACACTTACAATAAGCTCGTAAGAAGTTCTTATTGATTTCGACATATTGATTGTTATTTTAACAGCTCGGTAATTTAAAAGCAGGGGTCGCCAGCTCTTTCAACCTGCTAAGCCTTACAGCAAGAGACCTCTCTGAAGTTGGCAAGACAACTTTTACGTGGCAAAAAAGTAACTAGTGGATAATTTGCCGTTAATTATCCGTAAATTATCCGTGAAAACAAAAAATTTGCCGCGGCCGTATTTTGGAAAATATTGAGTGAAGTTAGCGTGCCACCCTTGAAAAACTACCTTAGGGATCAGCTAGGAAAAAAATATTTGCACGTGATTTTGCCGTAAATTAGCCGTAACTAAGTGGCATATTTGGAAAATTAAAAAAAAAAAATTAAATTTTTTGGGTAGTGCACCGCCAACTTCACATGAAGTTAGCGTGCCACTTCTGGAAAACTACTTTCGAGACCAGCTAGGATAAAAACCTTTGCACGGACTAGTTACTTTTTTTGCCACGTAAAAGTTGTCTTGCCAACTTCAGAGAGGTCAGAAAGAGCGTCATACTTTCTACAACAACATCGTTTCTAGAGTCACAAAAAATAACTAAAAAGAATTATTATTGAGCTAATACAAAAAAAAAAAGAGTAGCCGCAACTAGTACGCAGTGCCACAAAAGAGCCACATTTTGTTATTGTAGAGCCACAGCGAGCCAAAAGAGCCACTAGGTGGCGATGGCTGTTTTAAAGACTGCTTATGGACTGAGTGCTGGATTCGTTCCATAACTAAATAGTTAATCATATAGGCAGCAATACAAAATAAGTTCGAGTTATATTTAAAGTCTCTTTTTTGTAATCTAAAAGCATTTTTTATATAGCCTACTTTTAGGAACCTTTATAATAATCTTGTATATTCACTAATAGGGCTTATACATTAGTGCAAATTCCCAATTTACTCCGTTTTTGGGAATTAACTTGAGCATATAATCTTCAAGATTTGAGCAGATTCCAGAAACCGAAATTGCGATTTCACCGCTACTGTCTCCGATAAATAAACAAAAATAGCAAGAAATAGTACCAAAATGACGGACTGATGGCTAGATGTCGCCAAAAAATAAACAATTAGCAGCGACATCTAGCTTTAAACCGCAAGAAATACAACCAAAATACTAGATGGCGCCGAGATTGGGGATTGTTGATCTTCAATGTTGTGTGTATCAGGGTAAAATTTGGATCTGACGCGATAATCTCATTACATCTCAGAATCGGTTCATTGGATTGGAAGCCGATTTCTGATATGTGGCTAGTGTAATAGAGGAGGATGTTCTCACTAGGTTGCCAAAGTTTTGAAACTTTTTTTTTTAATTAAGCGAGTTATTCAAATATGGGTATCTGTAGGTAGGGTTATCACCTCCGGTTCGGTTTGAAACCGTTTTGCAGCCCTGATGTCAAGCTCACATTCCTGTTATACGAATTTTATCCGTCTTATATAAATTATAAGCGGATATGAATGCTATCCAAAAAATGCCAACTTTATTTAGAATCATTCTAAGCCAGGTGGATCTACCAACGAAAGAAGTAATATTGAGCATATATTCCTATTATCCGAATTTTATCCGTGCTACAAAATTTTATCCACTTCATTCAGTATCATCCTAAGGCAGAGAAATCTAATAGGAAAAATAAATCATTTTAAGCTCAAATCACTATCATCCGAATTTTATCCGTGTTACAGAAACTATATCCGCCTTATCCTGATGTTATCCAAATTATTCATAATCACCTGAAATAAGAGATAGAAACTTTTTTAAATTATGCGAGATATTCAACCTCCGGTTCGATTTTACAGCCCTGATGTCAAGCTCATATCCTTGTTATACGAATTTTATCCGTCTTATATAAATCATAAGCGGATATGAATGCTATCCAAAAAATGCCAACTTTATTTAGAATCATTCTAAGCCAGGTGGATCTACCAACGAAAGAAGTAATATTGAGCATATATTCCTATTATCCGAATTTTATCCGTGCTACAAAATTGTATCCACTTTATACATGATTGTCGTAAGGCAGAGAAATCTATTATCAAGCTCACATCACCATTATCCAAATTTTATCCGTGTTACAGAAACTGTATACGCTTTATCCGCATGTTATCCAAATTATCCACAGTCATCTCGAATCAGAGAGAGATCCACTAACAAAAAGAAAGCATGAAAACCTCATATTTTTATTATCCGAAATTTATCCGTGTTATAAAAATTGTATCCACTTTATCCGAATTTTATCCTACTTATGCTAACTTTATCCAGAACCTCCCTAAGCCAAATAGATCTACTAACAAATAGAAGTCAGGTTAAGCTCATATTCCTATTATCCGAATTTTATCCGTACTATACAATTTCTCACACAAGAAAGTAAATTATGTAAGTCAATAAATTGCGCTAAACGACAGACACTCCGCCAATATATCAACACCAGCTCATATCTGGAATATATCAAATATTTTGAAGAAAATTAAGCAAACATCACCACATCACCCGAACAACAACACAAAATAACCCACCTCAACAGGTGGTGGCGTGGTTGTGTGTTTGTGGGGTGGTTTCGCATTTAACGACGCAACATTGAGTGGGCAAGTGGGCCGGCCGTTGCTTGGACGTTTGTACGGTGTTTTATGTGCGCTCTGCTTTTGTGGTTTAGTTAATATGCCAATCGATGAGGAGGTTTCTTTCTGTTTTGTTGGCCACTTGCCAAAACATTCGAGTGCTGAAATTTTGTAAACATTTTTATTATGTACACGGCTACCACCGCTTATGTCGAGTACTTATTTGTGGAAACGTGCTGTTTGGCTGCTTAGCGCTTTTTGTTATGATTTCAGTTTTAATGATAATTGAGTGTGAATGAGATTTTAAAGTGGCACGCACGTTGCTCACCTCACACACACACACACACGAGAATTGTTAAGTCAATTACTGTTGAAGAATTTTTTATTTTATGTAGAATTTTCTTTGAAGTTTTTGGATTTTTATTTCCTGTATTTGTTAATTTTTCAATATTTTTTTTTTTTAATTTGTGGCGAGCAAATATACAACATTTTCATCACCTGGAATTAGCAAATCTTGAAAAATTTTGTAATTTTTTTTCAAGTAGTTTTGCATTTTTTTTTTTTTAAAATTGATAGTGAGTGATTTTCAGATATTGCAAAAAATTTCTGAGTGATGAAAAATCTTTGATGATTTTAAACAAAATGTGGAAATGTTTAAAAAAAATGTTTACACAAAGTAATTTGTGTCGGGTTAGCAAAAAATTCCACATCTAAAGACTCGATTTAGTTTAATTTCTTTTGTATAGATTTTAATTTAATAAATTTTTTATTTTACTTGGTTTTTTTAGTGTTTTATTTTATTTTGATTTTTTTTTAAATTTTTTTTTTTTATTTCAATTAGTTTTATTTAGTTTTGTTTTATATTTTATTCACTTTTTTATTTTTTATTTTTTCTTGTTTTTAATTTAATTTTATTTTAATTTTTCTGTTTTTAATTTATTTATTTTTTTTAATTTTATTTATGTATTGTTTTATTTTATCATTTATTTTTAATTTTTCTGTTGTTTTTATCTTATTTTATTTTTAATTCTATTCAGTTTAGTTTTTTTTTATATTTTTACTTATTATTTTTTAATGTGTAATTTGTTTTTTTTTTATTTTTTTTTAAATTTAATTTTTTATTTTTTTTTAAATTAATTAAATTAATTTTTCTTAGTTTTTTATTTTATTTTATTTTGTACATTATTTATTATTATTATTTTATTTTATTTTTATTTTTATTTAATTTTTTATTTTTTTTCTTTATTTTATTTGGTTTTTTTTATTATTTTATTTCAATCATTTATTTTGTTTTATTTTATTTTTTATTCATTTAATTTTTGTATTTATTTCTTATTTTTACTTAATATTTTTTAATGTTAAATCTTAATTTTTTAATTTATTATTGTTTTATTTTATTACATTTTTCTGTTTTATTTTTATTGCATAAAATTTTGTTTATTTACACTAATTTAATTTTTTTTTTAATTCTTTTTTATCAAATTTTAATTTTTTTATCTTATACTATTTTATTTTCATTCATTTTTTTGTTTTATTTTTATTAAATAAAATTTTTTTTACTAATTTTATTTTTTCATGTTATTTTTCTTTTAATTCCATTTTTTTAATCTTATTTTTTATTTTTTTTAGTTTATATTATTTTATTTTTATTCTAATTTTTCATTTTATTATTTTGTTATTTAGTTTTATTTTTTTATTTTATTTTCTTTTTATTTTTTTCATATTTTTTTTTTTTATTTTTATTTTTTGTAATATTTATTATTATTATTTTATTTTACTTTTATTTTTATTTTGATTTTTATTTCACTTAATTTTATTTTTTTTATTGATTTTATTTTATTTTATATTTTTAAAAATTTTGCTTAATTTTTAATTTTAGTATATTTTATACATCCAACTTGTAGGAAAAACTCAAAAGCAGCACACCACTGCAATTTAATAAAAAAAGTTACAAACAAAAAAATTTAACTCAAAATTAAAAAAAATGAAAACCAAAAAATTAAAAATCTTAAGTTAGCAAAAAACAAAAAAAAAATAAATAATTTACCAAAAATTATACAAAAAAAAATTGTTTACTCAAAATTTCAAAAGACTAAAAATCTTAATTAAGCAAACGCAAAAAAATTTTAATAAAAAAAGTTACAAAGAAAAAAAATTTAAAAAAATTATTATCAAAAAATTGAAAATTAAAAAAAATATTTTTAAAAAAAAATAGGAAAAAAAAATTTTTTAATTCAAAATTTTGGAAAATTAAAAACAAAAAATGAAAAATCTAAAGTTAGCAATTTGTAAGCTATTTCGATTCGATTTTGAATTATGGCCACTTTTGACCCTTTCCTGGCTCACTATGCACTGGTTGGAAGACAAGCCCGGAAAAAATGTGGTTAGAGGTTATGATAACCTGCTGTTATTTTTTTTAATCTTTTTAAATTTTATTTTGATTTTATTTTATTTTTTTTTTAATTTTTTATTTTTTTTTTATTTATTTTTTTTACATATTTGCATTTCATTTTATATAATATTTTTTTTATTTGTTTTTATTTTATTGTTTTGTCAATTTTTTTTTATTTATATTTTTTGTTTTTTTTTTGTTTATATTCAATTTTATTTTTTTTATTTTCTAAAATTTTTATTTTATTTGGTTTTTATTAAACTTTTTTTTTTGTTAAAAAAAATATTTTTAAAAAAAAATAGGAAAAAAAAATTTTTTAATTCAAAATTTTGGAAAATTAAAAACAAAAAATGAAAAATCTAAAGTTAGCAATTTGTAAGCTATTTCGATTCGATTTTGAATTATGGCCACTTTTGACCCTTTCCTGGCTCACTATGCACTGGTTGGAAGACAAGCCCGGAAAAAATGTGGTTAGAGGTTATGATAACCTGCTGTTATTTTTTTTAATCTTTTTAAATTTTATTTTGATTTTATTTTATTTTTTTTTTAATTTTTTATTTTTTTTTTATTTATTTTTTTTACATATTTGCATTTCATTTTATATAATATTTTTTTTATTTGTTTTTATTTTATTGTTTTGTCAATTTTTTTTTATTTATATTTTTTGTTTTTTTTTTGTTTATATTCAATTTTATTTTTTTTATTTTCTAAAATTTTTATTTTATTTGGTTTTTATTAAACTTTTTTTTTTGTTTTTTTTTCTATTTTTTTTCTATTTTATTTCTCTAACTTTTTTATTTTAATTTTATTTTGTTTCAAGTTAATTTATATATATTTAATTTAATTTAATTTTTAATATTTTTAATTTTTTTATTTTATTTATATTTTGATTCAATTAAATTTTATTTTATTATATTTGTATTTTTATTTTGCTTTTATTTTATTTTATTTTTTCATTTTCATTTTTTTTTTGTATTTTATTATTTTTTTTTTGTATTTTATTTTTTTACTTAATTTTTTTTTTTTTAACTTTAATTTACTTTATTTAATTTTGCATTTCTCTGTTAGGGCCTTTCTCGATCTCCGATAACGCCATTGTTTAATTCTTATCTGATTTCATTTGCTCCATTTGGTCGCGTTTAAAAGCGTATCACTTTTTCAAATTTTTAACTTTTAATCTTTATCGTAGGCGAATGTAATAAATAAATGAATGAGTGAGGGCTTTCTATTTTTGGGAAAGCTTAGAGATTGCCCTCATCCGAAGGTGGTAATGTAGAAAAATTGAAATAAGAGAAAATGATATGCAAAAAAATTATTTCAAAAATCGCCAAAAAAAAATTTTATTATAAGAGCCTGAAGTAATGTGCTAAAAAATGTTTCAGAGAAAGGAGTTTCATGTTATGACAATATTTAAAGTCATTTCTACTTTTTTTAGTGCTCATGCATGCTCCAGCTCTGGACCAAACTTCCTGAAAATGCCCCACAGCGGCGCCACAGCCACCCGTAATGGCACCTATATGAGCTCAAGGGAGTGCTGGCGCAACATATCATTTATGCACCCACCAAACGACATTAGAAAAGCTCACACGCTGGCGCTCCACATATGTATGAAATAATACAATAAAACATGGTCACTGAGAAAAAATCACAAATAGGCGCATTGAATTGAAATCGTGCGCGACCTTAGCGCACCCGCTTAAATTGCCATTTCGCACGTTGTTAACGTGCAATTGTTGTTAAATCAAATGTTTATTACGAAACATTCAGCAGTTTATTATTTGCAAAACATTTCATTTGCAAGATTTTTTTCAATTTTTTTTTTTTTTTTTTTTTTTTTTTTTTTGTGGGGGGAGTATCGATTTACACACACACACATTCAAAAACGACATTGTTGTAGAGACCAAATTAGTAAGCTGCCATTCGTTTGCTAATTTAGTATAATCAGCTTGGAATTAGTATTCGCACAAGCGTGTGGCGTGGGCGCGCGTGCGCAATAGGTAACTCATGGCTTCATACAAATTTACGCAGCGCTTAAGATTTTACCTGGTAGCTTAATTTGTTTTGCTTGCTTGTCTTGTTTATGAATTTAAATTTCAAAAACAAACAGCAGCTATTTTGTTGTTACATAGTATTTGTATTGTTATTGTTTATTTATGTTTTGTGTGTGTCAATGCACTGTCACTTAAGATTTTTATTTGTTTTTGTAATTAGTAGATGTCGAATGTACGTATTTTCATTTGTAAACAAATTTCGATTGGAAAATAAATAATAATTTTATGACTTTTATAACCTTTGGATTAGTATGTATGTATATAGATCAGCGTTGGGCAAAGTGCACCAAATATTGCTACAGTTCGTTTAGTAGTTATTTATTTAGTCTTATGATAACCACGCCCCCTTTTTCGATATCGAAAATTTCGAAAATAACACAAATTGACTTATCTCGACAGCTGAAATGGCAAAAATGATATAATTTTCTAGGTAAATCGCCCTGTTAATTCTCTTATGATTTTTCCATAAATTTTCTATAGTGGGCGTGGCACCGCCCACTTTTAAGGGAGGTATTTTTAAAAATTCGACTGGTCGTAACTTTTAAACTGATTAGGGTAGAATGATGAATTTTGGCACAAAGCATACTAGTATCGTTGGGAGTATACCTGATGAAACTGGAAAAAATTGCTTTCCAACCACGCCCACTTTCGATATCGAAAATTTCGAAAATCACAAAAATTGACATAAATTGGTAACGGAAATGGCTAAAATGATATAGTTTGGTAGGATGAACCCCCTAGTCATTCTATTATGATTAATAGGGAGCATACCTGATGTAATTGAACGAAATCCCTTGCCGACCATGCCCACTTTCGATATGAAAAATTTTGAAAATCCCATAAATCCTGCTAGGGGTATATCATTGTTATCCCGTTCTGAAAATTACCGCTGGGCATTTAATGTCCGGTTCACCCGAAGCTAGACTTCCTTACTGTTGTTTACTTGTTTTATTTTCTTTTATCTTATTTTAATTTAAATTAAAATTTTTGTTTTATTTTTTTAAATTTATTTTATTTTATTTTTTTAAATTTATTTTATTTTTTTTCTATTTATTTTCTTTTAGTTTTATTTTTATTTTTTTTAAATTTATTTTATTTATTTATTTTTTTTTTCTCTTTATTTTCTTTTAGTTTTATTTTTATTTTTTTTAAATTTATTTTATTTATTTACTTTTTTTTCTATTTTTTCTTTTAGTTTTATTTTTTTTTTTTTTTTAATTTATCTTATTTATTTTTTTTTCTATTTATTTTCTTTTATTTTTATTTTTTTTTATATTTTATTTTTATTTTACTTTATTTTTTATTTTACTTTATTTTTTATTTTACTTTATTTTTACTTTTTTTTATATTTTATTTCTATTTTACATTATTTTTTATTTTACTTTATTTTTATTTTATTTTATTTATTTTTTATTTTAATTTTAATTTTATTTTTACTTTTTATAAATTTTTATTTTTTTTATTTGATTTTTATTTATTTTCATTTTATTTTATTTTATATAATTTTTTATTTTTATTTTATTTTTATATTTGTAATTTCATTTCATTTTATAAATTTTTTATTTTCATTTATTTTTTTTATTTTATTTGAATTTGAATTTTTTTTTTTAATTTTTTTTTTGGTTTTTTCGTTTTTTATATTATCTTTTTTTATTAATTTTTATTTTTATTTTATTTTTGGTTCAATTTTATATTTTTTTTTGTTTTTATTTTATTCTATATCGATTTAATTTTTATTTTTTTTCATTTTTTCTATTTTATTTTATTTTATTTTTATTTTATATTTCTTTTACTTAACTTTTATTTTACTTTAATTTTATTTTTTTTTTATTTTAATTTAATTTTTAATTTTATTTTAATTTTACTTTCTATTTTTTTATTTTATTTTTATTTTCTATTTTTTTATTTTATTTTTATTTTCTATTTTTTATTTTACTTAAATTTTATTTTTATTTTAATTTTAATTTTAATTTTAATTTTAATTTTAATTTTAATTTTAATTTTAATTTTAATTTTAATTTTAATTTTAATTTTAATTTTATTTTTACTTTTTTATTAATTTATATTTTTTTATATTAATTTTATATTTGTTTGATTTTTATTTATTTGGATTTTATTTCATTTATGTTTATTTTATTTTTTTTTTAATTTAATTTAATTTTATTTCATTTTATTTTTATTTGGTTTTTATTTTAATTTTTTATTATAGTTTTATTTCATTTTTTATATTAATTTTATTTTGTTTTATTTTACTTTTACTTTTTTTATTATTATTTTTTTTTTTTATAATTATTTGATTTATTTTTTACTTTATTTTTGGTTTAGTTTTATTTTTATTCTATTTCATTTTGGTTTTTATTTTATTCTATTTTGATTTTTATGTTACTTTTATTTTTTTGTTTTATTTTTTTTTTGTTGTAATTTTATTTAATTTAATTTTATGAAGTAGAGGAGCTTAATTTTATACAATTTTTTTATTTTTTTTAACTTAATTTAACTTTTTTCTTTCTATTTTATGAAATGCCCACCCCTGATATAGATAAATGCATCAAATTAGCACTTGTAAATATCATCGCCAGATCGCTATGTGCGTGTAGGTGGAATGGGTGGTATCACAGCAGGTGTAACCAATGTAATTAGCCATTTTTGGTTAACGAGTCGGAAATTTTTGCATTCACAAATTGGCGTCGTCACTAAAAATGGAATGCCGCGTGTGTGAATGTCAACTTTTGTAAAATCAAATAGAAATGCAATTTTAATAAAGTAGTTATGCGTAAATAAATTGTAGGTGGAATAATATTACTTATGTATTTACCTTGATTTTTGATTGGATGTTGTGC
This sequence comes from Campiglossa producta, assembly GCA_964058755.1. NCBI lineage: Eukaryota > Metazoa > Arthropoda > Insecta > Diptera > Tephritidae > Campiglossa > Campiglossa producta. The sequence goes on from CAXKVI010000005.1 coordinate 105,046,643, forward strand.
AAGTGATAATTACGTAAGTAATCAAATTACGCGAAACGTATCATTACAAAAAGTAAAATTCGAGGTTATATTGTAGAAATTAGGAAAAAAAAATTTCAAAAATTTACACAAAAAATTCGAAAACTTTTCTTTAATCCTTTGAGATCAATAAATGATGATCATCTGGCCTATCATTTCTGTGCTGTAAGATAATAAAGATCGTTGTATGTATCTATATCAGTCACCATCATTATTTTATATTTGTATTGAAAGCACAAATTAGCAACTCTGAATGCATTTCTATTGAGTGGAAGCGTCAAAACACTCGGTTGGTCACGCAATCAAATAACCCGCGCTTTAACTTGTGAGTCGCGCTTCAATTTCAATTCACCGTTTAATTTTATTTTGCATTCAATACAAATTGATAACAAGGTTAAGAGCTGTGAGACATGCATAGAGCACAAAAAACTAACAAACGAACGTCTAATAGACCGCTTGTTGTCTGATATTATTACTTGTGAATTGTAAATAAATCACAAAGTATGTATGGAACTATGTGCATTAGACGGTATCTATAAAAAATAAATTACTTTAAGGAAGTGCTTTTGCTAAATATTTTTTTTTTATTTTATTTATTTTTTTTAATGTGATTTTTTGTATTTTATTAATTTTTTTTAATTTTTATTTTTATTTTATTTATTTTTTTCATTTTATTTTATTTTATTTTTATATTATTTTAATTTTTTTATTTTTATTTTTATCTTTATTTTATTTTTATTTTTTTAATTTTATTTAATTAATTAATTTAATTTTATTATTTTTTATATCATTTTATTTTATTTTTTATAACATTTTTTATATTTTACTTTTATTTTATTTCATTTCATTTTATTTGCTTATTTTATTTTTTTGTATTTTATTTTTTTTGTATTTTAATTAATTTTTTTATTGTTATTTTTTTTATTTATTTTTATTTTTTTTAAATTTTTTTTATTTTATTTAATTTTACTTTTATTTTTATTTTATTTCATTTTTATTTTATTTTATTTTTTTTTATTTCATTTTTATTTTATTTTATTTTTTTTAATTTAATATTTATTTTTGTATTATTTTGATTTTATTTTATTTCTAATTTATTTTTTTATTAAATTTTTGCTTTATTTTATATATTTTTTTTTTTTAATTTTATATTTTGTTTAATTTTTATTTTATTTTAATTCTTTTTATTTTAATTTTGTTTTTATTTTATTTTTATTTTTTTTTTTAATTTTTATTTTATTTATTTTTTATTTTTATTTAATTTTTATCTTATTTTTATTTTATTACTACTTTAATTTAATTTAATTTTTTTTATTTTAATTCTTTTTAATTTTTTTATTTTTGTTTTTATTTTATTTTTATTTTTATATAATTTTTTTGTTTTATTTTTATTTTATTTTTATTTTATTTTAATTTGTTTATTTAATTTTTAATTTATTTTTATTTTATTTTTAAATAAATTTTTTTTATTTATTTTTATTTTTATTTTTTTTATTTAATTTTTGTTTTTTTTTATTTTTAAATAAATTTTTTTAATTTATTTTTTTTTTATTTTTTTAATTTAATTTTTGTTTTTTTTTATTTCAATTTTATTTTTTTATTTAATTTTTATTTTTTTTTATTTTTTTTTTATTTATTTTTTATTTTTATTTAATTTTTATCTTATTTTTTATTACTACTTTAATTTAATTTAATTTAATTTTTTTTTATTTTTATTCTTTTTAATTTTTTTTATTTTTGTTTTATTTTAATTTGTTTATTTAATTTTTAATTTATTTTTTTTTTTTTAAATAAATTTTTTTAATTTTACTTTTTTTTTTTATTTGATTTTTGTTTTTATTTTTTTTTTATTTCAATTTTATTTTTTATTTAGTTTTTATTTATTTTTTATTTTTATTTCTATATAATTTTTTTGTTTTATTTTTATTTTATTTTAATTTGTTTATTTAATTTTTAATTTATTTTTATTTTATTTTTAAATAAATTTTTTTAATATATTTTTTTTTTTAAATTTTTTTTATTTAATTTTGTTTTTTTATTTTTAAATAAATTTTTTTAATTTATTTTTTTTTTTAATTTTTTTTATTTAATTTTTGTTTTTTTTTTTTATTTTTATTTCAATTTTATTTTTTTATTTAGTTTTTATTAAATTTTTATTTTTTTTTATTTTTATTTTATTTATTTTTTATTTTTATTTAATTGTTATGTTATTTTTATTTTATCATTACTTTATTTAAATTTTTTTTTTTATTTTATTTTAATTTTTTTTTTAATTTTTATTTTATTTATTTTTTAATTTTATTTAATTTTTATCTTATTTTTTATTACTACTTTAATTTAATTTAATTAAATTTTTTTTATTTTTATTCTTTTTAATTTTTTTTATTTTTGTTTTATTTTAATTTGTTTATTTAATTTTTAATTTATTTTTTTTTTTAAATACATTTTTTTAATTTTATTTTTTTTTTATTTTTTATTTAATTTTTGTTTTTATATTATTTTTATTTCAATTTTATTTTTTTATTTAGTTTTTATTTAATTTTTATTTTATTTATTTTTATTTATTTGTTATGTTATTTTTATTTTATTATTACTTTATTTTTATTTTATTTTTTTTTTTATTTAAATTTTTTTATTTTTGTTTTTATTTTTATTTTTATTTTTATTTCTATTTAATTTTTTTTGTTTTATGTTTATTTTATTTTAATTTGTTTATTTAATTTTTAATTTATTTTCGTTTTATTTTTGTGTTTTTTTTATTTCTTTTGAAATAAATTTTTTTTTTTTATTTTATTTAATTTTTGTTTTTTTATTTTTTTTAAATTTTTTTTTGTTTGATTTTTATTTTATTTATTTTTTATTTTTATTTAATTTTTATCTTATTTTTATTTTTTTATGCTTATTTTATTTTTATTTTATTTTTATTTTGTTTAATTTTTATTTTTATTTAATTTATATTTTTTTAAATTTTTTTCTTTATTTTTTACTCATTTTATTTCTTTTCGTTTTTTTAGTCTTTTTTTATTTTTTATTTTTACTTGTGCTTTTTCGATACGGCCTATTGTAATCCATTAATACATATGTGCCATTTGTTCGTTATGATTGTTTGAAAGTGTTAAAATGAAAAATTATGATTTAAACAATGATATTTTGTTTAGCATTTCATGAAATGAACATCAGAACAATTTGCTATGCAAATAAAAAAATCACCAAAGTGACCTAGTAACTGACTTGAGTTAACCGCTAGTTCAAGATTATTTGATTTACTAAAGAACAACTTGTCAATTAGCGCCTTGATTTTGACTGCTAAAAAATCGCAATAAAATAACAAAAAAATACGCTGATCAGCACAAATATTCTCATTTTTAATTTAATTATATATTCAATTTTCATGCATATTAAAAAAGTTAGTTGATTTGTAAATAATTGCAATTTATGGATTTAGTTCATTCGTTAGTTTCTATGACTTGTTGTGGGTGGATTATGATATTGTTTTTATTTGTTTTGAAATTATTTATAGTTTTCCTTGACATTGATCATGATTCATGTTATTGCTTTGAATATTGGTTGTAATTACAATATTTATACTTAAATCAAACTTCCTCATAGAATGTGGTTATTGACGGAAACTGTTTGCGGGTATATCCGCATATTTCGTCTTCATATCAAATGAACAGCAATAAGTGTGGGTACTAATTGAGGATTCGGCATTTATTTGTAGTGGACGAGTTATCTATTAGTATATTAAAAATAAAAAATAATACAAAACCCCTCTCTGGAATAGCTTTTTATTTTATTTTCATCGAATAAAAAATTTTATTAGTATTAATATTTATTTTCTTTTTATTTTATTTTATTTTACTTTATATTATTTTTATTTTTTTTTATTTTTATTTTTTTTTTATTTTATTTTATATTTATTTTATCTTTATTTTAATATTTTATTTTAATTTTTTTATTTTTATTTCTATTTTTATTTTTATTGTTATTTTTGTATTTTTTTATATTATTTTTTTTATATTATTTTAATTTTTATTTTCATTTTATTTCAATGTTATTTTTAATATATTTTTTATTATAAATTATTTTTATTCAATTTTAATTATATTTTATTTTACTTTTATTCTATTTTCACTTTATTTTTATTTCATTTTTACTTCATTTTTATTTTATTTTTAAATTTTATGTTTTTATATTTTTATTTAATTTTAATTTTAATTGTAATTTTATTTAATTTTTTTATTTTTTATTTTTTAGTTAGGAATTTTTTTTGTTTCTTCTTGTTTGTTTTTATTTTCACTTTATTTTATTTGATTTAATTTTTTTTCATATCAGTTAGTAATTATACCTTTCATGAACATGAAATGGTATTATAACTTTGGTCCGATGTTTGTAAATATGAGAAGAAGAAGAGATAGACCCATCAATAAGTATACCGAAATGATCAGGATGACGAGATGAGTTGATTTAGCCATGTCCGTCTGTCCGTCTGTCTGTCTGTCTGTTTGAACGCAAACTAGTCCCTCAGTTTTTGAGATATTTGGCTGAAATTTGCATTAGACGGTATCTATAAAAAATAAATTACTTTAAGGAAGTGCTTTTGCTAAATATTTTTTTTTTATTTTATTTATTTTTTTTAATGTGATTTTTTGTATTTTATTAATTTTTTTTAATTTTTATTTTTATTTTATTTATTTTTTTCATTTTATTTTATTTTATTTTTATATTATTTTAATTTTTTTATTTTTATTTTTATCTTTATTTTATTTTTATTTTTTTAATTTTATTTAATTAATTAATTTAATTTTATTATTTTTTATATCATTTTATTTTATTTTTTATAACATTTTTTATATTTTACTTTTATTTTATTTCATTTCATTTTATTTGCTTATTTTATTTTTTTGTATTTTATTTTTTTTGTATTTTAATTAATTTTTTTATTGTTATTTTTTTTATTTATTTTTATTTTTTTTAAATTTTTTTTATTTTATTTAATTTTACTTTTATTTTTATTTTATTTCATTTTTATTTTATTTTATTTTTTTTTATTTCATTTTTATTTTATTTTATTTTTTTTAATTTAATATTTATTTTTGTATTATTTTGATTTTATTTTATTTCTAATTTATTTTTTTATTAAATTTTTGCTTTATTTTATATATTTTTTTTTTTTAATTTTATATTTTGTTTAATTTTTATTTTATTTTAATTCTTTTTATTTTAATTTTGTTTTTATTTTATTTTTATTTTTTTTTTTAATTTTTATTTTATTTATTTTTTATTTTTATTTAATTTTTATCTTATTTTTATTTTATTACTACTTTAATTTAATTTAATTTTTTTTATTTTAATTCTTTTTAATTTTTTTATTTTTGTTTTTATTTTATTTTTATTTTTATATAATTTTTTTGTTTTATTTTTATTTTATTTTTATTTTATTTTAATTTGTTTATTTAATTTTTAATTTATTTTTATTTTATTTTTAAATAAATTTTTTTTATTTATTTTTATTTTTATTTTTTTTATTTAATTTTTGTTTTTTTTTATTTTTAAATAAATTTTTTTAATTTATTTTTTTTTTATTTTTTTAATTTAATTTTTGTTTTTTTTTATTTCAATTTTATTTTTTTATTTAATTTTTATTTTTTTTTATTTTTTTTTTATTTATTTTTTATTTTTATTTAATTTTTATCTTATTTTTTATTACTACTTTAATTTAATTTAATTTAATTTTTTTTTATTTTTATTCTTTTTAATTTTTTTTATTTTTGTTTTATTTTAATTTGTTTATTTAATTTTTAATTTATTTTTTTTTTTTTAAATAAATTTTTTTAATTTTACTTTTTTTTTTTATTTGATTTTTGTTTTTATTTTTTTTTTATTTCAATTTTATTTTTTATTTAGTTTTTATTTATTTTTTATTTTTATTTCTATATAATTTTTTTGTTTTATTTTTATTTTATTTTAATTTGTTTATTTAATTTTTAATTTATTTTTATTTTATTTTTAAATAAATTTTTTTAATATATTTTTTTTTTTAAATTTTTTTTATTTAATTTTGTTTTTTTATTTTTAAATAAATTTTTTTAATTTATTTTTTTTTTTAATTTTTTTTATTTAATTTTTGTTTTTTTTTTTTATTTTTATTTCAATTTTATTTTTTTATTTAGTTTTTATTAAATTTTTATTTTTTTTTATTTTTATTTTATTTATTTTTTATTTTTATTTAATTGTTATGTTATTTTTATTTTATCATTACTTTATTTAAATTTTTTTTTTTATTTTATTTTAATTTTTTTTTTAATTTTTATTTTATTTATTTTTTAATTTTATTTAATTTTTATCTTATTTTTTATTACTACTTTAATTTAATTTAATTAAATTTTTTTTATTTTTATTCTTTTTAATTTTTTTTATTTTTGTTTTATTTTAATTTGTTTATTTAATTTTTAATTTATTTTTTTTTTTAAATACATTTTTTTAATTTTATTTTTTTTTTATTTTTTATTTAATTTTTGTTTTTATATTATTTTTATTTCAATTTTATTTTTTTATTTAGTTTTTATTTAATTTTTATTTTATTTATTTTTATTTATTTGTTATGTTATTTTTATTTTATTATTACTTTATTTTTATTTTATTTTTTTTTTTATTTAAATTTTTTTATTTTTGTTTTTATTTTTATTTTTATTTTTATTTCTATTTAATTTTTTTTGTTTTATGTTTATTTTATTTTAATTTGTTTATTTAATTTTTAATTTATTTTCGTTTTATTTTTGTGTTTTTTTTATTTCTTTTGAAATAAATTTTTTTTTTTTATTTTATTTAATTTTTGTTTTTTTATTTTTTTTAAATTTTTTTTTGTTTGATTTTTATTTTATTTATTTTTTATTTTTATTTAATTTTTATCTTATTTTTATTTTTTTATGCTTATTTTATTTTTATTTTATTTTTATTTTGTTTAATTTTTATTTTTATTTAATTTATATTTTTTTAAATTTTTTTCTTTATTTTTTACTCATTTTATTTCTTTTCGTTTTTTTAGTCTTTTTTTATTTTTTATTTTTACTTGTGCTTTTTCGATACGGCCTATTGTAATCCATTAATACATATGTGCCATTTGTTCGTTATGATTGTTTGAAAGTGTTAAAATGAAAAATTATGATTTAAACAATGATATTTTGTTTAGCATTTCATGAAATGAACATCAGAACAATTTGCTATGCAAATAAAAAAATCACCAAAGTGACCTAGTAACTGACTTGAGTTAACCGCTAGTTCAAGATTATTTGATTTACTAAAGAACAACTTGTCAATTAGCGCCTTGATTTTGACTGCTAAAAAATCGCAATAAAATAACAAAAAAATACGCTGATCAGCACAAATATTCTCATTTTTAATTTAATTATATATTCAATTTTCATGCATATTAAAAAAGTTAGTTGATTTGTAAATAATTGCAATTTATGGATTTAGTTCATTCGTTAGTTTCTATGACTTGTTGTGGGTGGATTATGATATTGTTTTTATTTGTTTTGAAATTATTTATAGTTTTCCTTGACATTGATCATGATTCATGTTATTGCTTTGAATATTGGTTGTAATTACAATATTTATACTTAAATCAAACTTCCTCATAGAATGTGGTTATTGACGGAAACTGTTTGCGGGTATATCCGCATATTTCGTCTTCATATCAAATGAACAGCAATAAGTGTGGGTACTAATTGAGGATTCGGCATTTATTTGTAGTGGACGAGTTATCTATTAGTATATTAAAAATAAAAAATAATACAAAACCCCTCTCTGGAATAGCTTTTTATTTTATTTTCATCGAATAAAAAATTTTATTAGTATTAATATTTATTTTCTTTTTATTTTATTTTATTTTACTTTATATTATTTTTATTTTTTTTTATTTTTATTTTTTTTTTATTTTATTTTATATTTATTTTATCTTTATTTTAATATTTTATTTTAATTTTTTTATTTTTATTTCTATTTTTATTTTTATTGTTATTTTTGTATTTTTTTATATTATTTTTTTTATATTATTTTAATTTTTATTTTCATTTTATTTCAATGTTATTTTTAATATATTTTTTATTATAAATTATTTTTATTCAATTTTAATTATATTTTATTTTACTTTTATTCTATTTTCACTTTATTTTTATTTCATTTTTACTTCATTTTTATTTTATTTTTAAATTTTATGTTTTTATATTTTTATTTAATTTTAATTTTAATTGTAATTTTATTTAATTTTTTTATTTTTTATTTTTTAGTTAGGAATTTTTTTTGTTTCTTCTTGTTTGTTTTTATTTTCACTTTATTTTATTTGATTTAATTTTTTTTCATATCAGTTAGTAATTATACCTTTCATGAACATGAAATGGTATTATAACTTTGGTCCGATGTTTGTAAATATGAGAAGAAGAAGAGATAGACCCATCAATAAGTATACCGAAATGATCAGGATGACGAGATGAGTTGATTTAGCCATGTCCGTCTGTCCGTCTGTCTGTCTGTCTGTTTGAACGCAAACTAGTCCCTCAGTTTTTGAGATATTTGGCTGAAATTTGGTATGCGGCCCACATTTTTCAATATAGGAATCATTTGTCGGAACCAGCAAGATCGGACCAATATAACATATAGCTCCCATACAACCGATTATTCCGATAAACGGATTTTGGGCTATAACTCCTGTAATTAAACACGAAGGAACGTGAAATTTTATAAGTGTTGCTATTTTTATATGTGAAATATCGATGTTGAAACTCATAGAGATGGGATAAATATTTCACATAGCTCCCATACAATCGATTATTCCGATAAACGGATTTTGGGCTATAACTTCTGTAATTAAACACGTAGGAACGTGAAATTTTGGACGTATTGCTATTTTTATATGTGAAATATCGATGTTGAAAATCATCGAGATTGGATAAATATTTCACATAGCCCCCATACAATCGATTGTTCCGATAAACGGATTTTGGTAGATAACTCCTGTAATTATATAGGTAGGAACGTGAAATTTTGGAAGTATCGCTATTATTATATGCGAAATATCGATGTTGAAAATCATTGAGATGGCATAAATATTTCACATAGCTCCCATACAATCGATTATTCCGATAAGCGGATTTTGGGCTATAAGTCCTGTAATTAAACACATAGGAACGTGAAATTTTGGAAGCATCGCTATTTTTATATGTAAAATATCGATGTTGAAAATCATCGAGATTGGATAAATATTTCACATAGCCCCCATACAATCGATTGTTCCGATAAACGAATTTTGGTAGATAACTCCTGTAATTATATCGGTAGGAACGTGAAATTTCGTAAATGTTGCTATTTTAGAATGTGGAATGTCGATGTTAAAAATCAATGAGATTGGACCAATATAACACATCGTCCCCATATAATCGATAGCTCCGATAATTTCGGTATGAGCTAAAGTTGAATTCACACAGGCGCTTATTCATGAAAGGTATTTAGCCTTCGGCACAGCCGAAGACAGCTTTCCTTACTTGTTTTACCTTAATTTTGGTCCTCAAGGTTGCAGCCTTTTAAATTTTTTCAAAATAAAATTAGGCATTTTTTGTCGCCTTATAACAAAAATATTTGCTAGGTAGATTTTATAGCGGGAGTTGCCACATAATCGAATTATATGATTTTTTTCCATCCTCTATTATTTAGAAAACTTCTCACCCTTTTCTATGAAACTTTGAAAATTTGTAAAAAGGTTGTCTGCTACAATCTATGCTCTCCCACTTCAGTGTTGCCACTTAAAATTTTTTCATGGCGTTGCCACTTATTTGGTGTTTGGAAAAATGAACAGAGATATTGCACTATAGGTTTTAAATATGAGGTACTTTGGAACCTGTTTTCAACGAAATATTTCTAAACTGGGTTGCAACGTAGGGTTGCCACTTATTCGTATTATAACGATTTTTTTTTTGCAAATCCACCTCTCATACCTGACTTGAAAACGTTCTTCAGTCTGTGTATCAAATGTCTTGATATGGTATTTTAGTTACCTGAAAAGATAAAAAAGATGAAGAAAATTAGATATAAAATTTGAAATGCTGAAGTTTAATAAAATATCTACAGATTACTAAGAGTATGCTAGAAATGTCAGATAAGATCGAGGTCGTAAACTTCCTTACTGGGTTACTTATACAAACATATCTACCTACATCCATTTACAGACTTACAGTAGACTTAGCTACTTAATATCTCCAAAGCCGGAAGACTTTAAAAACATTTAGATATGAACTTACATAAGCTCGAAACACTCGAGTACTTCTTAGACTAAAAGCGGCGTTTTTTCTTCTTTCAAAATAGAAACTAAAAGCTTAGATTGCGTTCGTTCGCTTAAAAGGCTCGACTGCACATTTGCATTTGTTATCTACTGGCATTTTTGCAAGGAAGTGAGTGGGCATTAAACTTAGCGAGTGCGCTGTTAAAAGCATGTTGGAACATATAGCAGGCTCTGAAGGCCGACAAAGCTTTTTTTGTGGCTAAAAGCAAGAAAGAGGAAATTCTTAAGAAAATAAAACATTAATCAAAACTAAAGAAACAACAATAAGAAAAGAAAGGGAAGACACTTTGTAGTACTTTTTTCTTTTCAAAGAAGCAAAAGAAACTTCAAACAAAAATAAAACATTAAAACTTTGCTTCCTGCACTAAAATGCAGACGGCGGAGTTCGCTGTGGAAAGTGCTCAACTTCACTTGCGTTCACGTGCAATATTAAAGAAACTTCGATGATGCAGCCTAAAAGACAAGAGTCAAGAAGTTGGAGTGTTAGGCAAAAAGTATTAGAAGTGAGGAATTGTTTGTTTACTTGAGGTTTATGCGCTACTTTAGGTATACTCTTGGTTCTTAATGGAAACTGAAAATACACTTCCGTTGTTGCAAAAGTGTATAGAAAACAAGCTGAGGCTGATAAGAGTATAGGGTGCGAAAAGGGTGGGAGAAAGGAAATGAAAGCTCAGAGGACAAGGACGACAACGGACTTCCAGCCAGTTAGACGGCCTAGAATATAGCTGCATTAAGTGATGTCTGTCTTCCACGACCTGAAGGTCAAAGAAATCGCTTATTAGGTCGGGGAGCTAGTTGCTCAAGGCGTTATAAGCAGATCCATAACTAGTTAAAGTCTTTCTACAACGTTAATATGTCTTTTATGGTACCAGATCCATATCCGTTTATAGACTTTCTACAACGTTAATATGTCTTTCATGGGGGACCATATCTTATAACTTCCTATACTAACTCGGAAACGCCTCCACCGATTTGGATGAAATTTGTTATGTAGGTGGTATGCAACATTTTAAGACTTATAAACTAGGGTTTGCCACTAAGTATATTTTAAAAATGTTGCCACTTATTTTTTTTTTTTTGTAATTAAGTGAGTTATGTATTTCAATAGAAATATTTCCAAGTTAAGTGTTGCCACTTCATTCTATCAAATTATTTTTTTACAGGGTTGCCACTTATACGATATTTTTTCAATAACAGTTTTTTTCGAAGAAAGAGTATGAAATTCGCTATATAGTTTACAATATTCAATCATGTCAAATTCACTTTCTCCTATTGTGAATGAATGAAATTACTACATTATAACCTAATGGTCATCCGCTTTTCTCATAATTGAGCTTTGGGGTTTTATTTACTTCCCAATTTTGATCTTCACACACGCTCATTCGGACCTTACACACTCATTCCTACTATATTCGAGCATATGTTAATGCAGTTACTGTGCTCTCAAGTTCATTCAACCTTTCAGCAGCAAAGTTGTTTCACAATTTAAAGAAGGTAAAAACACGATGACTTGTACTACGAGTAAGTAACTATGTTGTCGTACCTTGTAGGGCCCCATTAAGTGACTCGTAAGTGGATGTGAAGTTAAAACAATGAAGAAGCTACGACAAAAAGATAGTTGGAAAAGGTTTGAATATGTGTGGAGTCTAAAAAAAAAAAACACGAAAGTACTCATTTGCGCACGATTAGCATATGTGGATTCAAAAAGAAATGTGTGCCTTAAGTCAAGTTTATTTTATATGAGAGAAACAGATCCCCCGAGGAAATTTCGGAGAGCGTCGAAACCCCTAGGGAAAACAAAAGCAAATCCTTTGTTTATATATCAGATCTGGCTGATAGTACACACTCTGAGTGCTCAGAGCAACGAGCTTTGCTTGATCGTTCTACAATTCCTCTAACCATTTGCACAATTTTTTGGTGGGTAATAAAAAATTCACCTTCAGATGTAAGCAAGCATGTTCATACATAAGTTCCAATATAAATATGTGATTGGCGCCAACAAAATTTGTAATCCGAAAGTTTTGTTGCCTTTTCTTGCTCATGTGATGATTATTATGAGGAAGCTAAAAGGTATAGGACCAAAGAGGAAGTCATGGTAAAATGATAAATGCAACCACGAAGACATTGAGTCAGACTATGAGCTCGGTAGGGCATGAACAAAATTTATTTACTACAAAAACTAAAAGAAGTTAAGGGCAAACAACTTTATTAAAGTAATATAATCAGAAAGAGGAATTTTTGAATTTTTTTTTGGTGTGTTTGTTCGCGCATCACTGAAGAACCGCTACATAGAATTGCATGCAAATTTCTCTCACGTATTGTCAGATGTCCATGTTAGAGTTTAGGATCCATTTTAATGCGTAAACATATTTTATTCCAGCTTCACTCTATGCATAGAAATATTTTGAGCAATTTTCGCTATTTTCTGTAGGAATACAATTTTCCGGTGTGGTAAAATTGATTTTAAACTTCAAGTTGGAGCTTTAGCAATCAAACAGTGAGAATTTCAATCAATTCTATGCAGCAGTTTACGGGTGATGCGCGAACAAACATACAAATGTACTCGTACTTTATAATACCTCAGCAATTCGCAATAAAACGCTCATTTGTAACTGAAACTGTGCCACATTAGACGCTGTAACACATACACATACATAACCTCCGCATTCTATTCACTAATTAAATTTCGCAAACCCCAAGAAGACCATTTAACTTTTTCAGTATCCTTGAGTTGTCAGCTTGAAATTTTTTGCTATAAATAACTTGCAACAAAACAAAAGCGCAGTAGAATGAAAAATGAGTATGAACTTTTGCGCATGCGCGCAGCATTAGAGTCACAAAAATTTTTAAGAAAAATACCTTTGGTCATGCCCAACAGATTGTGTCTAAATTTTCAGTAGTTTTACTAGTAAACTTCAAATTTTTATGGCTCATTGGTTGATTCACTCAATCATTTAGTCAACTGAAAACGTGACATTTGCGTTGTCGTTAGTGTTATTTGTTGCAAAAATGTTTATTTTTAGCTCGTCAAATATTATATTTCAAAGAAGTGATCTTTAGTAGCTAAATTGGCATAGGGGAGCGCAAAAAAAAAAAATTTGACCATGCAGATAAAGTTCAGTGAACAAAATGCTAAGAAGTGACAAAAGCTCTTTGCATTTTTTAAATCAATTTTTTTTATTAAAATTTTTTAATTTTATTTTTTTTATAGAAATTTGAACTTTTTATATATCAGAAGAGGTTCATAGTATACCTAAATATTTGTACATAAATTGTGAAGGAGTGTCAGTTTTTGAAAATTGTTTTAGCCTTTTTTCTGCCTAAAAAACAGACACACAAAAAATGGCCTAAGAGATTTCAAGTCTTAGCCCATTTAGCTGATTAAATATATGAACATTAGTGCACATAAATATGGCCTCTAAATGCATGTTCATATTAGACAGATTAAATGTGCATTAGGGTGGAATGAAAATTTTTACGATATCTAAAAAGTGGAATTGAACATTCTAAAATCAATTTTACGATATATGTATGAAGTTAATTTCCTAAATAATTTTTGTGATATATCATGTATAATTGGACATTTTAAACTAAACTTGACAGTATGTGACGTATTATTCATCACTGTTAAATACATTTTACGAGATATGTAGTATTGAATTGTTTACGATATATGAAGTATAATTGTCCATTCTTAATTAAATTTTACGATATATTAAGTATTATTTATCATTGTAAAATAAATTTTACGATATCGAAGGATAATTGAGTATTTGAATTTTTTTACGGTTATACGGCATATGTATATAATTTTGACTTTATATAAAGTATCATTAATCATTCTAAAATAAATTTTACGATATTTCAAATATAATTGACCGTTCGAAAATCAATTTTTCAATAATTGAAGCGTTATAGACCATTCTTAAATAAAGCTTACGATATATGAAGTGTAATAGACAGTTCTGAAATAAATTTTACGATATATCAGTATAATCAACCTTGAAGTGGTATTGATTATTTAAAAAATGATGAGATAAATGAAGTATAATTGAAAATTCCAGAATAAATTTTACGATATATGGAGTATTATTGTTCATTCTAAAATACATTTTACGATATCTGAAGTATAAGTGACCATTCTACAATTATCTTTACGATATATAAATTATAATTTGATTTACGATATATGAATTATTTTACGATATCTGAAGTACACTTGACCATTCTATATACATTTTACATATCGGAAGTATAATTGACGATACATGAAGATCAGTATTAAATATAATGGACCATTCTAAAATAAATCTTACGATATATGAAGTAAAATTCAGCATTCTAAAAACATTTTGCGATATAAGAGGAATGATTGACCATTTTAAAATCAATTTTACGATATATGAAGTAGATTTGACCAATATAAAATAAATTTTACGATATCTTAAATACAATTGACTATTCTGAAACACATTTTACGATATCTCAGCATTATTATAAAGTTATTTAAATTTTAACCAAAAGCATGTATTCATACTCCAGAACGCCTCACATCACAGAACCTTAACAACAACAGGCAGACGACAATTTGACACATACTTGCACTCGACTTGCGCCGTACTAAGCCCACTTGAGCTTGAGAGAGTGCAATGCGCGCCATACACTTAAGCACACTTCACTACACTACTAAGTCAAGCTATCCTATTACATGCTGAATATATTGTACAACATAGCCTATTGTCGTGTTCTACGAACTTCATATAAAAGTAGCTCGCAGATGCCGACGACACCAATGACGATAATGGCAACGTACTCTTAACCTCTTGACACTTGATGTGACCAGTAACTTCTATATGATTTTCACATACCTATACATCTTTACAAAGCAGTCACCTAGTCATTCATATATGTAGTCCTTTTTAGTAATCTATTCAGGCAGCATTCATTTAAGTTCACACGACAACAACAACGTTCAGATTTTATTAAGAGACAAAGTTACTTGCAGTATAAATATGCGGGAAGATGTGCGGAAAGTTATCTTATAAACATTTGCATGCATTTATACGCTTTGGGTTTGTTTTGATTATGTGTGTCTTTTCCCTCAAGTAGTATGAATGCAAATAAAGCACCAGGAAGTAATTTTTACGTTATGCAATCTTAACGAGCTTTTCTCTATGTGCTTCTGTGTGTATGGCAATGCGCGAGAATGTTGGATTATGGTTAAATTGAAGTAATACATGAATACAATGTGTATAAATACCCAGCCGGAAAAGTAAGTAGTACAACTGAAACTTCTGAAATACATTTTTCGATATCTGGAGTATAATTTACTATTTTAAGTAAATTTACGATATATGAAGTATTATTGAAAAAATCTAAAATAAATTTTACGATACCTGAAGTAGACTTGATCATTCTGAAATATATTTTACGATATCTGGAGTATAATTAACCATTTTAAAATAAATTTTACGATATATGAAATATATTTTACGATATATGGAGAATATTTTATTATCCCAAAATAAATTATACGATATCTGTAACATATTTGACCATTATAAAATAAATTCCACGATATCTGAGGTACAATTAACCATTCTGATTTTTTTACGATATATGAAGTATAATTGAAAATTACAAAAAAAAAAGATTTTAGTTTTCTGATACCATTCTGAATAACATTTTACGATATATGATACATAATTGACCATTCTAATTTTTTCTACGATATATGTATGTATGATGTATAAGTGACCTATATAAAAAAAAAACATTTTACGATATCTGAAGTGCAACAGACCATTTTGAAATACATTTTATGACTTCTGAGGAATACTATTGAAATACATACTATGAAATACATTTTACAGTTGTTTAGGTACAATTGTACAATCTGACATACACTTTACGATATCTAAAATATATTTGACCATTAAAAGGTACATTTTTCAAAATATGAGGGATATTTGACCATTCTTAAATATATTTAACGTTATCTGAGGCATAGTTGATAATTTTTAAATAAATTTTACGATATATAAAATGTCATTGAAAACTCTAAAATAAATCTTACGATATATAAAGTATAATTGACCATTCTTAAATAATTTGTGCGATATATGAAGCATAATCGAGCATTAGAAAACACCTTTTACGATATCTGAAGTATGATTGCCAATTATAAAATATTTTTACGATATATGATTACGATATATAAAATATCATTGAAAACTCTAAAATAAATCTTACGATATATAAAGTATAATTGACCATTCTTAAATAATTTGTACGATATATGAAGCATAATCGAGCATTAGAAAACACCTTTTACGATATCTGAAGTATGATTGCCAATTAAAAAACATTTTTACGATATATGAATTAATGTTATGAAACAACTTTTACGATATATTAACCATACCAACCATATTGGTCAACCATACCAACCATATTGGTCAACCATACCAACCATATTCTAAAATAATAATTACGATATCTGAAGTAAATTTTTACGTTATAAAATAAGAGTTACGATATATGAAGTATAAATGATCATCATCATTGAAGTTGACGTTTTCCGGTATCTAAAAAAACATTTTCTGTTTTCTGGTGTAAAATTTGTCCAGGTCTGGGCACACAGTACTCAAATTTTCGTTTTCCTCTTTCGGACTAGTTTGTTGACTTTATAAACTAGTTTTTTTCTGACCACTTTGGTGTTTCAACATTGAGGTTAGTTTGTATGTGTTTGTGTTATTGTAAATTTTGTAATACCTTACATTGCATTGTATTGTTGTTGTGCGACTTTTTTATTTGCTTACCTTCCGGCCTATCTCTCACATCGCATTGTATTTTTTATTGTTATTGTTTTTTTTTTTTTTGTGAGTTTGATGCAGTCAATGTGTGTCAATTTGCGCGGTAGCAATGTACAAAAGTTAAGACTGAGCTACTGATGTGTTTTAACGTCTGTTAGCTTTAACTAAATTTTCTCGAAAGCAAGAGGAATTTTTTTACACGCTGAATTCTGTTAAAAATTTCAATAAAAACTCCCCTGTTAAAAAAAAAAATTATCAAAATCTGTTATAAAATCATTTCATTAACAAAATCTCACATCCCGTGATATTTCGCTTACAAAAGGCTATGAAAAAATTTAAACACAAAAGATAAGTATGCATAATTTTTATAAAATTCGTCAGCTCCTTATTTGAGGCTACCACTTAAACTTTTTGCGAAAACCACCAAAAAAGGCTCGACATCCATTGAAATTTCAGTTTTTTGATGACGCGTCGGTGGTAGCAGTGGTCACTCAAGTGTGCCCGTGTTTGAGCACAACCTATTTTGATTGTTTTAAATTTGATTTGAGTAACCAGAAAAAAAAAAAATTCAATTCAAATCAAATTCCAAATGGAGCTGCCAATTGTGATTTTTTTTTCAAATTTTGCCAAATTCGAAAGCAATTAAAGCTTAAACATATTTGGTGCGTAGGTGGCGTATGAGCAACATTTCGAACATCTCATTTACACGCAAAAATACCGGTCTCTATTGTGAATAGAAATGTGTGGAAATTAATTTAAAATGCTAAAATAAATATGGCATTGACATAAGCAGCAAACAAGCGTTAAATATAATAAAAAAAAAAACAAAAAAAAAAGATTAAATTAGATATGAATTGGAAATCAATTCAAATAATGCGATTTTTTTTTTCATTTTGATTATTTGATTGTTTTAAAGTATTGTGACCGCAATGTCTGAAGTTAGAAAATTCAGTTGGTTGATTTTGTAAGTGTTGGGCGATCGATGGTGGCACTTAAAGCGGAAATGGTTGGCACATTTGTGTGGGACGAGGGAATTTCTTAAGCTTGACCCAAAGTCTAAGAAAAAGACCAAAGACTAAAGACTTAAGATTTAAGACTTAATATTTAAGACTAATGACTAACGGCTAAAGACTTAAGACTATAGACTAAAGGCTAAAGACTAAAGACTTAAGACTAAAGACTAAAAACTAACGACTAAGGACTAAAGACTAAAACTAAAGACTGAAAAATAAAGACTAAAGAGTAAAGACTAAAGAAAAACTAAAGACTAGATACTACAGGCTAAAGACCAAAGACTAGAGATTAATGACTGAAGACAAAATACCAAATTTAAAAAAGCAAAGTCCAAAATCAAGTTAAAAAAAAAACTTATGGCGGCGATATACCAACAGGTTATCAGATAACCTCTAACGAGATTTTTGTGCCGAGCTTCTTTTCCAATTAAGATGAAAAGGCAGATAAATAAAGATAAAACTACAAAAAGAGACAAATTCAAAAAAAAAAAAAAAAAAAAAAAACAGAAAGAACCAAAGCTCAAAATAGAGAAGAACCCGTCTGGGCCCGGTTTTTCAGTGCAAGTTTAAGCTTCAGTGAGAAACTTAGTTTAAACGGCCAATTTGTGGTTTAAACTTGCACTGGAAAACCGTGCCTTACAAAAACAAATTTAAAGGCAAAGTTAACTACTTCCATCAAGTAACCGCTACTATAAAGTAATCGCTACTATAATTTAGTCGCTACTATAAAGTACCGCTACTATAAAGTAACTGCTACTATAAAGTAATCGCTACTATAAAGTAGTCGCTACTATAAAGTAACCGCTACTATAAAGTAATCGCTACTATAAAGTAAACGCTACTATAATTTAGTCGCTACTATAAAGTAACTGCTACTATAAAGTAATCGCTACTATAAAGTAGTCGCTACTATAAAGTAACCGCTACTATAAGGTAATCGCTACTATAAAGTAACCGATACTATTAAGTAGTCGCTACTTTAAAGTAACCGCTAGTATAAAGTTATCGCTATTATAAAGGAATCGGTACTATAAAGTAACCGTTACTATTTAACCGATAATAAAAAGTATACGCTAATATAAAAAAACCGCTACTATCATGTTACTGCTTCTTTTAAGTAACCGCTTCTTTAAAGTATTCGCTACTATAAAGTAATCGCTACTATAAAGTAGCGGCTTCTTTAAAGTATTCGCTACTATAAAGTAACCGCCGTTATCGAGTAACCGCTACTATTAATTCATCGATACTATCAAGTAATCGTTACTATCAAGATGTTTTTACTATCAACTAACCGTTACTTCCAAAAATTTTTCCAAGATAATACGCAACAAATATTCTCCTCGAGCAACTCTAAACGCGTGTTTTGCCGGAAATAACTTCTAGGTCTAAGATCAGGAAAAAATCCGGCAATTGAAGCTAAGCTAAGCTAAAAAGCACAACATAAAAACGCGAAAAAACTAAAGACAACGACAATGAGCACAACATTAAAAGCTACACAAAAAAAAGTACTACACAGTTTTATAAAAAAGGAATTTACGAGCTCGTAAATGACTATTAAAAGTGATTTAACTTGATTTGACTTGGCGCTGACTGAGAGAAGCATGAAAAATATCTGCGCGTACTTGCAGAGATTGATGGGGCATATGAGTCTGAGAAGTCGTCAAGATTTTTGAACTTTATGGACAAAACTCGTCAATGTCGGTTAATGAGCTTTTACGTAATATTCAGTGATCAAAGGAATGTAACAAAAAAGGTAGTAAAAAATGACAGCAGATGGGCAATAATAACTAAAGCAAATGAAGTGTGAGAAATGGTTCAAAATAAAAAAAAATCCTAACGGCGCACCTTTGCAAAAGAAATTGCAGTGAAAAACTGAAGTTAAAAATAATTTCAAAACGCAATAAAAAAATTCAATGTAAAATGTTGTGGGAACAACCAGCTAACATGAGTATAGTTTGATTGAAAAGACAAAGAAATAGGAAATCATTCTGCAATTGATTTTTGTCGCTACTATCAATTAACCGTTACTATAAAGTATTCGCTACTATAAAGTAACCGTTACCATCAACTAACCGTTCCTTTCAAATAACCGCTACCATCAAGTAACGTCTACTATAAAGTAATCGCTACTATAAGGTAACCGCTACTATAAAGTAACCGTTACCATCAACTAACCGTTCCTTTCAAATAACCGCTATCATCAAGTAACGTCTACTATCAAGTAATCGTTACTATAAGTAAGCCTTAAAATCAAATAAATGCTACTATTAAGTAACCGTGACCAAAACCATTACCACATGTACCCACTACGTTCATTTCTCTAGCAAAATCTATTTACATCATCAATCAAAGTGAAATTTATATTACGCAAAAAAATTTGTTATATGACAACAACAAAAGAGCTATCGCCTTGACAAATTACTTCTCTTTGGGTAACCAGAAAAAAGTGTAAACTCCCTCTGAAATGCAGATTGGTCAAAGTCACATTCAATTTCACGCATAGTATCGTAAATAACTGTAAATAGGTGTAACATGCACACAAAAAAGGTATGACGAAATACCTTTAAGCTGTTTGACCTTCCACCATAGGTTAAGGAAAATTATGAAAGCAAACTAATAAAAAAAGAGTTGACAAGAAAAGAGTTGACAAATGCTTGCTGCCCGCAACTTTGGTTGATTTTTTTAGCCTGTTTTTCAAATCTCTTTAAATAGGTCAAAATTTGTTACGGTAAGTTGTCGGTGACTCGTCACTTGGTTTTACATAGGCGATCAGTATGTCAATTTTCTCGCCTTTTAAGTTTATATATTTTGCAACTCTTCATGGTTTTTGTAGGCAATTGCTGTAAAATTAGTTGCTTAGCTGACTGACTACTTTTTTATCGTTACCAATTGCTTCAACTGTGTAGTGCAGACAAAAGCGCTTAATCAGCACTGTGGGATATACGAAAATAATTATAAAAAAAAAGAAAAAATTGTGAAAAAAAAGTTGGACAATAAATTGGAAAGAAATTTGTGCAGAAATAGTAAAAATAAAATATTGATTTGAATTTTTCCATTGCGGAATTTACATTTCAGCTCAATAAAGCTACAGAAACCTACCGAGTCTACCTCATAGCTAAAATATTTCATTCCCCCAGTCTACCCTATAGATTTAAAAATAAAAATTTGAAGTAATTTCATCACCAAAAAAATATTCCATTCCCCCAATCTACCCTATGGCTTTAAAAATAAAAATTGCAAGAAATAACATAGTAAAAAAATATTCTATTCACCCAGTCTACCCTATAGCTTCAAAATCAAAATTATAAGAAATTACATAGTCAAAAATATATTACTTCCCCCAGTCTACCCTACAGCTTTAAAACAAAAAATTGGAAGATATTCTATCGTCAAAAAATATGTCATTCCCCAGTCTACCCTATCGCTTTAATACCCAAAATTGGAAAAAATTACATCGTTAAAAAATATTACACTCCCCAGTCTACCCTATAGCTTTGAAAACAAAAATTGTATTACTTCGCCCAGTCTACCCTATAGCTTTAAAAAAAAAATTGGAAGAAATTGTATCGTCAAAAAATATTCTATTCTCCAGTCTACCCTATAGCTCTAAAAATAAGAAATGGAAGAAATTACATCGTCAAAAAGTATTCCCTTCCCAGCTTTAAACAAAATTTTGAAAAAATACATCGTCAAAAAAATTCCATTCCTCCAGTCTACCCTATAGTTGTAAAATTAAAAATTGTAGGAAATTACATCGTCAAAAAAATATGACATTCCCCCAGTCTACCCTATAGCTTTAAAAAAATTTTTTTGGAAAAAATACATCGTCAAAAAAAATCCACTCCTCCAGTCTACCCTATAGCTTTAAAAAAATGTTTGAAAAAAACAATGTCAAAAATTATTCCATTCGTTCAGCCTACCCTATAGTTTAAAAAAAAAAAATTGTAGGAAATTACATCGTCAAAAAAATATTACATAGCTTTAAAAAAAAGTTTGAAAAAAACATAATCAAAAAATATACCATTCCTCCAGTCTTCTCTACAGCTTTAAAAATAAAAATGGAAAGAAATTACATCGCCAAAAAGTATTCTATTCCCCCAGCCTACCCTATAGTTGTAAAATTAAAAATTGTAGGAAATTACATCGTCAAAAAATATGACATTCCCCCAGTCTACCCTATAGCTTTAAAAAAAAAATTTTTGAAAAAATACATCGGCAAAAAAATTCCACTCCTCCAGTCTACCCTATAGCTTTAAAAAAATGTTTGAAAAAAACAATGTCAAAAATTATTCCATTCGTTCAGCCTACCCTATAGTTTAAAAAAAAAAATTGTAGGAAATTACATCGTCAAAAAAATATTACATTCCCCCAGTCTACCCTATAGTTTTGAAAACAAAAATTGGAAGAAATTGTATCGTCAAAAATATATTCCATTGAACCTTTTCTAGAAAGAAATCGACCACAGAAATAAGGAAAAAATATTATCGCCTGATATGGAGTTTTGTCTACAACAGGGCCCGGCACAATTGAAGTGAGAGAGTATTAGTGAAAGAGCGGTCATCAAACAACCAAACAAACTATGTTATCTCTTTTTGCTCCATCGCTCACTAGAAACCACCACCGAGACAACATCGTATGTTGTTGCATCGTTGCTTGAAAGTGGGCAACTCAGCGTAACAAACGCCATCCCTGGATTTGGCAGTCTGATCATAGCACTCTCACAAACGCAGCAACAATTTCATTGTTCGAGAGGCCAAAGAGCGTAGTAATCTGTAAGGAATTTGATTTTCAGATTTGCGGACAATTGTTCCACTAACCGCCTAGGCCTGGTCTACAGCCAATTTGCCGCTTTTAGCTCAAAAATTCCATAGGGTAAAAAAGAAAGAAAGAAATGTTTAAAAATAATGTTAAAAAAAAAAAAAAAAAATTAACGAATCAACGAATTACTCATCGATGCGCGCCACTTGCCCGTGAGGCGCGACAACGAGAAATGCAACGTCAAGATCACTTGGATGGCGCGACAAAATAAAATTCAAATTCAAAACAATAAGGCAAATGCACTGGCACCAGGAAGTTTATGGATTTTTTTTTTTCATTTTTTATAACTGAGACGACGGCGACGACAAAGTCATAGAGCTGATAAAGAAAAAATAAAGCTAAAAAAAATATTAAAAAATAATAAAAATTAAAATAAAACAGAAAAAAGGTTAGATGTGAAGTGAAGAAATTAGTTTTATGCTAAAAGCTGTTAGAAGCGTTAAATGTAGGAAAATTAAAAATAATCTTAGCAGCTACAAACACACAAATGTTGAATAGGTGGATACAAATCAAGGCAAAATGAAAGAAGTAATCACGAAGTGAGTGGAGCGCCGAATGCGTTCTTTTCACACCGAGGTTGATGCTTTCAGAATGAGTCATCTTTGTTGTTGATAGTTGTACCAAGACGCACGAAAAAAAATGAAAACAAAAACCTCACAGGAGAAAATTCTTCAGTATTTACATTCCAAGAAGTGTAATGGCCATAAAACGTGTGATGCATCAATCGGGCGTGTAAAGTTAAAAAAAGAAAAATTTGAGCTTTTATACATAAATGAATAAGCGAAAGATGAAGAAGGAGTAGACACAAGCTCTTTCTTTCAAATAAAGTGTTAGGTATTGGATAAAAAGGCCCACCTGATTTCGGACGAAGCAAAATCGATACATGGTCTGAAGTCACAAGAATCGGATACAGATCATTCAAGCATTTTTTATCTCGAATTGCAAGTATACAAGTCGAGAGAATCCGAAAAATTACTTTTGTGGCAATGATTTTTTTCAGTGTTTCCAGATCTATGCAGATTTTCTAAAAAAAAAATCCCTTATCCAAAGTACTAATTTCGAGGAATGATTGGAGATTGTGAAGTCACTAAAGGCTATCGACATAAATTTTTTGGGTCACCCTAGTATGTACACTGAAAAAAATTATAAAACCAGCCTAAATTTAAACCTGATACAAAGTCTGAAGTCACAAGAATCAGATACAGATCATTCAAGCATTTTTGAACTCGAACTTCAAGTATACAAGTAGACAGAATCCGAGTAATTATTTTTGAGACCATGATTTCTTTCAGTGTTTCCAGATCTATGCAGATTTTCTCAAAAAAAAAAAAAAAAATCCCTTATCCAAAGTACTAATTTCGTGGAATGATTGGAGATTGTGAAGTCACCAAAGGCTATCGACATAAATTTTTTTGGGTCACCCTAGTATGTACACTGAAAAAAATTATAAAACCAGCCTAAATTTAAACTTGATACAAAGTCTGAAGTCACAAGAATCAGATACAGATCATTCAAGCATTTTTGAACTCGAACTTCAAGTATACAAGTAGACAGAATCCGAGTAATTATTTTTGAGACCATGATTTTTTTCAGTGTTTGCACATCTATGCAGATTTTCTAAAAAAAAAAAAAAATCCCTTATCCAAAGTACTAATATCGAGGAATGATTGGAGATTGTGAAGTCACTAAAGGTTATCGGCATCAATTTTTTTGGGTTACCCTAGTATATACACTGAAAAAAATTTTAAAATCAGCTTAAATTTAATATCGATACAAAGTCTTGAGTCACAAGAACCAGATACAAATAATTCAAGCATTTTTAATCTCGAATTTCAAGTATACAAGTCGACAGAATCCGAGTAATTATTTTTGAGACCATGATTTTTTCAGTGTTTCCAGATCTATGCAGATTTTCTAAAAAAAAAAAAAAAATCCCTTATCCAAAGTACTACTTTCGAGGAATGATTGGAGATTGTGAAGTCACTAAAGGCTATCGACATCAATTTTTTGGGTCACCCTAGTATTTACACTGAACAAATTTTTAAAATCAGCTTAAATTTAATATCGATACAAAGTCTTGAGTCACAAGAATCAGATACAGATAATTAAAGTCGAGAGAATCTCAATAATTACTTTTGAGACCATGATTTTTTTCAGTGCTTCCAGATATATGCAGATTTTCTAAAAAAACCCTTATCCAAAGTACTAATTTTAAGAAGGATTTGAGATTGTGAAATTACTAAAGGCCATCGACAGAATTCCGACATCAATTTTTGGGTCAGCCTATACACTGAGAGCAATTGTGAAAAACCAACTTAAATTTAAACTCGTTTTTGACATTTTAAATACAACAAAAACGTCATCATCCCAAAAATTTATACGAAAGAGTTATTGCTGAACTAAGACAAGTATTTTAATCTCGAATTTCCAGTAAAATAATCTATATGCTTTTTTTTCAGTGTAACCACCCTAGTATATACACTGAAAAAAATGATGAAATTATTTTAAACACAACAAAAACGTCATCATCACAAAAAATTATTCGAAAGAATTATTGCTGAACTAAGCCAAGACATACATAAAAGCAGTAACACTTCAGACTGCACTGCAAAAAAAAAGTACATGATTTACTTTTATCTAGGCGGCGTCCATTAATCAATTAATTGGGCATTTTGAAACCTTCTAAAACTTCAAGAATCTGTGTTGAGAGTACTTACAGATATGCCATGGCAGAGTCACAAGAGTGACTTTTGAAAAAGTGCCTGATATTTCTTTATTTTTTATTTTTCCACCCTTTGACCGATATAGGTAGGAACTTGTATAGCTTCAAAGACGCCGCATTGCATATCATCGCCCATCACATCTCTGTGTCGAATGCACTTTTTCTGTCAACATTCAATTGAAACTGTCAATCAAAGCAAAAGCTTTACAATAAAAATGCAACCAAACCTTGAACTCTTCAATAAATTTATGAGATTTACATATTTTGGAGGTGGTAGCGGTTGCACGACAAAAACAACAACAGTCGAACTTTAATGTCAAGATCGTAACACTCAACACTTTACGTCACGTCGAGAGCAATTTAAATGAAATAAAAAATCAATGGAAAGCGATCGAAATGCAACTATGGCTCTGCAGCAGGGATGGGCACTACTTTATTTTTGAGTGACGAGTGACGAAAAAATAAAAATAAATTTAAATAAAGTTAAAATTCATTATTCAAAAAATTTTAGTGAATAAAAAAAATTTAGTAGTCGGTTATTGGTCATTCAAAAAAGACCATTTTCGGGACTATTTCGAAACTGTTTCGGGATAATTTTGGGACTGTTTCCAGAAAGTTTCGAATATGTTTCGAAATCACTTCTGGACCATTTTCGGAATCATTTCGGAGCTGTTTTTGGGATCATTTTGGTAACACGTTATTTTTGAAAAAAAAAAAAAACTTCTCGGTTACTCATCACCCAAAATTTTATAAATGATGAATAATTTTTAATTTTTTTTTTGAATAATTTTTTATTTCGAAGTGGCCCAACCCTGCTCTGCTACACTCTTGATAGGGGCCTTTTTTAGCTTTTCTTAGTTTGACCTATAATTCTGCTGCACATTGTTGCATATCATCGGTAATTTAAAAAAAAAAATGTTTTTTTTTTGGCGTAAAACTTAAATATTCATGACGCTGCAATAATTTCCAAAATAACAATAGTCATATTAATAATGCATGAGGGCAGTACCTACTAGACAAATTTGTAGCTCACGCGTGGTTACAGTTGCTGTCAAAATATTAGTAGTTGATTCAAAGTTTTATTAATGACAAAATAACAATTTTGATCTTGATTTAACAATTCATTAGTCGACATGACTAGAACTAATTTCAAATCAACTATGCTAAAACTTTTTGTCAATAACAAAAAAAAAACATTTTTAATTCAACACTGTCACTGCTGATTTGAAATTCCGACATTGTGAAATCAAAGTTTTAATAATGTCAAAATAACTATTTCCATCTTGATTTAACAATTCAATAGTCGATATGACCAGAAATAATTTCAAATCAACATGGGTAAAATTTATTGGTCAATAACAAAATGCCATTTTAATTCAACACTGTCATTGTTTATTTGAAATACCAACTCTGTTGAATCAAAGTTTTATTAATGACAAAATAATAAAATGTGGTAACTAATTGTTACACAGTTAAAATTTAGTATTAGACAGAACCAAAAATTTTTAACTACAAAAAATTTGATTAGCAAAAATAATTTTTCAAAATATAAAATTTGATTACTGATTGATTGATGTTGCTAAAATTACAAATTTGCCAGATTTAATGACTTAGTCAAACTACTAATGATTTATGCAAAAAAATCTGAAACAGTTTTTTACCAAAAAATTATTTTTTGTTTTGTTAGTTTCGACCATAAACAAATTTTAATTTATTTTATTGCTAATCATTTTTTTTTTTGTTTTCGTGTTTTTTTTAGGTTTCTGCAATTCTCACGACCATCTTTTTTTGTGTTATGTTGATATTACAGAGCAATTTGCGCACAACGTTCATCCAGCAACTTCTTTTTTATCTTCAATTCTATTGTAATTGTCAACATTTTCATTACATTCGATTAATGCCCATTTTCTCTATACATACCCTATAGGAACTTGCTTACAAAACTGTATTAGTTGTAGTCTATCTGCGTTTTTCTTTTTTTGTCAATAGAAACGAATGCGATCTGAGCGATAGCTCGAAAGATGCACAGAAAATGTTCAAAAATCTCATCCTTCTCAAGGCCGAAAAAACAGTTGGGGTTTTGGTTTTATTTACAGCATCTACAGCGACTGGGAAGCAATTTCACAAGCGTTGGTCTGTGGGAGTATAAGATTTGCCCACCTATAGTTTTGTTTTAGTGAAATATTCACAAAGTTGCTTATCTTAACTTTGATGACCGAATGAGGAAATTCATGGTATTGGTTGTGGGCCCAGCAATACTGATTGTGGGCCCACTGCATAGGTATTACCATTTCCATATACTCCTGTGTAGCTCCGTTAGCTGAAAGTTGTCTCTTTCACTTTTAGTTACCCGTCTACAAAATTCCCAATAGGGTACGCACATTAACGGCTTTTTTAATTCTCTACAACAATATTCAATTACTAGCTGATGTCCACCACACACGATCACTATTACTGTGAATTGAGCTCAATAGTTTGTCCTAATTCACAATTGACAACTCACGTCGTGTGTGGTCGCGCATCATCGACGCGTCGTTGCACTCTGCCTTCCTTTTTTCTCCCATCTCCTTTTATGCCATTGGACTGTGCCCTTATTAGCGCCAGCGGCTTGCGTTTGTTTAATTGAATGAAAATAGTACACGCATGCGCCACATAGCCGCGATACCTTCAAATGCGGTCTCTCTCATCTAAACTGATTTTCATTTGTGTTGGATATTATTTTACATTTGTTGTGGTTGGTCAGAAGCTGCTAATATTGGCCGTAACCTAAATTGTGGTCATAATTGTTGTTAGTTGATGAGGTGAAGGTATTGAGTTTGTTTGTTTGTTACTTACTAATTGATTTGTAGCTTAATATTTTGGTATTTCGTAGCTGTAGGATGTAGGCTGTAGGCTATGGGGTGTAGGGTGTAGGCTGTAATGTGTAGGGTGTAGGCTTTAAGCTGTAGTGTGTTGGCTTTAGTAGGTATACTGTACTGTGTAGTGTATAAGACTCAAAGACAAGTCATAAATGACTCATAGACGGTTTATAAATGACTCATGGACGTGTTTCAAATGACTCATGGACGTGTTTCAAATGACTCATGGATGAGACATAAGTTATTCATGGATGAGTAATTTTTGAATCACCCAAGAGTCAATTATGACCCGTCTGAGTCATTTTTGACTCTTCCATGAGTCATTTATGAGTCATCCATGTGTAATTTTTGACTCATTTGTAGTTAGTTGGATTAGGGAATCATTTTGGTAGTTTCTTTAAGCAAACCAGAGAAGAGATCCCTTCGTGATACAAGACCTCTCTGAACCTCGGGTATCAAATCGCCGTGTTCTTCTACCTCAAGCTTTGTTTGCCTTCACGCCCTACTGCCTCAAATGTTTTTTTTAGCAAAGCATCTAATTCAAATTCATTTATTTTCAATGTTATCATCAAACCATTTCAGTGTTGAATATTTTAAAAGCTTCACGCTTCTGATGAGCTGCACCACAACCATGAATGCGTTGCAAAAAAAAGAAAAATTTTACGAGAGCCGCTGATCTGGTATGGTGTCGACCTGAGGGTCGGGTTGTATCATGTGTGCATTAGTTGCATATGAAAATGCTTTTTGGCCCAAATATGTCAATCATTTGTTGTGGGTGTGCTGCTTGTGCTACATATGTGGCGTAGTCCTAACAACAATGAAAATATTTTGTGGTGCCTTTTTGTAATGTTTGTTATTTAAGAAGCCACAAATTCAATAACAGCAGCGACAGCAACATTTAAATGTTAAAATAGTAAAACCAAAAATATTTGAAGTGCAACAGAGTAGGAAGGTCAATTATGAGGCCAGAAAATGAAAAAAAAAAAAAAACAATTTTATTAGAAAAAAAAAAAATGCAAAGGCACAAAAAACATAATTTTTTTGACTATACTAACAAAATGATCAAACAACAAACGAGTAGATATTATCGATGAAAAATGCTTTAAAAAAACTAACGAGTCGAAAATATCGATGAAAATTTTATTAAAAAACTAACGAGTCGCAAATATCGGCAGAATATATAGTTAAAAATCTAACGAATAGAATGTTTCAGCACAAAAACGTTATTATAAAAATGACGAGTGGAAAGTATAGACACAAAAATATTGTTGAAAAACTAACTAGTGGAAAATGTCGACACACAAATATTGTTGAAAAGCGAACGAGTAAAATATTGTTGAAAAGCGAACGAGTAAAAAAAAAATTTATTAAAAACTTACGAGTGGAAACCATCAACCCAAAAGATTATAAAAAACTAGCGAGTAAAAAACTAACGAGTAGAAAATGTCGACAAAAAAATATTGTTAAAAAAGGAGCGAGTGGAAAATATCAACAAAAAATAACGTGAATAAACTAACGAGTAGAAAATGTCGACACAAAAAGATTGTTAGATAGCGAACGAGTAAAAAAAATTTTTTAAATATTTTTAATAAACTTACGAATGGAAACCATCTACCCAAAAACATTGTAAAAAACTAGCGAGTAGAAAATGTCGATACAAAACTAACGAGTAGAAAATATCAAATGACTAAGAGAAAATATGGACACAAAAATATTGTTAAAAAACTAACGAGTAGAAAATGTTGACACAAAAATATTGTTAAAAAAGGAGCGAGTAGAAAATATCGACAAAAAATGGCGAAAAAAACTTACGATTAGAAAACCACGACTCAAAAATATTGTTAAAAAACTAACGAGTAGAAAATATCGACACAAAAAATTACTAAAAACGAACGAGTAGAATATATCGACCCAATAGTTTATAGTAGTTAGTTACATACATTTTTGGATCTACGATTTTCTCAATTTCCCAAAAATTCTTTGAATGTAAATTATGGTTTTGTTTTATGACTCATTTACATTCGAATCGTTATTTAAGCTGAATCGATAAAACCAAAATGATAATAGAAGAAATATGATTCTAAATTCAAACACGTGTGTCATGGCATCAAACGCTGTCATACAAGCTCTGTCGAATACTTGAAAAGGGCCACCCAAAGGTGTTGTGATAAATAATTTACAAACAAAAATAATTTGTATTCAAATTTTTTTTGAATGAAAATTGTGCGTGACTCTTTCAATCAGAGCTCACATTCTGAAAGCTTGATTTACTTTATTTTTATATACCTCGATTCCTTGCAAACAAAAGAAGCAAACATATTAAACACGCGCGCATGCGCAGTATCAATTTTAATGAGAGCAGATATTTTGGTTGGCGCCAAACGTTTTTCCTTTAAGCGTTGGCGTGCACATAAAAAGATAGTTTAAAAATGCATTCATTCTATAATTAAAATATTTATTATTCTAAAATAACTGCACTTTGACGAGCATTTTTACCCATACGAAAGCGTTTAATGTCAAATGAAAGTTGTACCAAATTTTATTACCAACAAAAATATCTAAAAATGAAAAAAAAAAACCATTTTAATTCTAAGAATCGAGCACTACAGTTTTAATTAAAAACTTCATGTCGTGCTTAGGCTATAAAAAGTTGAGTTGACGATTAATAAACGATTAAATTTTTTAGCTCAAACACAAGTGAGAATGGATCTATAAAAATACAATGAACTAGATATCTATACAATAAATTTTATTGGGTCAATTTTTAATGGTCGTTAACGTGATTTCCTTTGACAATACGGCTTCGATGGTTTATTGCGTTAGAATAAGTTTTTATCAATAATATTTTTAATATTTTCAACGGAAGGTAATGATATCGTGAGTGAAAACTGCCGATAAAACGTTTTTTTTTTTCAAACTAACGAGTAGAAAATAACGATAAAGGAATTCTTGAAAAACTAACGAGTTGCAAACACAAAACAAAAATTCTTAAAAACTAACGAGTAGAAGACATCGTAACAAAAATATTGTTAAAAAACTAACGAATGGAAAAAATCTATATCTAAAAATGTGAAAAAACTACCGAGTGGAAAATATCGATAGCAAATATTCTTAAAAAAAGAGTTGAACTATCGATAACTAATATTCTTGAAAAACTATCGAGTACAAACTTTTTGATTGCCAGCAAAACTGTCGAGTAGAAAAGAACGATATTAAGAGCCAACAAATATTCCCAAACAACTATCGACTAGAAAAAATTAATATCGTGATGCAAACAATTTTTAAAATTGTAGCGAGTTGAAAATACCGAAAAAAAATTCTTTAGAAACTAACGAGTAGAAAATAGCGAAACAAAAATATTGTTAAAAATTCAAAGAGTTGAAAATATCGATATAAAAAAAAATTAAAAACTAACGAGTTGAAAATATTGATAATAAATATTCTTAAAAAACTATCGAGTAGAATTTTTTAATACCGACAGAGAAAAAACTATGGAGTAGAAAATGTTGATGACGTACCGCGAAAAATTTTGAAAAACCAACGAGTTGAAAATATTTATCAAAGTATTGCTAGAAAACTGTCGAGTAGAAATATTGATATCGTGAAGCAAAAAATTACTAAAATTCTAACGAGTTGAAAATATCGAAAAAATATTATTAAACTAACGAGCAATAAATATAGTTAAAAAATATCCTTTAGAAACTAACAAGTAGGAAATATCGAAACAAAAATATAGTTGAAAAACTAAAGAGTTGAAAATATCGATAAAAAAATAAAAATAAAACTAACAAGTTGAAAATATCGATAACAAATATTCTTAAAAAACTATCGAGTTGAATTTTTAAATATCGGCAGGGAGAAAACAATTACATATTTTATTTTTTTAGTACTGGCGAGTAAAAATATAGTGATACCTTGAGGCAAAGTATATTGAAAAAACTAACGAGTAGAAAATCTTGGCACAAACATATTGTCAAAAACTAGCGAGTAGAAAATATCGATAAAAGGTATTGTGAAGAAAATATCGGTATTAAATAAATGAATGAATTACGTTGAAAAAAATGTTCCCAAAAAAGTATCGAGTAGAAAATATTGAGCGAAAGGTAAACATTTTGTTGGATATCGAGTAGCAAAAAGCTAACGAATTCATAATATCGATTAAAAATATTTTTAAAAACTATCGAGTAGAAAATATTGATGACTTGCTTTAGGTCTGACAGTTGCGAGACAAATTTCTTGAAAATCTCGCCTACATTTTTCTCCTACCAAATGGCGCTGGAGTCGCTTATTAATTGTTACTTTTTGTCGCGTGCAGATGCCGTTCTCCTATAAACTGAAATGCCGGATTTCAAACGACAATATAATACGGATCCCACTAAGAAAACCGACCTCTTTTCGATCATTCCAAGCATGCTTGCCTGTATGATATTCTTTTCACTAAAATTCCCCAAAGGCTCGATGAATTCCTAGACTTTGTTGTACTTAAGCACTTGCATTCTCTTCCATCTGCTTCTTGCAATTCTTTACAATGAATCACAGCAGCATGCCACGGTCAAACTCCCATGACTATTCTCAACTATTTATAACGCCCATTAGAGTTAATTAACAAGTTGAAATAAGTGAGTAACTAACTGTTGGAATGTTTGAGAGATCGAACAAATGTGCTAGCGTGCTTGGGGGATAGAACGGTCAAGCAACCGTAACAAACTCAAATAGTGGACGTCTGGATAGCGAGACTTTTTTTTTCGCTTTTTTAGTTCTCTTCTTTTTTTCTTTCAATTTACATCAAATAAATTGTCTGAGAATATTATCTAGTTATATGTTAGCTCTGCATTAGCTTTCAGCAACAAATAACTAGTCAAATATGAGCATTTTAAGTCGAGCGAGTGAGCATAGAATTTCCCACGCGAACCACTCAACCAATCAATTCAACAAATAACGATGATGATGACGGTTGAAGAGTCAAATCGAGCTAACTTTAGCTTCGGCTTCCTGCTGACCCACACCAAAAGTGGACGCCACTTAGAAGCAGCTACACAAAAATAAAAACTTGCTCAACCATTTATAAAACTCGCTTTACTTTTGATGCTGCTCAGAGAGCTGATTTAGTGGTGCAATGCGAAGTGAGTGAAAATACGAGTAGTGACAGCGCTTTATTTTCGAAATTGATGATTTTGAAGTTGTTGGTTTGGTTTTACTTTTCTTCGTCTACGTTTTGCTTGCTTAGTTGGGAAGTTTGATTATTTTTTCTTTGAATTTTGTTGCCTTTCTAACCTTAATGCTTTTATTGTGATGTCTAGGTTGTGTTTGTGGCATGCAACATGCATTCAACAGGCTGGTTTCTTATTTGACGGACTAATGTGAGCTACACAAGGTGATGGAAAATAAATTTTTCTGGAATTTAACAAGGGAATGCTTTGCTTAAAACGATTATTCATCTACAAAAGCTTGAAAAAATTAGATAGAATGAAATTTCTGTTGTAGATATTCGGAGAGTCGGATTCCCAGAAAGGTTCCATGAGACCACTTTTTGAACTGTGTATATTTGGATTTCAATATTTTTAGCCGATACTCCTCATATCTACATACCTCCTTTTTTCAACAGTTGACATCCTCTCCATTTTGAAACAAAAATAATCTCACACTCGCTCACCTTTTGCTGCACCTTGCACTCGTCAGCCCTACTTCGCTGCCGCTGCACCGCTTGACATGTGAGTGATTTGTGTGCGAAAATAAATACTGCCAGTCATGCTGGCCGCTGCACTGTGGGTCATTTGAGAAAAATTGATCTCGAATGGTTAGTAAAGCCAAAGATTTTAAATTTTTTTAAAGTAGATTTTTATTTTTACATTTTAGTATAATTTCTGAAAAATATTTTTGAGAAAGTTTTGTGTGTTTTGATCAAATTATATTTGATAAAAACTACAAAACAAAAAAATGTAAAATTATTATTTTTTTAAACTTTGCGAAAATTCAAATAATCTGTTCAAAAATATAAAACTTAGTTATTTCAAAAACTTTCAAAACTCCAAAAATTTTTTTTCCAAAACCTTACATATTTTTTAAAAACCTCAAATAATATCTTTTTAATTACAAATTTTTTAAATACATTTTTTTTTTGAACAACTTCAGAAACTCCTCTAGCATACTTCCAGTTAACATGGTCTAGAAAACCGCAAATTAGAAAAAAAAACTATAAAAGATTCGAAAAAAGGTTTGAAATGTATATTCGGGAATTGTAAAATTTTGTAAGAAGTTTCGAAGTTCACAATAATAATCAAGGTTTAAATTAATTTAACAATTTAAAATTTGAAAATGGAAGAATAATAATTGAAAATTTTGTTTAAAAAACTTTCAAAAAGTATAAAAAACAAAAAAAAAATTTTAAATGAAAAAAAAAAAACTATTTTCCAAAAAATGAATAAAAATATTTTTTTTTAAAAAGTTGTTTTCCAAAAAATTAATTAATTGAAATTAATTAATTTGAAATGTTTATTCGGAAATTCTAAAATTTTGTAAGAAGTTTCAAAATTCACTATATATTCAAGGTATAAATTATTTTAACAACTTGAAATTTGAAAATGGATGCATTATAATTGAAAATTTTGTTTAAAAAAACTTTCAAAAAGTATAAAATAAACAAAAAAACGTAAGATTAAAAATATTATTTTTCGAAAAATCAAAAAATAATATACTTCAAAAACGTTATTTTCCAAAAAATTCAAAAAAAAAATTATCTTTCAAAAAAGTTGTCAAAATTTTTTTTTTTAAATTCTCCTAATATTCGGATTTTCTGAGGCATTGTTAAATTCAAAATAAGCTTGAAAAGGAAAGACTTAATTTTTCAAAAACTTTTTCGAAAACTATTTTTGAAAACTTCACCAAACTCAACTTTTCTCTGGCATTATTTGCCTAAATTATTTGAAAATTCCAAGTAATAAACTAGTATTATGATTACGTGCCGTAGCCATTAGTCTTGCGAGGTATTTTATTTTTGCGAAAAGTTTCTTCGAAGTACCCCACAGCGCGTTGCATAAATTTTCTTGCTGTGTTCCACTGCCATTTGACCGGCATAATTTGTATAATTTTAATATTTTACTTTACAGAAATTCTATTCATTTTGCTGCTTCGCCCACAATTGCATTCATTTGCTATTTATTCTTCAAGTTGCATGCATTTTTACTTTTTTCTTGCTTGCGCGAGCCCTTCCTGAGCACCAGGCTATGCTCCCTCAAAACACTACATTTGTAAATATTTCCCATTAAGTCTTTCACACAATACATGCCATCATCATTCAAATCCCCTTACCAACGCTTTTTCATACCAATCCATCAATCATCTCTCTTATTTTTTGAGCCAACATACGCCCCCCTCTTTGATATATGCTGACTGCTTAAGTATTCCCCTTTTCCAATTTATTTCTCTTCCTGTCTCATTCTTATTGCTCATTTAAAAATCGTTTAAATACTTACTTACTTAGTTTCCCTTCGTAATTTCCCGCTGTTAACTTTATCTGTTAGTTCCTGAATGTCTATCGTTTCATCATGCCACTCCCACATTTCATTAACCCCTGTCTTATAGTTTGTTGTATACTCCCTCGCCATAACAGCGGATGCTTCCATCATCCCACCAATCAGCTCAACAACTCCTTCCACAATTTTTAGTTTGAAACATTTATTTATTTTGATTTGTTTCTGTTTTTATGCTATATATTTTGGTGTTGTTGTTTTTGACAATCGACGTTGATGGATTTTTGTATATGTTTGAAAAACAAAAAAAAAAAAAAAAAAATAATCGCAATTTCTCACGATATAGTAGTTTGACCCCAAAGGTCGTGAACACTCTGTTAACTTAAAAACAAAATATTTCTGTGCTAAGTGACTAGTTTGTATTGACTTCTGCCTCAACAGCATAAGATCGCTGAAGTTTTGGACTTGTTAGGACCTATTAAGTCTTACTTCCACCTAAACAAAGCTTTCGCTCGTTCGTTATCGATATCTTTTTTATATCTGATGGGTATATAAATAGCGAAATACACTGTTTTTTATTTGGCGGGTGTTTCTTTCTACTCGTTAGTTTAAAAAAATTTGCTCGCTTCTCGGCTGATGGGTTCATGAATACCGAAATACACTGTTTTTATTTGGCGGGTGTTTCTTTCTACTCGTTAGTTTGAAAAAATCTGTTTCCCGATATCAATATCTTTTACTCGTTTGTTTTTTAATATATTTTCTGCCTCTTGATTCCGATTTTTGTTACTCGTAAAGGTTTTTAACAACTGCTCTGACTCAATATAAAAAGTTTCCACTCGTTAGTTTTTAATATTTTATGACTCACCAAATATGTAAACAAAATATTTTCAACTAGATAGTTTTTTGGGAATATATTTAGGAAACAATATTTTCTTATCTCGCTCAATATTTCTACTCGATAGTTTTTTGGGAATAGTTTCTCCCTTTTGATATCGATATTTTCTACTCGTTAGTTTTTTAAGAATATTTTTGTATCGATATTTTCTTTCGACTGATTTTTAATAAACGTATTTGCCTCACGACATTAATATTTTTTGTACTCGTTAGCTTCTCAAAAATGTGTTTTCCGTTTTCTACTCGATAGTTTTCCAACACGTTATTCCCCTCTAGCTCAATATTTTCTACTCGTTAGTTTTTAGGCATATTTTTTCCAATTCATATTTTCTACTCGTTAGTTTTTCAACAATATTTTTTTATTGATATTTCCTACTCGTTACTTTTTTAATACACTTTAGTTCACGTAATCACATTTTTTATTGAAATTTTCTACTCGATAGTTTTTTATCAATATTTTTTGCCTCTCGAAAACGTTGTTTTCACTACCGCAACTGTAATTGTAAACATAACTGAAAACATAGTCGCAGCCGTAGCTGAAAACAAAACTGAAGCCTTAAACGTAGTCGTAACTGAATCCGTAGCAATAATTGAAATCGTTACCCTAATACTTACACTTAAAATAATAATTTCCAGAAAAAAATTGATGAGTTTTCCCCAAGCTCGTAACTGTAAAAAAAAAACCGTAACCGTAACTAAAACCGTAGCCATAACTGAAATCGTAACCGTAATACTCTCAAAATAATAATTTCCCGAAAAAACTCTTAACTGTAAAAAAAGTAACCGTAACCTAAACCGTGGACGGCCAAAATCGCCTAGGCGATTAAAGGCTATTTTAAGTAAGTAAGTAACCTAAACCGTAGCCATAACTGAAACCATAACAATAAGCGTAGCCGTAACTAGAGCCATAACCGTAACTGAAGCGTTGCAATAACTGAAGTCATAACCGTAACAGTAACGATACCTGTAGCCATAACCGTCACTGATGCCATAACCATAACCACAACCGTAAACATAAGCGTAGCCGTAAGTTGAACCATTACCGTAGCAGTAACTGAAAGTGTAGCCATAACCGTAACCTCAACTGAAACCATAACCATATCTAGAACCATAACCGTAGCCGCAACTGAAGCCATAACTGTAGCCATAACTGAAAACATAACCGTAACCGCAACTTAAACCATAACGGCAGCCGTAACTGATATAATAACCATAACTGCAACCATAACTTAACTGCAGCTATAATCGTTACTTCTGAATTTCTAAAAAAACATGAACATGACACCCTGTACTATATGATCACATCTGTATGAAAATCGCATAGTGGCAATTTTGTTGGACTTTAAAACAAAGCGTTCTTCAGTAAATTTTGACTTGGCTCACTTGATGTCAACATGCTGACAGGGATTATGTTTCATATCACTTTCACCCTTTATGGTACAGTGGCGGCGAAATAAAAAGCACTGTAATAAAAAATTGACTTGGTTGCGAATTTGTATCGAAATTTAAAATTAAATTTTAAAAATTTTGGTGAAAATATTTTTGGTTGGTATTAATTTTTATTTAAAATCAGAAAATGATGATAAATCCTGAAAAGTTATTAAAAATAAGTAAGAAGTTTTGTTGAAAATTTGAAAACAATACCATTTGAAAATCGCTGCTATTTTTTCACTTGCCACTGTTAATCTTCACGTGTATTTTATCTCTGTTCTGCTCTTCCTTTTTTTTTTTGCACATTTAGCATTATCTCTGCCTCTTATGAAACCCATTTGTTGCTCATAATTGTGTTAATAATAAATGCAAGCTAAAAAAAATTGCTGAAAAAAATGTTTGAATATGAAAAATGATGCCTTCGTTTCGCTTTGGTGTAATATTTCTTCGTTAACGCACGCTGGCTTGCATGCAGCGTGAAAAATTGTAAATTGCAAATCAGTGCGCATACGCCAACAGCTTGGGCATTCTGTGTCACGGTCGATTTCGATGATGCTGGATGATGGAGAGTTCATGCAGCAGATGTTACATTTGCGAATATAAATTTTTGAATATTTTTAATTTTTTTTTTCAACTTTTTTTTGTATGACAAAATATGGGAGCAATTAGTGGGGATTCAAACTGTTTGGGATTTTCTGATATTACGAATTTTTTTAAAATATTTTTTGTCTGCCGTTGATTATGTGTTAAGACGCCACCGCCCTTGACTTTCCTTTTCGGGTTGTTGTGCTTTTTTATGCTAGTTTCTGGCACTTTTGCATATTTTTATGATTTTTATTGACACGAAATTCGAGATATTGGATTGGGAAATTTATTGAGTAGCATTTTGTATCGATTTAAAAGCATTTAATTTATCCCACATGTTAATGTAATTTAAAACGCGACTCCAGCAGAGTGTTGACCACAGTTTGTGATGTTGAAGTAGAAATGAGGTATGAAAAAAAAATATCCTCAAGTTGAGCCAATAGATGGCGCTTCTGTCGTGTTTTTTGTAATGAAAGAAATATTTCTTAAAGCTCGATTTTAATACGTAATTTCTTGCTCGCTTATGGCGCCGAAGCGTTATAGAAAATTGAGCGAGAAGAGCTGAGTAGTCTTAACTTCGTAAAATTTCGCTAGGTGGCGCTGAGTGTAAGATGTTTCGAAAATCCTTGCAAAATCGGGGAATTGGAAGGCTAAGCATTTTTTAACCTGCTTCTCTCGCACTCAGTGAAGGCTGTCTCACTTCCTCTGCTGATAGATTCGGATATCGATAGGGGAAACCCCTAATGAAAAGAGTTGAAAAGAGCTCAACCTTGCAAAAATTCCGCTTGGTGGCGCTCGCATCGCGATATTTAGAAATTTTTGCAAAATTGGTTAGTTTAGACTTTCTCAACCTACTTCTTCTAACACAGCGAAGGCCTTCCGCTCGTTTCTCTACTGGTGGATTCGAATGTTGATAGAGAACCTTTCTGGTTCGTAGCTTCTTTTCGCGCGGCTCCTACTAATTGTAATCATTGAAAAATCTCAAAACTATCCAAAAATTTTGAAATAACCGACATTCAGAAATATCGAAAAATCTCAGAGTTGTCGAAAAATTTCAGAGTTATCGAAAAATTTCAGATATATCGAACACTGTTAGAACTATCGGAAAATCTTAGTATTATCGAATTTTTTAGAGCTACTGAAAAATGTAAAAGTTATCGAAATATTTTAGGGGTATCGAAAAATCCAAGAATTATTGAAAAATCTAAGAATTATCGAACAGCTTTGGAACTATCGAAAAATGTCAGATTTATCGAAATATTTTAGAACTATCGAAAAATCAAAGAATTATCGAAATATTTTAGTACTATCGAAAAATCAAAGAATTATCGAAAATATCTCAGAATTATCGACATTCTTTAGAACTATCGAAAAATCTCAGCATTATTGAACTTTTTTATAACTATCAAAAAATCTCAGAATTATCGAAATATTTTAGAGCTATCGAAAAATCTAAGAATTCTCCAAATATTTAAGAACTACCGAAAATTGTTAGAATTATCGAACATTTTAGAACTATAGAAAAAACTCATAATTATTGCATTTTTTTAGAACTAATGAAAAATTTCAGAGTTGTTCAAATATTTAAGAACTATCGAGAAACCTTAGAATAATCAAACGTTTGTCGACCTATTATCGAATAATCTCAGAATTAGCGAAATTTTTTAGAACTATCGAAAAATTACAGAATTATCGAAATTTTTCAGAACTATCGAAAAATTTCAGAATTATCGAATTTTTTTTGGAACTATCGAAAAATCTTAGATCTGTCGAAAAATCTTAGAACTATCGAAAATGTATAGAACTATTGAACATTTTCAGAACTATACCAAAGAACTGCTTTAATCTAAGGTCTTTCACTTGAGTGTTGCCATTTAAGATGTTTTTACAGAGTTGCCACCTATTTGAAAAGAAAAAAATTCAAATGAGATACGACAAATAGGTATCAAACGAAACTAGTTTTTCTTTTTTCAACAAAAAAACTACTACGTCGGCTTCAAACCTGGGGTTGCGAAAGGTATTAAAAAGTGTCTAGGTAGGGTTGCCACCTAATCCTATTTTATAAATTTTTTTTATATATGCGCTAGCATCTCGAAAACGACTAGAGATTGCTATGAATTTTGAGTTTAGAATCTTAATCTTAGGGCTATCACTGAAGTGCTGTCACTTAGGTTGATTTTACAGGGTTGCCACTTATCTGAAAATTTAAAATTTATGTATAAGTGCGATATTTCAATATCGGTATCAAATGAAAGGTATTTAATTCGTATTTCAACAAAAATATTTTTAGGTATGACTAACAGTCAGAGTTGCCACCTAATCTTATATCTTTTTTTTTTAACTGAAACTTGGAAGTTTAAAATGCGACTTATTAACAACATTTCATCAAAACCACAATAAATGTTGATGGTAGACACAACTTTTGATTGCAATAAAAGCGAAAGCGCGCATCACAAACAACGACTTGCAATTACCAAAGCTGTATCCGGGATGAGTGATGCGCAAATGCAATGAACGCACAATTAAAAGTAACAAATTTTCAAATGGACTAAAAGTGTTGGTCATTATTGCAAATGGCGATACAAAAAAAACGAGGGAAGTAGAAAAAAAAAACGCTGAATGTGCCAATGAAAAAGTGGCGATAAAAGCATTTCAAATGATAAATAAAAATTGCATACAAACCAGGCGCATGCGCAAAAGCAAAAAACAAATACAGCTCTCAAACGTCATAGAAATATAACCAGTTGCGGATTTATGCATTTTATAAATGTTTGTATGTGTCAGACGCATTTACGGCGTTTCGATTGTTGCAGTGAGGCAATAGAAAACCCGGCATTTATTTATTTTAATTTTTATTGTTTGCTCGTTTACGAAATGGCAAAAAAAAAATGTGCACTTGGCACTACTGCCCCGCATAAAAGCTTTTACAGATATTAGAGAGCTATTAATATTGGCTTAACATATAGAGGTATTCATACAAGTATGACTGTATTGAGCACCTGCGTATTTTGAATTGACTCCTTGCAAATCAAGTTATGCGCCAAACGTTAGACAAAATAAAAACTTGCAACGAAAAGTAAAAGAAATAAACAGAAAAGTGAAAAAGTAAAACAATTCAAACTAGGCAAAAAAAAGTCAGTTAGTTGGTCGTTAGACGCGCTTGTTTGGCCGGTTGTCGTTGGTGTAAAACGGGTAATAAT
The DNA here is from genome assembly GCA_964058755.1 of Campiglossa producta. NCBI lineage: Eukaryota > Metazoa > Arthropoda > Insecta > Diptera > Tephritidae > Campiglossa > Campiglossa producta. Next base: position 105,088,802 of record CAXKVI010000005.1, read on the forward strand.
TGCCGGCTTTCCTTTCATGCAACTACACACAAGCACACCACACTCTTTGGCTAATATGAGGTGACTAGGTGATGGTGCGCGAAAAATAATATAAATAGAAAAATTTTAAATATCGTAATCAAAAATCATTGTCTAATCATACAGTAACTGCAGCAAGCGAGTCACTGTGGATTATTTTGATCTAGAGAAAAACAAAAATTAATAAAATTTAAAATTCGATAATTTCAAAGATAAACAAAAAAACACCGTAATTTTTTTTGGTCAGTGACTTTTTCTGAAACCAACAATGACTTTTAAAAATGTGACTTTTTGGAGCCGTTTAGAAACTTTTTTGGAACTGGTGACTTTTTGGTACAAGTGATTTTGTTGAAACTGTGACTTTTAAAAATGTGACTTTTTGGAAGCGTCGAATTTTTTGGAACTAGTGACTCTTTGGTACAAGTGATTTTTTGGAACAGTGATTTTTTAGAAACGGTGACTTTTAAAAATATGACTTTTTACAGCCGTTTAGGAACTTTTTTGGAATTGGTGACTTTTGGTACAAGTGGTTTTTTGGAGCAGTGATTTTTTAGAAACGGTGACTTTTAAAAATGTGACTTTTTGGTGACGTTTAGAAACTTTTTTGGAACTGGTGAATTTTTGGTACAAGTGATTTTTGGAACAGTGATTTTTTAGAAAAGTTGACTTTTTAAAAATATGACTTTTTGGTGACGTTTAGAAACTTTTTTGGAACTAGTGACTTTTTGGTACAAGTGGTTTGAAACAGTGATTTTTTAGAAAAGGCGACTTTTAAAAATGTGACTTTTTGGTGACGTTTAGAAACTTTTTTGGAACTGGTGAATTCTGGTACAAGTGATTTTTGGAACAGTGATTTTTTTAGAAAAGTTGACTTTTAAAAATGTGACTTTTTGGTGACGTTTAGAAACTTGTTTGGAACTGGTGACTTTTTGGTAGTGATTTTTTACAAACGGTGACTTTTAAAAATCTGACTTTTTAGTGACGTTCAAAAACTTAGTTGGAAATGGTGACTTTTTGGTACAAGTGATTTTTTGGAACAGTGATTTTTTCGAAACGGTGACTTTTAAAAATGTGACTTTTTGGAGCCGTTTAGTAACTTTTTTGGAACTGGTGACTTTTGGTACAAGTGATTTTTTGGAACAGTGACCCTTAAAAATGTGACTTTTTGGAAGCGTCGAATTTTTTGGAACTGGTGGCTTTTTGGTACAAGTGATTTTGGAGCAGTGACTTATTAGAAACGGTGACTTTTAAAAAGGTGACTTTTTGGTGACGTTTAGAAACTTTTTTTGGAACTGGTGACTTTTTGGTACACGTGATTTTTTGGAACAGTAATTTTTTGGAACAGTGATTTTTTTAGAAACGGTGGCTTTTAAAAAAGTGATTTTTTGGAGTCGTCGACTTTTTTTTGGAACAGGTGACTTTCTAGCTCCAGTGTATTATTGAAACAGTGATTTCTAATTTTTGGAACTGAAGTTTTTATATGAATAGTGACTGATTTTTAGAACCAGTGACTTTTTATCGCTTTTTTGGAACAATTGACTTTAACCACCACTTTGAAAAAAAAAACCTTCTTGGAACTAGTCGCTTTTTTACAACAGGTGAGTTTTTCGATGAAACTTGGAAGGGTGTCGACTTTTTAGGACCAGTCACTTTGGCAACTAGTGACTTTTTGCATCACGAATAGTTCTGTTATCGGGTATAGAGCACGTTATGTTATTCATTTTTGAATTACCGTTTATTTTTTTGGAACCAGATTTTTTTTAATAGTTTTCTTCTCAAACTCACCCACTGTGCGACGCGTCTAATGCCTAGCATTGATTGCCGGTAAAAATAGCAACAATTTATTGCTAACAAATATTATTGTGTAAATGTATGTGTGTATGTGTGAGGCACGCATGCGCGGCATAATAATTCGAATACGCAATAAAAAAAACGGCGACTCAAAGCAGCAAACTAGCCAAAGATAGAGCTTTTAATTGACTGATAGCAGGCATAAGCGCCGACCACACCACCACCTCCAACTGCATCACCATCACCTCCACTTCAATCGACATCACCACCACCGGTAATATAAAGCGCTATGAAAGTCCCAGTAAAAAAACACTTTGATTTTTGCGTGAAAGCTTGAATGTTATATGGACGGCTGCGCAGCCCGCGCGGGATGGGTTGGTGCGAAACGAATTTCTGCAATAAATGTAGATTTTCAAGTGTTTACAAATATCTACAGGTGGCAACGATAAGAGATAACATCTTGAGATTTTGTTGGATAGGCTTCCATTCAAGTGGCAGTTAGTGAAGAGCTATCAAATTTTGGTCATTTGCGTGGCAGCAGAAAAAAATGGCAGTTAATTGTTGAAATAAAGCGAATACTTACATAAATACAGACCGTTGTTGTTGTTTTTGTTTGAACGTTTTTATAATTAGTAAACAAGTTTACTTAAATTTTTATATTTTTTTAAACAAAATTAATGTTGGAATGATGCTACAGTCATTATAAAGTGCTGACAGCGTTTGGTGTTGCAATTGTTTAATTACCTGCAATGGGAAGAGATTAAACAATTTATTAAGATTTTGATTTTATTAAATATTTTTTATAAAATTAAAAAAAGATTATTTAAATCGAAAATACTCAGAATTATCGAACATTTTCAAAACTATTGAAATACCTGAGAATTATGGAAAAAATTACGAGCTCTAGAAAATCTCAGTACATGAGAAAATTTTGAGAACTATCGAAAAATCTCGGAGTTATCGAACATTTTTAGAATTTTAGAAAATTTTCAAAATAATCGATAATTTTTAGAACTATCTATCGAAAACCCGCATAGCTATCGAACATTTTTAGAGCTATTGCAAAATCTCAGAACTATCTAACATTTTTAGGAATTATCGAAGAATTTCGGAACTATCGAACATTTTTAGAATTATCGACAAATCACAGACTCATAGAATAGTTTTAGAACTATCAAACTATCTTAAGAATCATAGAAAATTTTAAAACTATTAACAAACACAGAATTATCGGATATTTTTAGAACTATCGAAAAAGCTCGAAGTTATCTAAAATTTTTACAACTATCATTATTATCTAAATTTTTAGAACCATCGAAAAATCTCAGAATTCTCATAAATTTTGGATCTTTCGAAAAATAGACAATTTTTGGAGCTATTGGAAAATCTCAGAACTATCTAAGATTTTTAGGAATTATCGAAGAGTTTCAGAACTATCGAACATTTTTAGAATATTTGACAAATCAAAAACCCATAGAATAGTTTTAAAATATCTTAGAATCATAGAAAATTTTAGAACTATCGAAAAAACTCGAAGTTATGTTTTAGAACTATCGGAAAACCTCAGAATTATCGAAACTTTTTAGAACTATCGAAAAATATCAGTATTCTCGAAAATTTTGGATCTATCGACCATTGGATCTAGAACTTTTGAAAAATATCAGAGTTATCGAAATTTTCTAGATCTAGAATTATCGATCCACAATTTTTAGAACTACCGGAAAACATCAGAACTATCGAAATTTTTTATAACTATTAAAAAATCTCAGAATTCTCAAAAAATTCAGATCTATCGAAAAATCTTAGAATAATAGAAAATTTTTAGAACTTTTGAAAAATATCAGAGTTATCGAAAATTTGTAGAGCTAGAATTATCGATCTAAAACCTCAGAACTATCGAACTTTTTTTCACTATCGAAAAATCTTAGAATTCTCAAAAATTTTGGATTTATCGAAAAATCTTAGATTAATAGAAAATTTTTAGAGCTTTTGAAAAATCTCAGAGTTATCGAAATTTTTTAAATCGGAATTATCGAAAATTTTTAGAAAAAAAAATCGCGGATTAATCGTAATTTTTTAGAAGCATCGAAAAATCTCAGAATTACTGAAAATTTTTAGAACTGTCAAAAAATCTCAAAATTATCGAACATTTTCAAAACTATCGAAAGGACTTTTAGAACTTTCTAAAAATCTCAAAATTATAGAGACTTTTTAGAACAATTGAAAATCTCAGAACCATCGAAAAATTTTAGAACTGTCAAAAAATCTCAAAACTATCGAACATTCTTGGAACAATCGAAAAATCTCAGAATTGTCGCAATTTTTTAGAACTAGTATTGAAAAATCTCAGAGAAGCGAAATGCAGAAGAAAAAAATACAAAAATCAAGAAAATAAAGCAGACAAATCAAAAGGCCAAAGAACTATTTACTGTCTTCAGGGACACATTTTATCTTCCTGATCTTGACGGTAAATTCAAAGGCGGCATCATGCAAAGTATCCACCTTTCTTTCGTCTAAAATACGACCCTCATTATAAGTGAAACAATGTAATGAAAAGCAAATAAATAAACTTGAAATATAAGAATAGATAAATGAGCTGAGATAACATTTTGCTACTCTTTATTCTCAGCCACAAAGAAGAAAAAGACTAAACAAAAAAAGAAACACTCAGTCTGTAAATAAGAGACTTGTCACTTGTCAGATTTGAAGATAAAACCCGTTTGAATCTTAACAAAGTACCTACAAGAATATTTTGCTAATGAAGTAATAATTAAATATATGATATACATAGTATGTATGTATGTCTGAATTTGCAGTTACACCGGTATTAAAGTAACGGAGAAAAACAATAAAAAAAGTGTGGAATTGCAATTTGTTATAAAAAAAAAAAAAAAAAAAAAAAAAATGGAAGTCGTAGTCAATGCCAAAGTTAAATGACATGGCAAGTAGTAAGTGAAGTTCATCGCTCAAGTTGCGGTTTTTGTGATAAATATGCATATGAAACAAGTAATTAAGTATTGTTTTGTAGTTATATGAATCATTTGGGGGGTGTTAAGTGAGTCAAGCGATATGACAGACAGCAAAGGTTTTTTTTTTATTGAATTTGCTAAGTTTAGAAATGAAGTAATGAAAAGATTTAGAAAAATTTGCATTAATAATAAATACACAGCTTCAATTCAATTAAAAAATAATAGAAATGCTTTTTAAGGACGATTTCGTTCTTACATATTTTTTTTTTAGAAAAAAAAGTAGTCAGGACAGGTGGAAAATATAGTTTTACTTGGAGTTACGGGAAGTATTTGATATATACGGAGAAATTAGGGAAGGAACTGAGTTGGAAAAATTTCTATAATTGGGAAATTTTTCGTTAGTTCTAAAAAATCTCGATAATTCAAAGATTTATCGATAGCCCCAGAAATTTTCTATAACTCTGAGATTTTTTTATAGTTCTACAAATTCTCTAAATCTAAGATTTTGCGATCTAAAAACTTTCGATAATTCTTAAAAATGTTTGATGGTTCTGAAGAGTTTTGAAAGTTCTAAAAATTTTCGTTGATTTTGAGATTTTTCGATACTTCTACAATTTTTCGATGATTCTGAAATTCCCGATAGTTTCAAAAATTTTCGATAATTCTAACTTTGTTCAATAGTTCTAAAAATCTTCTAAATTCTAAGATTTTTCCAAGATTCTAAAAATGTTCGATAACTCTGATATTTTTCGATAGTTCTATAAATGTTCTATAAAAGTTGAGATTTTTCTATAGTACTAAAATGTTCGATAATTCTGTTTTTTTTTTCAATAGTTACAAAAATTTTCGGAATTCCGTGATTTTTTTATAGTTTTTTAAAAATTTGGATAATTCTGATATTATTCGATAGTTCTATAATGCTCGGCGGCCGCCGTGGTGTAGCGGTTAAGTGTTCGGCCTTCTACACCAAGTCGTGTCGGTTCGATTCCCGGCAAAAGTAACATCCAAAATTATTTAGAAAAATAATTTTTCTAAACGGGGTCACCCCTCGGCAGTAGTTTGGCAAACTCTCTCCGGGTGAATTTCTGCCATGAGAAGCTTCTCAGCAAAAAATTCATTTGCTTTGCAAGTGCCGTTCGGAGTCGGCAAAAAACTGTAGGTCCCGCCAACTTGTAGGAAAAACTCAAAGGCAACACACCACAAGTTGGAAAGAGAAGCTCGGCTAAAAATCTCGTTAGAGGTTATGATGACCTGTTGGTATATCGCCGCCATTCGTCGTTTTTTTCTATAATGCTCGATAATTTGAAGAGTTTGCGATAGATCTAAAATATTTCAATAATTCTGAGATTTTTTTATAGTTCTAAAAAATTGATAAGTGTGTGTTTTTTTTTCGATAGTTCCAAAAATGTTCGATAATTCTCAGATTTTTGTAGATATTCATATTTATATTTCAATATTTCGATACTTTTTAGATTTTTTGATAGATCTAAAATATTTCGATAGTTCTGAGATTTTTCGATAGTTCTAAATAATTTCGACAATTCTTATATTTTTCGATAGTTCTGAGACTTTTCGATAGTTCTAAAAAATTTCGATAATTCTTATATTTTTCGATAGTTCTATAAATGTTCTATAAAAGTTGAGATTTTTCGACAATTCTAAAAATATTCGACAGTTCTAAGATTTTTCTATAGTTCTAAAAAGTTCGATAATTCTTGTTTTTTTTAATAGTTCTAAAATATTTCGATAATTCCGTGATTTTTTAATAGTTTTCTAAAATACTTCTATAACTCAGAGATTTTTCGAAAGTTTTATTAAATGTTCGGTAATTTTAAGATTTTTCGATAGTTCTAAAAATGTTCGATACTTCTGAGATTTTTTTTATAATTCTCTGGGTTTTCGCGAGTTCTAAATGCTTTCGAAAGTCATATAAATATTCGATAGTTTTGAGATTTTTCGACAGCTTTCAACAGTTTCGATAGTTCTGAGATATTTCTTAAAAAATTCTAAAAAGTTCGATAATTCTTTGTTTTTTTTGATTATTCTAATTTTTTTTCGATAATTCCAACATTTTTCAATAGTGCTAATTTTTAAAATTGTCCATATTGTAAAAAATGTTCGATAGTTCTAAACATTGATGATGATGATGGTAACGACAATACAAAGCGGTTTGACAAGATCCTTCAACAAGATCGAAATTGCAATCATCATAGTTGGTATTGTTTGTAGCAATTTTCGAATTGTTTTTGCCAAAACCTCACAAGAATAATTTGATAAAAACTTTTCGACTGCTAAAAGTCCGAAAAAATTTTCAAAGTTCTTGGATTTTTTTTTATTTTTAATTCTCAAAAAAAAAAAAAAAATAAGCTTTCACAAAACTAAATAAGAGAGAAAATATTTATTAATTCAGCCCACTTGACATTTATTTGAAGCCCATAAAATCTGCTATAGATGGACATTCAAATATTGACAGCCCATTCAAGTGTCAATATTAAGCAATTTCACAAACCTTTAAATGGCAATCAATATCAAACGAAACAACAATGTGTCAATAGAAAGTAGCAATAAACAAGCAATAGAAACAAAAAAAAAACTCGATTGTTTGACCAGAATTTGCATAACCAATTTAGAAGCTTTTAAACTGATAAAAATGGTTTACATTCAAAGGCAAGAAAAAATGCTGGCAACAAATCGAGGAGATACATTTTGAAGCTGGCAAAAGAAGGCATATCGTCGCTCGCTTGCCAGAAGCATGAATGTGCCAAAATTTAAATTTTGGGAAATCGTATTCGAAAGTTTATTTCTCTCGCAAAATTTTAATGTATAGCACATTCATGTTTCTGGCACAACAAAAATGTTTAAAAACTGAATTCTTAAATTTGTTTATATTTTTGTTTTGCCAGAAACATAAATGTGTTACATGACACTATGGAGTATACGTAACAAATTTGCTACACATTCATGTTTCTGGCAAATCGAAAATTTTTTAAAACTGAATTTTTATTTAAAAAAAAAATTTTGTTTTGCTAGAAACATAAAAGTGTTGCATGACACCATGGCGTATACGTAACAATTTGGCACATATTCATGTTTCTGGCAAAACGAAAATTTTAAAAAATTTAAAAATTCAGTTTTTATAAATTTTTGTTGCGCCAGAAACATAAATGTGTAGCACAAAAAAGTAGAACCATAAAAAGGGCACGAAAAGAAGGAAGGAAAAACAGTCAATGAATGCGTACTATTGGACAATTTGGAAGACTACTTTTTGGGTTAATACAACACAGAGGATGGCGTTAAGAGGGGAAAGCGGAATGAGCGTGAACTTTTAACTACATTTCCCTTCACATCGAGCCATAAAACGAACAGAACTGGTATTAAGGTATCAGCTGGCCCAACTGACATTTACAGAGCACAACAAAAAATAACAGCAAAAGTGACCGCAGAGCAAATGGAGTTGGGTAGGATTTTTTTTTTTTTTTTTTTTTTGGAAACTCATTTTGTATTCCTCTCAAATTTTCACTTTTCTCTAGCTTAAGTTCGCCAGCAATGTTTCTAACAGCTTGACACACTTTTGATGGGCAGACTTGACAGTATTTTTGTTTTGCGCTCTTTTTTTTAATACATTCTTCTATTTCCCTTACTGTCATACAAAACCTCAAACGGAATGAAAAAGGTATTCCTCACACAGCGGGCGGGGATGTAGAAGAGTGTAGCGAAAAGAAGCTGAGTAGAGGTCAAAGCAATGTGAGTTGGGGGCGGGTGACGAAGTAGCACGTAAGCCTAGCAGGCAGGCAGTCAAAGTTTTCAAAGAAAAAAAGAAAACGGGAAAAAGCTCTCCTCTTCATTGCAAATCAGGAAATTTTTCATTTCCTTTTTGAGCACAACCAACGCCTGGCTGCTGATATGAAACGAAAATAGGTCAACGGAAAATGTGTGATTGCCAAAGCTTCAGTAAATACAAAATACTTGTTGTATGAGCCCTAGCTGTGGGTTGTCTGGTCTGGGCAGCGCTATTGCGCACTACATTTTTCACACTACTTGTGCTATTTCTGTTGCTGTTGGGCTGGCGGGTGTGGGTGTTTTAACGCCCGGTATTGCAAACTTTTTTTTTGGTGACAGTTAAGTTTTTTTTTCTCGAAGCACACTGCCTGTTGACAAAGCAAGATTGCATTTCACTTTCGTGTTTGCAAACCATTTGTTGAAACTTTGGCATGTAATGGAAAAAGAAAAAAAAAATGAATTTTTCGAAATTGAAAACCGCTCTTGAAATGGAAAAAGTTTCACGCGCACGAAAATGTAACAAAGTTTAAAGGGAAATGAGTGTGCGAAAGTGTTAACGAAAGTTTCAAGTTATTTAACTTTTGGGATTCAATTTTTTTTTTTTTAATAGAAATTATGAGAATTTTAGTTACTTTATTTTGTCTTATTTTTTTACTTTATTCATTCAATAAACATTTTTTTGCATTTATTTTATTTTATCAAATTTTTACTTTATTCCAGGCATCGCCACCTAGTGGCTCTTTTGGCCCGCTATGGCTCTACAACAATATCATGTGGCCCTTTGCAAAAAAATACGAAAAATCATTGCAATATTATTATTGGAATACGATTGGGCACTAGTTGAACAGGCAAACTGGCTCTGCCCAAAATAATTTTTAATGAGAGCGTTTTGATATTTGTATAAATTGAACCCCTGATTCTGTGTAACATGGAGAAAGAACTGTTCAGTTTTTATTAGGAATGTAATGCCGTTTTTCCGAGGACATTTTTGATTCTAAAAACTTGACTTTTAAGGTTGTTGGTACGGGCAATGTCAAATTCAAGGTATCAAGCAACTTTTACTATTTTTTTTTTTTTGGAATTTTATTACTACACTTTTAGTGTATTTTTTTACAATATTTTTAATTTTATTAATGTACCTTTTAGGTAATTTTATTACTATATTTTTTGTGTAAATTTTACTATCTTTTTTGTGTAATTTTTACTAAATTTTTTAGGTAGTTTTTACTATATTTTTTTTGTAAAATTTTACAAATTTTTTTGTGTCATTTTTACTAAATTTTTACTAAATTTTTTTGTGCAATTTTTACTAAATTTGTTGGGTAATTTTTACTAAATTTGTTGGGTAATTTTTACTAAATTTTTTGTGTAAATTTTTACTAAATTTTTTGTGTAATTTTACTAAATTTTTTGTGTAAATTTTTACTAAATTTTTTGTGTCATTTTTACTAAATTTTTTGGGTTATTTTTACTAAATTTGTTGGGTAATTTTTACTAAATTTTTTGTGTAAATTTTTACTAAATTTTTTGTGTAATTTTTACTAAATTTTTTGTGTAAATTTTTACTAAATTTTTTTGTGTAATTTTTACTAAATTTTTTGTGTATGTTTTACTAAATTTTTTGTGTAAATTTTTACTACATTTTTTGAGTAATTTTTACTAAATTTTTTGTGTAAATTTTTCCTATATTTTTTGTGTAAATTTTTACTAAATTGTTTGTGTATGTTTTACTAAATTTTTTGTGTAAATTTTTACTAAATTTTTTGTGTAATTTTTACTAAATTTTTTTGTGTAATTTTTACTAAATTTTTTGTGTAATTTTTACAAAATTTTTGTGTAAATTTTTACTAAATTTTTTTGTGTAATTTTTACTAAATTTTTTTGTGTAAATTTTACTATCTTTTTTGTGTAATTTTTACTAAATTTTTTGTGTAATTTTTACAAATTTTTTGTGTAATTTTTACTAAATTTTTTGTTTAAATTTTTACTAAATTTTTTTGTGTAATTTTTACTAAATTTTTTTGTGTAATTTTTACTAAATTTTTTGTGTAATTTTTACTAAATTTTTACTAAATTTTTTTGTGTAATTTTTACTACATTTTTTGTGTAATTTTTACTAAATTTTTTGTGTAAATTTTTACTAAATTTTTTGGTGTAATTTTTACCAAATTTTTTTTTGTAGTTTTTACTATATTTTTGGTGTAATTTCACTATATTTTTATATATTTTTTACTATATTTATGGGCCATTTTTTAATATATTTTGGTGTCATATTTACTATATTTTTTGTGTAATACCAATTTTCAGGTCCCTACCTTAAACTTTTTTAGAGATATTCGGCATGAAAATTTAGAGATAATCAGGTTGAAGAATTAAGTTTGTGTGGGAGGTGCCACGCCCCTTTTCTGATGACTCCCCTTTTCATGTGTGAGAATGCTTTTGATATGATATATGTCTATACCGATTTCCAGGATCCTACCTCAAACACTCACAGGTATTCTGCTTGAAAAATTAAGTTTGTTTGGGAGGTGCCACGCCCTCTTATAATTTTTTTTATCTATCCCAATAGGGAAGTATTTGAATTGGTTAAGCCGTTTTCGAGTTTTAGCTTTCCGATTAAATAGCAAATCATTCTTTAAATATAGATTTATTTATTTCATTGTATTTGGTTCTATTTATTTTTCTCTTCTTCTTCTGAATTTTTAAACCCTGACCAAAGCTATAAAAAAAACTTAACTAAATATGGCCAACGGCACTAAAACGACACCGACTGAGCAACAACATTCGAATGTTGTGCGTCAAGAAATGTAATAAAATTGTGTTTCAAAACGAAATAACAAGCTTAACAAGAAATTCACACCCACATAAAAGCAAAGTATAACAGCTAGCCGCAAGCAAACAACAACATCTGCATCTAAGGAGATGTTAAAAGTTTTGAGGAAACTTGATTTTAGACATGACACAGAAGCACTTAAACCAAAAAAAAAAGCTTTGACATTATAAATGGGAAATCCAGCTGAATTTTTGGAGCAAAGTCCAGTTGATGCGTGGGAGTGATATTGAGAAGTAGGGAATTACGTAATGCTAAAGAGAGTAAACAAAGAACTCAGTAAGGAAAAAAAATTTTAAAACAAAATCACAAGGGATAAAGAATTATCTCTCCACAGAGGAAGTCGGTATGACAACGCAGTAATTTCGAAGGTCTATGAAGGGTTAAGTGTTCCACAAAATTATTTTTCAACAAATTTTACTAGGGATGCTTTCAAACTGAATCTACGTAGAAAGGACGGGCAAGGCCACATAGACCTTAAAAAAAGTCCTCTTCATTTTTGGGTTCATTTGTGGGTGGAAGAATTTCTTTCAACTCAGGACCATTTATTTAACAATTTTTATTCCAGAATATTTTCAAAATAAGTGTGCAATGAAGGGTTAAATATCAAATGGGAGTTTAATATATGTTTTGGGGGCACAAAGGAAAGTGTATCAAGAAATAATTTTTGTAAAACCCATTAGCACTCGACTGACCGCTTTTTCAGAATAAGCATTTTTGAGGTCGTTAGAGGGTTAAATAATTGTTAATGTTTTGTATAATTTTTTGAAAATTTTTGCACAAAGAACTTGGAAGACCACAGAAGATATGCAAATAAGACAGAGAGAGCAGCTACACGCAGCATGTTGATCTTATTTGAGCTCGTCTGAATATTTTAACCCTCAATGAGCCAAATTTTCTTTTTTATATAGTCTTTGAAAGTTTAAAGTTTTTTCGTACAAGGATTGCGCCTTAGCGCAAACGTAGTTAGATTGGGAAATATATTTTTTCTAACAATTTAACCCATCAATCTGCAGGCTATTTTGGTCGTGTCTCTCGAAAAAAAGGGACCAAAATTAAAATTTCGTGAACTATCCAAGTTTTCGAAAAAATTTACAGCAGCTTATTCTTCGTGAAATTTTACTAAATGCAGCAGACTTAAACCAAATTTATTTTTTTCATCTCCCTGGGATTTTTGTAAAAGATTTTAACCCTCAGGGAGTCAAATTTAATTTTTTATTCTTTTTAGTTTTTTACTTTCATTGTCAAAATGTTTACTTTCAGAGAGCATCCTAATAAAATGGTGCGAAAAATATTTTTGAAAAATATTTTAACCCTCTCGCGGCCTTTTTATTTATTTTTTTATTCAAATTATCTCTTTGTGATAGACATAGCGGGTTAAAATGTTGCAGAAATATATTGGGTATTTATGTTCTTGGCCAAAGTGGAGTTTAACCCTCAGGGAGCCAAATTAAATTTTTTATTCCCTTTAGTTTTTCACTTTCACTTTCAAAAGGGGGGTTTTCAGAGAGCATCATAATAAATTGCTGAGAAAAATACTTTTGAAAAATATTTTAACCCTCTCGCGACCTCTTTAATCAATTTGTTATGCTCAAGTAGTAATCCCCTTGTGATGGACAGAGAGGGTTAAAATGTTGCACAAATTTATTCCTTATAAAATTTCATTACATTAACCATAACAAGGTTTGAAGTTTTGTAGGTGGTTGGCCGCGGGATCTTAACCCTTAAAGGAGAGTTTTTTTTCTTAATATGTGTGGCCTTTCACGTTTCTTTTTAAACGGCTCTCCTCAAAAAGCACCCTTAATAAATTATTTTTTTCCAATATTTTAACCCTCTTTCCACCGCCAAAAATAATTTCTTTAATGTTTTCAAAAAAAAAAAAAAAAAATTGTTCTATAAATCTTTTCCTTTTAAACTTTTAACCCTTAATAAGAAAAATTACCTTTTTTAATCATTTTTCTGATAGACATAGCGGGTTAAAATGTTGCACAAATTTATTCCTCATGAAATTTCATTACATTTACCATAACAAGGTCGACCACCTGGCCGCGGGATTTTTACCCTCAAAGGAGAATTTGTTTCCCAATATCTCTAAAAAAGTTTGTCCAGCCTCTTGCGAACGCCAAAAATAATTTCTTCTTTTAAAAAAAAAAAATTGTTCTATAAATGTTTTCCTTTTAAAATTTTAACCCTTAATAAGCTAAATTTCCTTTTTTAATCATATTAGTTTTTCATGACCTTGCAAAAGAGAAATTTTGGGCAAATGTATGAGGAAATTTTTTCCGATAACATTTTAGCCCTCTTGCGACCTTCTGAAACCCCCAAAAACGACCTCCTCGTGTTCGAAAAATTGCAAAGTTCCAAATAATCACACTCAAAGACACTGTATTTACGTACGTGAATCTTAAATTGTTTCGTCATTGCTTTAAATTGTTTTCTCCCCTTTCAACAAAGTTTGGAGAACATACATAGAATATGAAAAATCCAAGAACATAAAAATGCGTGTGCGAATGAGGTGGGCAGAGCTTGCGTAAAGCTCACAAGCGGAAGGCTGGTGGGGAACTCACAAGAATGTTGCCACAAATTTCTTTCATTCATGCATTCATTCATTCTTACAGTCGTTCCATTATTATGCAGCCAATTTATGAATGAATGAACGAAATTCGTTGTGAAAAGAATAAATGAAGAAAATTTCAATTATACTATATGAAGACATAGCTACAAACATAAATCTCAATTGTAACATGAATGGGATAGTGCGATGGGGCTACAAAATATCCAAATATAGCTATAAAATAAGCGAAACAAAAGCAAAATTGTAAACAAGATAAAAATAATATACAAATTACAATAACAAACGTGCTCGATTGAGGCGAAGAAGAAACGTAGGTAGTCAACCGCTATGTACTGGTTCGGCTTGGCCGGCTATTGTGGCAGTTACAACACCGAGAAGTGTGTGGAGCTTGCAACAAATGCAACAATCTACGCATTTTATGTATGCATAATTTGAACATTGCTGTTGTTGTTGTGTATTTTTATAGTTTGTAGCTTTATTGAATTTACTTTTCCCTTTTTTTTTTGGTTTACAGTTGTTATTGTTTTTGTCTGCTCTGCGAGCTTGATTTGCATAAAATACTTTTTTGATTCCCTCCCTTTTCAACATGGCATTGGTTTTCAATTGAATTTCATACGGAACAGATATCTAGCTAGGGGGCTATTGACCTCATGCTATACATATATGCAGATAACTCCTTGAGAGCATCGCATTTCAGAGATATACATAGAAATGTGTTAACTAAAAAAAGCTCTGCAAGATGAAGACAAAATACCCCAAAACCTGGATAACGTGGGTCATAATGGGTTAAGCCCATATTTTTGGTAGGCGCAAGAGGGTTAAAATATTGTACAGAAATAATTTGCGCGACATTTTATTCGGCGGGTGCTGAAAAAATGTCTTTGAGAAGAACGCGAAACTCCAAAGATAATAAAAAAGTTGGCTCCTGAAGGGTTAACATTTTTAGGCGAAAAGATTAAAGTTGTTGGGGCTAGATAAGTAAAGTTTCATGAGGAATTAAACTCTCTATATCTGCGAGATGAAGATCAAATACCCTAAAAACTGAATACCGTGGGCCATAATGGGTTAAGCCTATTCATAGAGCACACCTTTCAGTAGCGTTTTTGGGGTCTGTGTAATACCAATTCTTTGAAATATCAAGTAAATGTTTTCGAGAAATTATTACTTACAAAATTTTATTCCATTAGCTCTCATAAAATGTTTGTTCATGTCCCCTTTTTAAACACTTCGAAAAAAATTATTTTATGATAAATTTGTACATTTATCGAACAGTTCAACTCTTCTTCATTATCAAGAAGAGATTATTTTTGTTCATTATTTTAGAAAAAATAAATACAATTATTTTTGGTGGTCGCAAGAGGGTTAAAATATTTTATAAAAAACAAAAATATTTGAGACATTTTATCAAAGTTACTGAAAAAAATATTTTCGAGAAGAACGCGAAATTCTAAAGAAAATAAAAAAGTTGGCTCCTGTAGGGTTAAAATCCTTTAGCGAAAAATTTAAAGTTGTTGGGGCACGTTTCATATGGAATTGATATGTGAACCATTTAAGACCTTCATGTCTATCGAAAAGTCAAATTTTGACCTGCTGTTGGAAAGCTGTTATATAAACATCTTTTAGAGGTCCAAAGAGGGTTAAAATATCTTAAAAACATTTTTTTTTTTTAATTTTTATCAGGGGTGTTGTCTATCCCTTGTCGAAAAACGTGAAAAATTTAGATAATAAAATATAAAGTTTGGTTCCCCGAGGGTTAAGACTTTACCAAGATTAAAATTGGGGAAACTAATAAACCCTTAGGCCTTTCACGGAGGGCGATGGCGAATATGTTTTCCTTTTTTCTTGGAAAGCGCTTATAAAAATGGGTTTTTAGTAGAGGGCAACAGAGATAAAAATTAAGGTTTGGCCTATTGAAGGTTAAAATATTCAAACGAACACAAAAAGAAGGATAACTCTTCATAACTCTTTTTTTTTTTGTTTTATATCATCTGTGGTGCTTTGCCTTCTTTTTGCAAAGATTATCAAAAACTATGATAACCATTTAACCCTCTAAAGACCCAGAAAATATGTTTTATTTGAACTATCCAAAAAAGAGACCAAAAATGAAATGTTGTAAGAATGCAAATGGGTTATAATATTGTATACAATTATTTTTTCGCAAACTTTACTTTGTTTTTCCAATGGGATATGTGCATTTGACATTTAACCCTCTATTTCCACGTGTTCTAAAAACATTCAAGAAAAAAATTGAAAACATTTGTCAGCAAAATAACATTTGTCAGCAAAAGCAAATTTTAACATTAAAAAAAAAAAACAATATTGCTAAGCTGAAATTATGCCTTTCTCCAAATGTATTTGATTTGAGTAATAAGTGGAGCAAAGGGTTAACCCTATCTACGAGGGAGACAATTTTTTTAACCTCAGTGGGCTGAAACGTCCTTTCTACGTAGACTCAGACTGAGAGCATTGCTAGTAAAATTTCTCGAAAAATTAATTTGTGAAACATTTAACCCTCCATGCGCCTTATTGTTTTGAGGAATAAGTGGAAGAAAGGGTTAAACCCACAAAGAAGATGACGTCCTGGAACAAAAGGGTTAAACCCACAAGGAAGATTACGTCCTTCATCATAGATTCAGCCTGAAAGCCTCCCTAGTGAAATTTGTCGAAGAATAATTACACGTAACCCTCTATTGACCTTTAAAATTTTCAATTCATATGATTCTGCTGTTTGATTTTAATTTTCTACTTTTTCAAATATTTCGAATTAACATTCGATTGCTCAGCGCTTGATTGCATTCACACGAAAAGTGTCCACCCTCGCTTCTGCATTCGTCCATCAATTTCGCTGCTATTGCAACTCTATGTCGCATATGCATCACTCACTTCCCCTTACCCATTGTAAACATTGATGGATTACTTTCAATACTTTTCAAATCAAGTAAAACGTAAACGAAACGAGCAAATAAATAAAGGCCGGAAATTCAATTAAATTGCAACGTTGGTCTGTCTGTTGATTGCTTTGCCGCTTAGAACATGGCGCGTAACTACTTGCACGCTCACTTGCTCACCCGCATGAACTTGCAACAAACTCCCGAGACGTCAATCAATATTTGGTTTAGCCGCGAGGTCTTTCATCAGCGCCTAGCTAGCTGTGGGGTGTCAACAATATTTTACGTGCATGCAAGTCACTGAAGCTGGTGTAGGCATAGATTTTTCTCCTTTTTTTAATTTTTTATTTGCCTGAGGCAGTAACAACTCGTTGGGGTCAGCTGCTGCATGAATAATTAACACGTTCGCCGAAGTGCAACACTTTCCCACAACTCGCAGGCTTTTGATTTGGTTGTCAATCAGCATTTTTAATATGGCTTGGCAAAGTGTCAACCCTTTTTAGTTTTCCTAAGTAGAAACCAGGGATTTTCAAATAGCAACAAACTGATTTTGGGAAAAATGGACAACTTTCTGACATTTTTTTATTCATTGGTTTGGTTAGGTTAGGTTAGGTGGTAGCAGCCCAACTGAGAGGGCCGTAGGATCAGGTGCACATCGATTTTCAACATGTCCTCCGGAGACCTAAGAGCTACGCCTAGTCCTAGCTAAAGCTGGACACCTTACAAGAGGTGGTATAAGCCCAGCGCTTGCTTAACTGATCCGAAGCTCATCTACTCAGAAGCAGACCACAGGTGGCAAGGGGAATACCCAGTGTTCCGAAGGCAGCCACTTCCGTTTCAAGAGTGCCTGCTTCGGTAATGTCACAGTGGCCTCGTACTCAAATAATGTGTATCCTGAAGTAGCTGGACGCAACCGCAACTGATTCCAGACAGTCGCTCACTGTCCTCGATCGAACATTGCGCGCACTCAGCGCCCTAATTGCCGCTTGATTATCGGAGTAGATGTTGAACTCCTGGACGGTGAAAGCGCTGGACAGCATCCCATCTACCGCATCCTTGATGGCGGCAAATTTAGCTTGGAAAACGCTACAATGATCAGGTAGCCTGAATTTCCTGCTAATCCCAAGCTACTGGCAGAAAACACACCCGAAGCGACCGAAGCTTTTCTGGGCCTGCCCTCTATATTGAGCTTCCTGTCCAGAATAACCCGCAGGTAGTACTCTTCCAATGGAGGGTAGTACAAAATTATCAACCTTATGCCTTCTCGTGAAGAGAACTAGTTCCGTTTTACTCGGGTTGACAGTCAGTCACAGGATTCGGACCACTCTGTCACAATACCCAGGTACCCCTGCAGGACATCTCTTACGGTACTAAGAAACTTTGCCCTGACGAAGATTGCTAGTTCGTCAGCATAGGCTATCACTTGACAGGCCCCTGCGCTCGAGGACCTGAAGAACACCTCCGTGCGGCGTGCCATTCCGCATCCTTCTCTGAGCCACAGAACCTCCCCTCTCCGTCATGACAATCCTGCCACAAAGTAATCTGTTGATAAATTCTATCAAACTCGGTTCGACCACCAAATTTGCTAGTCCCCTACAAAACCAACAAAAATAAACGAAATAGACTAAAATTACTGACTTCTACCCACCTCAAAAGTATCGGGCTTGTCGAAGAGACCTCAAAAGGACAGCCTCGGCCACGAGGAACTATGAAATTGTATTGACAATGACCAGTACTACTTAGATCAACAAAAAGTAAAAATTGCTCACTTCTACCCACCTCAGCCAGCGAACAGATAAAGCACACACTTTTTCAAATACTTGAAACAAATATTTTTTGAAGGTTTGAGAGACTTCCTGACTTCATTTTTGATCGCTGCTGTGAGTGTAGTAACAGTGACGCTTCGGCCCTTGTCAGAGAAACTTCTGGACGTCGCAGAACCTGCTCAAAATTGAAGCCTCTAAAATTACTGAAAGAGTACGTTCCATGCGTTGTCAGAGAGACTTCCTAGCGCCGCAAGATATGACCAAAAAGGCAGCTTCGCCCATCACGAACTGTGGAATCGCACTCACAACAGTTAGTACTACCTCTTGTAAGCTCCATCCGAAAAAACAGTAAATAAACTTTGTCTTTAGTTAACTTTTCAACGAAGTTTATATCACCATGGCAACTCTTCCATTCCCAACAGAATGGTGTCGCCCGCAGCAAAAACAAAAATCTCTGCCAATCGCATGCAGTCAGTATGAAACTATAAGCTCTAGGATTGCGAAGGAATTAACATAGTAACAACTGAGTGCAAATTACAATTGACAAAAAAAACAACAACAAGGTAAGCCGGAGAATATGCAACACGCAGCTTAAGCTCAAAAAGGGTGATTGCAAAAAAAAGACGCAGATTGGCAAATGCCGAACTAAATACTAAAATACAAAGTGTCGGATTAGTAATTGACTTGAACGCCTTGCAGGGTGACTAATGGCATTTCTGTGGTGCGAACAGACAGGCGACTATGCAATTAACAACCCCAAATGCAATTGAACCTTTGACACATGTGTGCTAGGGCGAATGCATTCAATCACACAACTACGAAATAAGCAATCGTGTGAATATGAAGGAAGAGCTTAAATGTGATTTAGAGGGCTTAAGGGTGTACGCTCATTTGAACGAGAGCGAGTGTTGACAGCATTTAGTTAAGTGTCAAATTGTGGTTACAACAACAGCAGGAAAAAATAAATAAAAAATATCAAATACAGCAAAGTATTGATACAAATACAAAAAATCCCTTTACCCTGAAGGGGGGGGGGGGGGGGGGGGGGGTGCATAAATAAATTACTGAAAATGATTACTGAAAGCTTGGGGATAGAGTTTTTATTATCGATTTTTTTTCTTTTTAAATTGCTTTATAATTGACAGACTATAATTACAGCTATCCATATGACTTTAAATGGAGTTGGGGTGGCTAAGGGTAAGAGCATATATGAAACAATTTTTCGCTGCAAAGCTTTGGTGCTACTCAAATTTCAGTTGGTGTTAATGTATTGACACTAGTGATATTTTGCGGTTTTCTGCTGTTCAACTAAATGAGATAACATCAACAAATTAACAAACGAACAATTGTTTAGGAAGGGCGTTGATTTTTAGATATGGGTGCAGGTTTGAAGATAAATAGTTAGTTTCATCCCTAGCTAGTTTCCACCAAGCATTTAATACACTACTGGCCGTACATTAAATATTTACTTTTCATTGAATCTTTCAAAACTCATTTTGTACACACAAAAAAATGTACCTCTTTTTTTAGTACTACCAAACTATTTGAACTTTCGCCTGTTAATTTTTTTAGTGCTGCCAAGTTATTAAAAAAGTAAATTTAAAAAAAAATGTGTCACTGAAGCCGGAAAGTTTGAATACCCCCATTTCGGTTTCGCTGATTTTTTCTTAGTGCTGCCAAGTAATTTAATTTCAAAAAATCAATAGAAGTTGTAATGTAGAGATTTTTTCGGAAAAACTTGTCGTATTCAATGCGGAATGTTTACACAAAACCCATATTTGACTTGCTACACATATTTCAGTGCTGCCAAATTACTTTAATGACCGAATAGGCTCAGCAAATATTGAATTATAGTTTTTTTGGAAAAACTAATCACATTCAAACCGGACAGTATATGAAAAACCTATAATTGATTTGTTGCAATTTTTTCCAGTGCTGCCAAGTTATTGAAAAAAATATAAAAATATAGAATGATCATTAGGAACAAATTCGTCACTGAATCCGTAAAGTTTGAATACCCCCATTTCGGTTTCGCTGATTTTTTCTTAGTGCTGCCAAGTAATTTAATTTCAAAAAATCAACAGAAGTTGTAATGTAAGTTTTTTCCGAAAAACTTGTCGTATTCCATGCGGAATGTTTACACAAAACCCATATTTGACTTGCTACACATTTTTCAGTGCTGCCAAATTACTTTAATGACCGAATAGGCTCAGAAAATATTGAATTATAGGTTTTTTGGAAAAACTAATCACATTCAAACCGGACAGTATATGAAAAACCGATAATTGACTTGTTGCACTTTTTTCCAGTGCTGCCAATTCTTTTAAAATTAAAAAAACGTATAAAATGATCATTCGGAAAAAATGTGTCACTGAAGCCGGAAAGTTTGTATATCCCCATTTTGGGTTCGCTAATTTTTTTCAGTGCTGCCAAATAATTTAATTACCAAAAACTTGATAGAAGTTGTAATATAAAGATTTTTTTCGAAAAGCTTGTTGTATTCAAACGGAATGTTTATACAAAACCCATATTTGACTTGCTACACATTTTTCAGTGCTGCCAAATTACTTTAATGACCGAATAGGCTCAGCAAATATTGGATGATAAAAGAATTATGGAAAAACTTGTTACATTCAAACCAGACAGTATATAAAAAACCCATATTTGACTTGTCACACTTTTTTCAGTGCTGCCAATTATTTATTAAAATAGCGCATAAGCATAGCAAATGTTGCAATAACCTTTTTTGCGAATTACTTGTCACATTCGAGCCAAAAGGTTTGTTAAAACCCTTTAAATGACACGCTAAATTTTTTTGGTGCTGCCAAATCAATTTAGTTACCCAAAAAGCTTAGCAAATAATGAAATAAAAGGGTTTTTTTTCGAAAACGTTGTGGTCCACAAAGCCGGAAGCTTTATAGAAGCATTTTAGGACTTTTAACACTTTAAAGTGCTGCCAAATTACTTCAGTTACTGAAATATCGTATCAAATATTGGAACATAACTATTTTTTCGTAAAACATTTTAGATTCAAATCCAAAAACTTAATAAAAATGCATATTCGCCTTGCTACACTTTTTCCAGTGCTGCCAAGTTGACATAACAAATTCATCACGCTCAATTTACCAGCATTTTCTTAAGTTGCTAGTAATGCTAACATTCCCAAATACTATCACCGCACTAAAAATGTAATTGAAGCTAATGACGTTAAATTCAAAGTAAAAAAAAAACTGCACATTGCGACAGTCGCTATTAAATAGACGCTTATTGAGCTTACGCTCCAATGCCCTTCTGATTGACAGGCGATGAAAATTGTTGTAATCTTAGATGAGCGCTACAAAAAGGTGAGAAACTATGAAAAGAAAAAAGTACACACAAAAAATTAAAAAAAAAAAATTATTTAAAAAATAACAACAAAAACACCTTTTGAAAGCATTAAATTATAAAAATGTATCAAATTTTAGTTGAGTTGATTAGGTCAATATTAATTTTGCGGTTTCGGGTGTTTAGTTAAGTGTCAATGTGCGGTTCACTTGGCAATGTTGGCGCTTTAAATGAGCAAATGACAAAGGTTTTCACAAGCTCTAAGGGCAGCAAAGGAGAATGGAGTGTAGAAGGTATGCGCATAAAAATTCCAATGTAAATATTGCCTGGCATTGAAGGTACTATAGCTGATGATGATAAGTTATGCGCCGCGTAGGTGTTGAACTGATTGATCGACTTACGATGAGTTGAGGCGAAAAAAAAAGATATTTGATGACAGTTTGCGCTTTAGGCGATGAATGGCAGCGATATAAAGTGTGATTGGAAAAAATAAGGAAAAATATAAAGTTGCGAAATATAAAGCCAAACAAACAATGATGTGTGGCTGTGAAAAAAGAAGAAGATAAAAACAAAATTTAATAGCTATTTCAAGGAAGTTGTAAAGCTTGGTTTGAGTCGCAGCATTGTCTCTTTATTGTGCTGTGGTAAGTGCAGCGATAATGCAAAGCAACAAAAACAATAATGTAGTGTATACCATTTGTGTTGGTAATGATGAAAGGTGCGAGTAAGGCAAGCAAAATCTATTGCCTTGCGCTCAAATAGGTACTGTGGGAGAATTTGATGTTGGTTACATATAATATATATGTGTTGTATTTTGTAATTTGATTAAGTATTGGAAAAGTTACAGAAATGACAAATATCTACGAAAATATATATCACTGTCAAAGTTCAGGTAATTTTTCCAGTGCTGCCAAATTATTAAATCTTAAAGAATCTTTTAAAAAACTTGTAACATTCGAACTGAAAAGTTTATGAAAATCCCATATTAGACTTGGTGCATTTTTTAGTGCTGCCAAATTATTTAAATATTATTACCATAAAATATTAGGACCCATAAAATATTTTAATATGTAGTAAAAAATATTTTAAGAACTTTTATAAATTTGTACCAACGAAATATTTTCAGATTTATATTTTTAAATATTTACTAAAATGTGGAAGTGTTTTAAAATCTAAAATTTAGAAAATGGTTTTGTACTAAAATGCAAAAAAAATAGATACAAAAATTCAAATTTTGAAAATATTTTTAAAACCTGTAAAAATTTGTACTGAAACGGTCACGAAGTTTTTATAAATTTGTACTAAAATGAAAAAAAAAAAAATAGATACAAAAATTCAAATTTTGAAAATATTTTTATATCCTGTACAAATTTGTCCTAAACGGTCAGGAAATTTTTATAAATTTAAATCTAAATTTTTTTTAGTAAATATTTTTACAATTTGCAAAAAGAGTAGGATTGTACAAAAAAGAGTTGCAGAGCGGTTTAAAGCTTCAAATTTTGAAAGATATTAACCCACTTTTTTCTTAATCTGTAGGTACTAAAATAATAGAAGTGTTTTAACGTTTTAAAAAATATTTTTGAAAATTTGTATATTTGTACTAAAATGATGCATGCGTTTTTTTTTTAAATTTAAGACTTTGAAAAATATTTTTAAAGCTTTTTTAAATTTGTACTAAAATGGTGGACATTTTTTTTGACATTTAAAGCTTTGAAAAAAATATTTCTGAAAATTTTTACATTTGTAATAAAATCATGCAACTTTGTTTTTATTTAAAATTTTGAAAAACATTTTTAGAACTTTAACAAAGTTTGTACTAAATGACGTGAAAGTTTAATTTAGCAAAAATTATTTTTAGAAATTTTATAAATTTGTACCAATAAAATATTTTCAGAATTACTGGAGAAGTGTTTGAACATTTAAAATTTCTAAAATGGTTTTTGAAAATTTTTCAATGTGTGCTAAACTACAAAAAATTAAAAAAAAATTTATATTTTGAAAAATGTTTCGAGATCCTTCACAAATTTGTTCTAAAATGGTAAAATTGTGTACTAAAAACTTAAACAATTTTTCTGTGAATTTGTAGTAATTTTTTTTTTTTTTTAATTTCAAATCTTAAAATTTGCTTAAAAACTTTTTTTAGAACTTTTATAAATTTGAACTAAATTTAATAAATCTAAGTATATGAATTTTGAAAAATATTTTTAGAACTTTTACAAAATTTGTACTAAAATGTTGGGAAAGTTTTTAAAATTTCAAATATAAAAACTTCTTAAAACAGTTTATAGCACTTCAATATATAAAATTTTGTACTAAAAACTTAAACAATTTTTCTGTAAATTTGTACTAAATTTTATTTTTAAAATTTCAAATCTTAAAGTCTGCTTAAATACTTTTTTAGAACTTTTATAAATTTCAACTAAATTTAGTAAATCTAAGTACATATATAAATTTTAAAAAATAGTTTTAGAACTTTTACAAAATTTGTACTAAAATTTATTTTTAAAATTTCAAATCTTCAAGTTTGCTTAATACTTTTTTATAACTTTTATAAATTTGAACTAAATTTAATAAATCTAAGTACATATATAAATTTTAAAAAATATTTTTAGAACTTTTACAAAATTTGTACTAAAATATTGGGAAAGTTTTTAAAATTTCAAATATAAAAATTTCTTAAAACAGTTTATAGCACCTAAATATATAAAATTTTGTACTAAAAACTTAAACAATTTTTCTGTAAATTTGTACTAAATTTTATTTTTAAAATTTCAAATCTTAAAGTCTGCTTAAATACTTTTTTATAACTTTTAAAAATTTCAACTAAATTTAATAAATCTAAGTACATATATAAATTTAAAAAAAATATTTTTAGAACTTTTACAAAATTTGTACTAAATGTTGGGAAAGTTTTTAAAATTTCAAATAAAAAAATTTCCTAAAACAGTTTATAGCACTTCAATATATACAACTTTTTGTACTAAATTTTAAATACTTTTTTAAAGCTTTTATAAATTTCAACTAAATTTAATAAATCTAAATACCTAAATTTTGAAAAATATTTTTAGAACTTACATTTTTTTAAATTCGTACTAAAATTATTTTGAAAAATTTTAAATCTACTGAAACTGTAAGAAAAGGCCAAAGTTAAAAAAAAAATATTTTTTTTTCAAATTTGTACTAAAATTTTTGGAAAATATTTCTGAAAATTCTCAAGTGTTGTAATACGATAATAAGTTTTTTAAAATTTCAAATTTTTATTTCCTTTAATAAACATTCGACTCACGCTGCGTATCGCATAACCGTTAATTTTTAGCACTTTTTCCTTATTAGCATTCACAAACAGATTTTGCTAATTTTGTTTGATTTTTTATCTTTAACACCTCATGCGATTGTTTGTTATTTTATATTGTTCGCATTGTCTGCGCTGCTATTCTTTAGCAAATGTTTGTTACAAAAGACGGTTGAAACTAGATAAAAGAAAAAAATAATTATAAAATAAAAAAAAGCAAAGCGACATGCAAAGATGTAAAAAGAAATTACTTTGACTTTTTCTAGACACTTTTTGAAAGCATTTTTTTTTTGCATTTTTCCCGCAAAGTTTTCCGACAAACCGGCAAGTGAGTGCGAGTCTATTAGTCAAACCAAAGCACTGCTAGTCAGTCATTTAACTACCCGACAGATAGAAAGGCACTCTTTTAGCGATACGTCACACACCAGCGCTCGGTTAGACACGGCGTATGAGTGACTTTTTCACAATTTACTCAAGTGACACGTATGCGAAATGCTTAAGCACTCATATCTTCTGCTCATTGCACATTGTGTGCTTAAAGTGACAGCGCATTGTAAGCAATTGACAAATGTGCTACTCTTTACAAAAGCATTTTTTTTTTGCTTGTTTGATGTGGGAAAGCGCCGCTATAAATAGCAATATGTGATAAAAAAAAATGTGGAGCATATTTGTTTTTTTCCGCATTCGCTAGTAGAAAAATGCAGCACAGTGTGCGATTTTGAATAGGTGGAGGGCAAAATGGGACTTTTTAGAAGAATAAAAGCATATAAAAATTATGAAATGGATATTACACTTAAAAAATATTTAAAAATTAAAAAAAAATTTAAATAAAAAAATTATTTTAAAAGTTATTATTTTTTTTTAATTATGTTTAATTAAAACTATGGTAACTTTAACAAAAAATAAAAAGTTATGGAATAAGTTTTAACGATTTTCTGAAATTGCAATAATTTGGCAGCACTGAACAGTGTAGCAAGTCAACTTGGCAGCACTAAAAAGGTATAGCAAATCGAACATGCGATTTTTTCAAATTTTACCTCTTAAAATTTATTTGTGCAATACTGGCCTTGTTGAATATTACCCAACATTGAGGGGAAAATTGAAAAAAAAAAATTAAAAAAAAAATATTTTCAAAAAAATCTAAAAAATTTATTTAAAAAAATTTTTAATTTAATATTTTAAAAGCTACGATTTTTTCAAAATTTAAAATTCAGAAAAAAAGTTGCCATAATTTTACATACATATGTACTAAAAATTTCAAAATTTTCAGAAATCGCTTTTAAAATTTTAAATATTAGATAAAACACAGCTTTAGTACAAAATTAAACAAAAAATTACTAAATAAAATTTTAAATTAAGAAAATTGAAAAAATTTATTTTGAAAAAAATCTAAAAAAATAAAAGTTTTGGCTCTAAAAATATAAAAATTTTCACAAAACAACAAAAATTTTAAATAATAAAACAACATTTTAGTACAAATTTAAACAAAAAATTTGGAAAAAAATTCTAAATTTGAAGTTGTAAAAGTTTTTTTTTTTATTTTTAGGTAGTATTTTATTAAATCTCTAAAAATACCTACTTATTAAACATTTTAAAAAACTTTTTTACCATTTTAGTAAAAATTTGTAAAAGATCTAAAATTTTTTTCAAATTTTGAATTTTTAACAGATTTTCGCACCAAATTAAAACTTTCCAGAAATGTGTTTTTCAAACTCAATTTAAATTGGATAAGGAGTTATGTATTATAGCGACATAAGTATGTTAATTTTTCTTTCGTTTCATTTGCCTTGTATACTCTTGTAATTCGCAGTCAGTTTATGCAATATTTCAAAAACATGGTTAATGTTTTCAATCCAGGAAGGTGGTGGAAAATGAGAGGGTTTGTCTGTGGAGTAGAGGAGGCTGAGGAATAGGAAAAGTGGGAAGAGGATGAAGGGAATATGGAGCAGGGAGCGGAAGATTTTGGGGTTTAAGAAGAAGTTTTTCTGCATTGAGAATAAAATTTCATAGTGATTACTCTTCTATGATTATCTTACCACCACCGATCTATAACTTGAAGAATGATCAATATTTACCTGAAAAATAAAAAGAAAAAAATTATTATTAGGATTACATGAGATCGAATTTTTTGAAATTTATATGTTGTTATATTCAAAATATACAGCAAAAAAGTTACAAAAATTACAACATTTTGCTGGTAAAAAATAAAGCTTAATAAAATTTAAAAACGAAAAAACATCAACTGCGTTCAGCATGAAAATAACACAGTGCAACAGCCATTACACTTTTAAAACGACCTAGTAGAGATTGTTCATCTGGTCGAGTTACAATTTTCGACTTTTTACTTTTGACCTTGACCTTACCAAGTAAAGTGCCAAAGATAGTGTTCTTTTTTTTTTAATATTGTATGGGAACCCCCACAGGTGAGGCCTTAGGGGGTGTGTCACTGACATGGGTGGGTCGGCCCTACAAAGTTAGTGGGGGTCAGTCATACATTTTAATACGATTGGGGCACGCTGAATGGGTCAACTTAGACTTTTTCAAACTTTGGCGCTTAAAGCCAAAAGTATAAAGTCGGGACATCAGAATTGGTTTTAGAAGTATACTTCCATCGGCAAAGTATCTTATTTTGATCCCTAAAACACGATTTTCCTTGTCACTTGGGTGATTTTCAAATAGACCCGCCTTCTTACACACAGTACTGCTGTAGGGCGTTTGAGACCAAAAAATTTGGTTTTGGATTATGCTGCATATCTTGAAAACTTGAATTCCTTTTCAAAAAAAAACAAAAAACTGATATATTTCGGGAAAACCCGAAAAAATTTTCAAAAAACTTAACTTCCCGCGTAAAAAACATGTCATACCCTTTTCAAATAAACAAAATACTATAAATATTTCAAAAGTATCAACAATTCTCTACCCAAAACCGTTTAGAATTTCAAAATCGGCTGAAAATTTGATTTTTTTAAGACTTTTTTTCGACGAAAACTCTGAAAAAACGGTTTTTGGCCTTAAAACCACATTTTAGGGGTGTTACAAATCTTTTGAAGGGTATTTCGTGTATAAAGAAAGGGTCATTTTGGGGCCATATTGGGATAATTTTGGGATCATTTTGGTATCATTTTAAGGTCACATTGACGTCATTTTGGGGTCATTTTGGGGTCAATTTGGGTTCATTTTGGGGTCACATTGGGATAATTTTGGGGTCATTTCGGAATCATTTTGGGATCATTTTAAGGTCACATTGGGATAATTTTGGGGTAATTTTGTGGTCAACTTGGGGTCATTTTGAGATCGTTTCGGGGTAATTTTTAGGATCATTTTTGGATCAATTTCAGGTCATATTGGGATCATTTTTGGGGTAATTTTAAAATGATGTGCGGATACACATCAAACATCACGGAGTACTTGGTATTCACGTTTTTATTTTCTTTTTCAAATAAGCTCAGCTAATCTGCTGCTGTATAATTAAATAGTAATTACCACTTAGCTAGCAAAACTAGTCGAATATATCAAAAGTCTCAAGAATAGAATTGAAGTAAATAAATTGTACACACGACCTGTCGACGTTTATTGCCGAGTGACAGCGCAGCATCACAAACAAATCAAAAAATTCTAAAAACTGGCCAGAGCATACGTTGTGGCGACTCATTTGATTAGATGCAATGCAAGTGTGATTACATACATCTAAAATGCAACACTGTTGCACAGCTGAGGCGCGTGTTGATGGCTGCTTGATTGCTGTCTGATTTATGCCTGCACTCAGCGCGGCAGCATAATAAAGCTGTCGCTTGGTGCTTGACCGCTACAGTAACTATGTAAGTGGACAGTGGCAGTGCGACAGCGGTAGAGGTTCTAAGCGCCTTATAGTGCGGGAAAACTATCAACAAACACTGTCGATTCTATTCGATGATGTTATCGATGTAGTGTCACTGACTATCGATAGCCTTAAAATTTTACTCCCATTTTTTTTACAAAATAAGGAACAAAACATCTATATGTTTTTCTAATTTTAGACCTCGGTATAGTGAGCTATACAAGATTTTTTGATAACTATCGATAGCATGTGATCATTTACTATCGGCAATCTCGACTATCATAAATATGCGAACTCTAGGTTATTCAAGCAGAATTCAAAAAATAAATTGCGATGAGTGAGTGAAGTAATAAGTTAATTTTAAAGCGCAAATAACAAAAAATTTAGTACGGCACAGTGGGCTATTTCACAAAAACCGAAGAAATTTTTAGGGCCCACTTTATAACAGCTTTTCCCGTACATACATTTATCCACTACTATTCGGAAACGCCTCACTTTTAAATGAAATTTGGTATGCAGAGTGCATTCTCAGTCCATCATAAAAATGTAAATAGGTGGCAACCCTGAAAAAAACCATCACTAGTGGCAACACCGAACCATCCCTAGTGGCAACACCGAACCACTAGGGATGTGTTTTTTTCAGGCTTGCCACCTATGGTTCGGTGTTGCCACTAGGGATGTTTTTTTTCAGGGTTGCCACCTATTTAGATTTTTTAAGGAAATGAAGTGAGATAGGCTTATATGGATAGTCAAGGAAAGGTCATAAATCATAATTAAAAAAATGTTACGAATTAGTAAAAAAAAACTTAGGGTTGCCACTTAAAAAAAAAACAGACTTCAGAACTCGAGAACAGCTTAACCGATAATTCAATAATTCTTTTTCTGCTTGTTTTCTATAACAACAGGATAGGTTTTGGCAAACAAAAAAATATTTGGGTTGCCACCTTTTTTTAATTTAGATAGAAAATTTATAAAAGAAAATATTTATATTATATATATATTGATTTCTGTTTTCTGAGACGGTATGTAGAAACTCCCATTGCAAATAAATTCAATCAGGGTTGCCACATGTTTGAAATTTTTGAGCTTAATCAAGATATAGGGTTGCCACCTTATCCTATAATATTTTTTCCTCTGTGTATTCACAGTTATCTTGCAAACGACTTGATAGATTTAATGCATATTTATATGCAGTTAATATGTTTTACATATTTCAAGATTTTATACTTAAGTGCTTGAATGTTTTTAGGGTTGCCACCTGTTTGAAATTTTTAAAAACTATTTTAAATGCACCAAAATGGGTAAAAATCAAATAAAAGGTATTTTTCATTTTATTTCCTCAACAAAAAAATGTCGCCTGGTTACCATTGTTGTTGTTGTTGTTGTAACGAGGTGTAGTCCTGCCAACGCGTATTTTTCCTTAACCTAATTGTCATCAATATCTTCTAACGGGAGTCCAAGGAAACTAGCAGTTTCAATAGGGTTGGACCAAAGAGAGATGGGTGTTAGAAGAGTGGGCTCAAATGAGCAAGAAAATAAGTGATTGGTATTGGTTACCATTCAGGGTTGCCACCTTATCCTATCATATTTTTTCCATATCCTCTATTATCTAGAGAACGAATTGACATTTTTTTTTTATAAAATTTCGTTTATAGCCAAGACGTTGTTTTTCAAACTCTCCTACTTAAGTTTCTCCAGTTTGGATATTTTTACAGCGTTGCCACTTATCTGATTTTTTTAATTTGAAATCAGATATAATAAAATGGGTATAAAACGAAAGTTTTTTTTAGGCATCATCTAATAAACATTATCATTTACTCAAAAGTACAAACAATTGCTAGCTATGATTTTACAAAGTAATTTTGAGCAATTTTTAGTCTAAAAAGCCCACAGTGCGTTTGTTACCGAAGACGAATAAACTCTTCTGCGACCAAAAAATAGTCAAGAAAGACGTTTAATGTGAGAATCGCTGTCATGTTGGAAGTGGAAAGATGTCAGGGGAGAGTGATTGCAGTGAAGTGTTGAAAATGATAAAAAAACATAATCAAGAGTGCTAAAGCTACAGATTCATTAGCAAAATATTTTTTATTTTTCATTATTTTGAAATTTTAATTTTTTTTTAATTCAAAAAAAATTAATTTCATCAATCCTCCAAAATCTTGTCCTCTATTGTCGTTGTTCTTTCGTTGCACATTCCTTTAACGTTTTTTTACGAGGTAATTGACATCAATAAATCAATTAAGCAACACTTTTAAAAATCTTCCCCAGCTGTTGGCATATTCCATTATTGATGGAGATGTTTTTCTTTCGTTCGCTATTTTATTGCAGCAAAGGTGGGCCATTGATTAATCACCGTAATTTTTTGCTGTTTTTATAGCTCACAAATTCTTGTATGTATAGTGTTGGCTACTGGAGTTACCGCTAGTCGGCAATTAAATATTTTACGTATTCATGTTGTGCGTGTTTTTTTCGAAAAAAAAAAACTTTGCTGGTGTTGTAAAAGAAGCCAACTACAAATTGTTCTCTGAAAAATTTATAGTTGGTAATAAAAAAAGCGCATTTCAATTTAAGTTGATTTTTTTTTTTTAATTTTTATTACAACTTTTAAAGCTTGCGCTAAAGCTCGAAAACTTCCGCGTTGACACATACAATTTTTTTTCTTTCGATTTGTGTTTTTTTTTTTTTCAAACTTATGTTCTTTGTAGGCGTTGGTACTTATGTTAATGATGTTTTAATGTTAACAATTTTTATTAGTCAGTTTCTTTTTTGTTTTTGTAATACAGTTAAAGGTTTGGTCAGTCAATACACGCTAAAAAGCTGGCAACCATAGGTATACGATGGCATCATGGTAGACACCTGAGTTTAGCATTCCAAATATTGTGAGTTCAATTCTCGGTAAAGGCAATATGGCAAGTTTGGTGAGGCAACGTGAGTGTGGTGTAATTCTAAAAGTTTGCGATGGCATTATGGTAGACATCTTAGTTTAGCATTCCAGATATGGTGAGTTCGATTCTCGGTGAAGGCAATATGAGAACTCTGCACACTAGTTAATTTTTTATTTTTTTTTTTGTGATTTTGGCTTAATTTTTTTATATTTTTTTTTTCAACTTTTTATTTTTTTTTATATTTAATTTTTTTATTTTTTATTTTTTTTAATTTTTTTTTTTTGATTATTTTTTATTTTTTTTTATTTTTTTTTTTTTAAATTTCTTTTAAATTTTTTTTATTTGCCTTTAAATTTTTTCTATTTTTTTCTTATTTCTTTATTTTTTCTTATTTTTTCTTTTTTTTCTTTTTTCTTATTTTTTATTTTTTTTTTCCTTTTTTAAATTTCTTTATTTTTTACTTCTTTTTGGTGTTAAAATAACACTTATTTTAGTTTATATATAGAGCCAACACCTTGAAGTGTTGTTTTGACGCCAACCTTTTTTTGCGCTAAAAACTCGAAAACATGTTAATAATTAAAGTCTCTTTCATTCTCATTCCACAACAAAAACTGTGAGTTGGTTTCTTTTAAATTTTAGATTTAAAATCACTCTAATTTATCAATCAATTTGTCAGCAGAAACAAAAAGGGGCACAAGCCAGTCACTCACAGAATATAAAAGTTGAGGAAGAAGCGCATTTTATTGCACTAATACTAACTGCAACTTCCGGTGACAATATAAACAATAAACAAAAGTTATAAAAAGCAATAAAATTGTATAAATGGCGAAAGTTTACTAAGAAGAAACACTTTTAAAAATTGAGCACCAAAATGAGTGAGATAATTTAAAAGAGGTGAAGTTGGAAAGCGGAAGATGCAGTAGGTATAGTGGGATACATATTTTTTTTAATTTTTTTTTCTCTATTTTTTTTATTTTTCTATTTTTTTTTACTTTTCTATTTTTCTTATTTTTCTTATTTTTCTATTTTTTTATTTTTCTTATTTTTCTATTTTTTTATTTTTCCTTTTTTTATTTTTCTATTTTTTTTTTATTTTTCTATTTTTTTTATTTTTCTATTTTTCTATTTTTTTTTATTTTTCTATTTTTCTATTTTTTTTTATTTTTCTATTTTTCCATTTTTTTATTTTTCTATTTTTTTATTTTTCTATTTTTTTTATTTTTCTATTTTTTTATTTTTCTATTTTTTCTTTTATTTTTCTATTTTTTTTTTACTTTTCTATTTTTTTTATTTTTCTATTTTTGTTTTATTTATCTATTTTTTTATTTTTCCTTTTTTTACTTTTCTATTTTTTTTGTTTTTCTATTTTTTTATTTTTCTATTTTTTTTTTATTTTTCTATTTTTTTATTTTCCTATTTTTTTATTTTTCTATTTTTTTATTTTTCTATTTTTTTTATTTTTTATTTTCCTATTTTTTTTTTTTTGTTTCTTATTTTTCTATTTTTTTTTTGTTTATTTTTTTATTTTTCTATTTTTCTTGTTTTTTATTTTCTTTTTCTATTTTTTTATTCTTTTCTTATGTTTTTTTTCTAATTTTTTCAAATTTTTTTACAGCTTTTAATATTTTTTTTATATTATTTTATATTTTAATTTATTTTTTGAGTTGTATTTTATTCTAGTTTTTATTTTTTTTTTCATTTTTAATTTTTCCCTTTTTTATTTTTTATTTAATTTAATTTTTTTTTTTTCTTATTTATTATTTTTTTAGGTGTTATTTATTTTTCATTTTTTTATTTATATATTAACTTATTTTTTTTTTTTCATTTTTTTCTATTTTTTTATTTTTCTATTTTTTTATTTTTCTATTTTTTTATTTTTTTTTTTTTTTCTATTGTTTTTTTTTTTCTATTCATTTTGTTTTTTTTTTTATTTTTTTTAGCACATATTTTAATTTCATTATTATGGTTTTTTTAATCTTTTCTTTAGTTTTTATTTTATTTTCACGGTCACCGTTTTCAATTTTTGTTCATTATCTATTTAAATTGTGAATTTTTTAAAAAAAATTTATTTTTTTTTTTTGCTTGTCTTTTTTTTTATTTTTTATTTTGTTCTTAGGTTTTTTTACTGATTTTATTTTTCATTTTTTTCCTTATATTTTTATTTCTTTTTCCTTTTTTTCTTCGTTTTGATTAATATTTTTTTTTTATTTTATTATTATTTTTTATTTAATCTAATTTTTTTTGCAATTTTTTTTAGTCTTATCTATTTTTTTAATTTAGTTTTTTTGCTTAATTCTTTTATGATTTTTTTTTACTTTATTTTTTCATCTTTTTTATTCTTAATTTTAAAAAAAAAAAAACTTTTTTTTGTTTTCAAAAAAAGCTTTATATTGTATAAAAATTTATTACATCACTAAAAATAAATACTTCAAGGTCCTACCAAAGTCACTACCAATTCTGGTCGCCTTTCTTCACGCCTAATTTGTTGCATTAAATTGTGTGTTACTCAATAATTTTTCACATTTGTTTGTCACTGAGGGTCTGGCAACGAGCAAAGAAATCTGAAGCATTTTACGTTCATTGTTGGCGCCGAAAAACATTGTTCAAGGATTTCAAAAATGCAGAAAACACACATTTTGAATGTACAACAAGTAGTCGTAAATATTTAAATTACAATTTAATATCAAATTATTTGCTATTTAATGTTGAAAAGGTGCCAATTTATTTGTGTAAATTTTGAGATAAATTTTGTCATATTCGTAAATACCAAAAATACATACATATGTAGCTCTGTGGAATTTTCAAAAGTTTTCAAGATGACTTAAGACATTTTTTTTCTTTTCTACCAAAGTCAAAACGAAATTAGCTCACGACAAACTGGGCTAGCAATATCACAGCACGTCTAACCTCAAATGAAGCTGTCACGTACAAGTGCCAAAGTGCAAGCAACACTTAACCAAGGAATGTATGAAATATTTTATTCAAATGCTACACTTTTCGCTTAAGAGATCCACAAAATAAGTGGAACAATTAGCACAGTCGTCTAAACAAAACAATTAAAAAGAATATGCGAAAATATTTTCACTATGCAAACTTGCCATAGTTTTGCATTTTCAAGGGTTAATTGCGCGTGCAACACTAGTCCACACCTCAAATAATTGGTGGCTGCTATTTGTTTATTTACTTACTTAGTCGAGCATTTTTTATTTATTGTTGCTGATTTTTTTATTTTCAAATTCATTGCTTCAATTAGCTATTTAATTTTGCATATTATTTAGCTAAATTAACTTCGATTTACTTGCGGGTAGTAAATTTTTAAGTAATCAGATACTCAATCTTGTATTATGCAAATTAAATTTTGTAACGTAGGCGCTCTCTTGACAAAAGAATGCATGTGGAAATTTATAAATTTTGAGACAATGGGTTTAGTTGGTTAAGGTTTCAAGGGGATATGTCATTTTTTTTTTTCTTTCAGTTTTTTTATTTCATTAATTTATTTTTCTTATTTTTTTAATATTTTTTTTTACTTTTTTTTAACACATTTTTATTTTATTTTATGTTATTTTTTTTTATTTTTTCTTTTTGAATTTTTTTCCAGAATTTTTTTAATTTTTTTGTTTTTTAAGTTGTTTTTTTATATTTTTTTTGTAATATATTTTTTATTTTATTTTTTTATTTAATCAATTGTTTAGGAATTTTTTTATTTTTATTTTTACTTTTTATTTTTTTTTCATATTTTCTCAATTTCTTTTAATTTTTATATTTTTTATATTTCTTTTTTTAAATTTTTTAATTTTTTATATATTTTTTTTTTTAATTTTTACATTTTTTTTTAATTTTCTATATTTTTTTAATTGTTTTTATTTTTTTAATTTTTTTCTATTTTATATTTTTTTTTTATTTGAAAAATTGTAATTAAGAAATTTTGTTTTTAATTTATTAAATTTTTTTTTGTTTGTGAAGAAGTTTTGTTTTAACATTTTTAAAATTTTTTTTTTTAATTTTTTCAATTTTTTTTTTTTTTTTTTCAAATTGTTAATTAATTAATTTTTTCGAATTTTTAATTTGTTTTATTTTTTTTTAATTTCTTATTTTTCAATTTTTTATTTTGTTTTTTAATTTTTATTTTTTTTTAAGTTTTTATTTTTTTTTCAATTTTTAATTTTTTTTTTTATTTTTTATATTTTTTTTTTAATTTTTTATATTTTTTTATTTTTTAAATTGTTTTTAATTTTTAATTTTTTTTTCTATTTTTTATTTTTTTTGTTTTTTGTTTTATTTTTTATTTTTTTATTTTTCTTTTATTTTTAAAATTTTTTTTTCTTTTATTTTTTAAATTTTTTTTTATATTTTTTTATTGTTTTCTATTTTTTATTTGTGAATTTGTCATGAAGGAGTTGAAGAAGTTGAATTAGGTTTCAAGGGGATATGTAATTTTTTTATTTTTTATTTTTTTTAAATTTTTTTCTTAAATTTTTTTTTATTTCTAATTTTATTTATTAACTATTATATTTTATTTAATTAAATTTTATTTTTTTTTTTGTTTTTATTTTTATTATATTTTGTACTTTATTTTTTTGATTAATTTTATTAATTTTTTTTATTATTTTTTGTTTTACTTTATTTATTTATTTTTTACTTTATATATTTGTTATTTTACTAATTTTTTTTTTTAATCAGTTTTTGTTAAAAAATTGTTTTTAATGAAATGGTAGTTACGAATCGTAATTACTTTCAAAAGATTGTAATTACCTTTAAAATTAAAATTTTTTTGTTTTCTTTTATTTCATTTTATTTTATTAAATTTTTTTTATTTTATCTTCGTGTTAGTTAATTTTTTTATTTTCTCATTATTCTATTTTTCGCACATATGTATTTTTTCCAAAAATCTGCAAAGCGTTTTTTTTCGCTTCAAATTTACATTTGCTTGCAATTTGATTGGTCACTCAACTGGGTCATAATTTATAGATCCGATTAAAAAACAATTTGTCAACGACAGCTACACGAGCACAACACATGCATCGAAGTACTAAGTACATGAACATAAATTAATAATGAGAGCTTGCAATCTAATGCAAATTTAAAAATATGTTAAGTAAATATGCCTGGGGTAAGTTACCAAGGACAAGCGTGAATGAATAAGTTGATACTAAAAGCAATGAAATGAAAAACAATATAAACAATGAAGAGATTATAAAAAGTGTTCTGACATTAAAAGTTATATAAGTGGATCAAAAAGCAGTAGACAATTTATGGTCAGAGAAAGAGCTAGCTGATGATAATGAACTAATGTTTAACTTTATAAGAAGCAACCCTACTTTTTGGACTGAGGAATATTGGATGTTTGCTTTTTGGTCCCAACAGTTAGTCTTGGAACACTTTCTATGATCTTTTTTTTACGCCTGCTTTCTTTGGTTATGTGTTTCAAAAACATCAGCATAGTTGGAACACTGATACCAGGTTTCCCAATAGAAAGTGTATCGTCATCTGGTTCTGAGCTATGTTTCAAGTTTCTAGCATCTATTTCAGCATAAAGTTGCCTTAAGGGCAATCCCAAGATTCCTTCATATAAAATATGCTGTTATTTTTTGAGAGAAAGCAACATTAAGGGACCACGAAGCCAGCATAAAAAGAAAACAAGAGATATTAGCTGCCTTAATAAAAAGAAAGCCCTGAAGACATCAACAGTATTAATCGTTATTTAATAGGAATTTCCAAAATGTTATGAGAAAGAAAAATTTTCAAGGCGACAAAGCATAAACACTTTAGGATATTGTGCGTCACAAACTGCTACTGAAATTGCAACAAAGTCTGTCCAGCAAAAAAAAAATAAAAATAAAACACCTTAATAAAACTATGTGAAGAAAAATGCACACGCGAAAGTACATAAAAATTATAAAACAACAAAAAACGGTAGCCACGCAAAGAAGAGAGGAAGCATGAAATGCTTTGACCTAAAAGCAGTGCTACCGGAGAACTTTCAGAAATTTGTAAAAATAATTTTTTTATTGGATTAAAAATGGATCTCTTTTAAGCTTAGAAAAAATCGATCTATTTTTTTTTTCTCAGAAAAGAAGTTTTAAAAATCCCAGCGGGTTTCTCGACAATTTCTAAAGTTTTTGGGTGTGCTGAATCCGAATTTGAATCAGATTTTTCGGCTCACACTAGGCTGTCTCTGTAATTTAAACATTTTTGTGGGGTCAAGGAACTATAACTTAAATTTGGGTATAATTAGTTATAAAACAAAAAATATTAAAAACTAAAAATTGTTCACTAGAAAAAAATGAATTATGAATAAAGCTAAGGCTTAGCTAATGTGTACAACAAGAAATCCTAGCCATACGTTAATAGCAACAGAATGCCGCTTTGGGTATATGCACTTAGATTAAGAATAACATTTTTCAATAAAACTAACAACAAAAATAGGCGGAAACATAGCTGCAATTTACCTGCAGACACACTAAGCAGTGTTTGGTGTAATGGTTACACACTGTGGTTTAGAAATTCCTAATCTTCTCCCCTTGGTTCGATGACCAGTAAAGGTGATGAAAAATTTCTAAGCAACAAAATACAAAGCGGTTCGACAAGATCCTTCAACAAGGTCGAAATTGTAATCATCGTAGTTGGTATTGTATGTTGCATTTTTCAACTTGTTTTCGCCAAAACTCAAAAAGAATAGTTTGATAAAAATTATTCGACTGTTCAAAAGTCCACAAAATTTTAAAAGTTCGTGAATATAATTGTCTTAATCTTTTTAATAAATCTCAGCATTTTTTTAAAAAGCTATTCAACAAAGAATTCTAGTTTTTTAAATTAATCAACGTAAAAACATAATTATTGATTATTTTTTTCTCTTTAAATCTTCTTAATAAATCTTAGCATTTTTAACGCATTAAACAACAGAAAGATTTTTTAGGAGTTTTTTTTTATTTGTCTCTAAAACTTTTTTAAAAATTTTAGCATTTTAAAAAGATTAATCAACAAAGAAGTCTATTTGTAAAATTTTCTTATTTTTTTTTTTTACATAAATAACAGTTACTTGAGGGAGAAATAAATGAATTAACAAATTAATCAATTGAAAGATTTATTTAGAAATTTTTTTTAGTTCTAAATTAATCTTTGATTAATCGTTTTAATTAATCTTGGAATTTTCAATCAATAAAGCAAAAAAGTGGGATTTTTTAAGTAACCTAACCCCAACCTATTTTGGAGCCCTTTATGTTTATAGCAAATAGCAGTAGCCAATGTTGGTTGCCTTTTGATCACAAAAATATTACCACTGACACTGCCGTTGTCATTCTACCAACAAAATGCAACGGAGATGTGGTTGCTGCGGTCATTATTGTTAGTATTACAAACATTCATACATTTGTCCCCACTCTTGCTACTGCGTGCAACATTAATGCTCTCACACACACCACCTAGTTATTGTTTTACTCGAAGCCATCATCTGCTTTCCCCTTTGGTAAATTATGTTGTTGCGCTCAGGCAGCTGTTGATGGCTTAATTGCATTTATTGTGTAATTTGTTCTTTCACTAACACCGCCGTGCCAGC
This sequence comes from Campiglossa producta, assembly GCA_964058755.1. NCBI lineage: Eukaryota > Metazoa > Arthropoda > Insecta > Diptera > Tephritidae > Campiglossa > Campiglossa producta. Next base: position 105,128,292 of record CAXKVI010000005.1, read on the forward strand.
AATCGCTTGTCAGCGTTCCTAGAGCCGCCTTGACTTGTTGCAAGGCTTCAACCGCTTGCATCTTCCCACAAATTAATCAGCAAAAATTTCAGAAAATTTACTCGCAGCATAAACATTTTTTTTTGTTATTAAATGTGTGGCATGCAAACATTATTTATTTATAATTTTCTCACAATTTTCTGAGATTTTAATTTCTTCGCACCGTCATTCACTTAAGCAAATTGAATTTGTCTGCTTTGTAATTGCATAGCCGTCAACAGCATACAGGAATTTTGTTGGATGAAGAAAAAACTGAATAAAAAAATCTTAAAAATTGCGTTTGGGGGGAGGAAATGAAAAAACGGAAATGGAGTAAGTGAAATAACAACTCTCTTCTTTGAGTAGGAGATAGTGAATCGGCTACTAGAGATACTATGAATTAATCAAAAAAAAAGATTTATTTAGAGGGATGTTTATAGATCTTAATTAATCCTTAATTGGTAGTCTTAATTAATCTTAGAATTTTTAACCTATTAAGCAACAGGGAGATCTTTTCATTAATCAATCTTATCATTTTTAACAAATTAATCAACAGAATGATTTATTTGTTTATTTTAGTTATTGATTAATCGTTAACTAAAAGTCTTAATTAATCATAGAATTTGCAACCATTAATCAAATTAATCAACAGAAAGATCTATTCATGAAATTCCTTTATTTCTTTCCAAATCTCCTTGTAAAATTTGCCATTATTTAAAAAATTAGTCAACAGAAATATTTATTTATTTCTCGCTTTTTAAAAAATTAGAATCTAATTAATCTTAGAATTTTTAATCAATCTTATCATTTTAAAAAAATTAATCAACATAATGATTTATTTATTTATTTTAATTATTGATTAATCGTTAACTAAAAGTCTTAATTAATCATACAATTTTCAACCATTAATCATATTAATCAACAGAAAGATCTATTCATAAAATTCCTTTATTTCTTTCCAAATCTCCTTATAAAATTTTCCATTATTTAAAAAATTAGTCAACAGAAAGATTTATTTATTTCTCTCTATTTAAAAAATTAGAATCAAATTAATCTTAGAATTTTTAACCTATCAAGCAACAGGGAGATCTCTTCATTAATCAATCTTATCATTTTAAAAAAATTTATCAACATAATGATTTATTTATTTATTTTAATTATTGATTAATCGTTAACTAAAAGTCTTAATTAATCATAGAATTTTCAACCACTAATCAAATTAATCAACAGAAAGATATTTCCAAATCTTCTCGTAAAATTTGCCATTATTTGAAAAATTTGTCAAAATAAAGATTTATTATATTTAGATTATTTAAATATTTATTTATTTATTCTCTCTATTTCTCTCAAATTTAAAAAAGTTAATTCAGAGAACGATTTTTTAAAAGAATTTTTTTATTTCTCTCTAAATAGACTTTAACATCTAAGGATTTTTTAACAAAGTAATCAAAAGAAAAATTGACTAATAGGGCTTTTTCAGTTGTTAATTAATCATCGAATTTTCAACCAATTAATCAACATACACATTTCCCTCATAGATTTTAGTATTTTTTAACAAATTAATCGACATGAAGATTTTTTCAGATTGATTTTTTTCGCTTAAATCTATATGAAAAATGATTTTTAAAAAAATTAAACAGACAGATTTATTTGTGAGATTTATTTATTTTTCTTCTTCCATAAAAAATTAATTTATAAGTGAAATAAATAAAATTCCTTCAAAAAAAATTTTTTTTAATTAATCAATAGAAAGATTTATTTAGTGGGACTTTTTAAGCTCGTAATTAATTTTTAATTAATCGTCTTAGTTAATCTTACAATTTTCAACCAATTAAGCACCAGGTTTTCATGAGTTTTATTTTTGTTCTCGCTTAAGAACAATCTTCTTTTCCAAAAATTCTAAATTTTAAATCAATCAAAAGTTAAAATATTATTTTTTTTTTAATTTTTTTTTTTTAATTTTTTTTCAATTTTTTTTTTTTTTTTTTTTTTTTTTTTTTTTTATACGACCGAAATATGCAATTATCTGCAAATGCAATTATGTAGCTCGTTATCATAAAATTAAGTATGCCAACTAACTAACAAGAAAATATAAAAGTCCACAAGTCAAAGAGTAGGCACGTAATTCAGTTGAGTAGCTACAGTTAGGGTACATATGAATTTGTATATCTAGTAGTCATGTACTTATGTTCTTGGCCCACTTTTAAGTAAGCGTAAACAATGTAAGCACGAACAGCAACTACAATCACAAAGCTAACCATTATTTGATAACAAAACAAAACTGCAGATATTAAAATAATATTACAAAAAAAAAAAAAAAAACAGCTGGTCACAGAAAAAAAAAAAATTTAAATATGTATGCACCAAAAAGAAATGAACCTTACAGTTGTGATCATACAAAAAGGAACAGAAGCGCTCATAGATCAAATAAATATAAAAAAATTTAAACACAAATTTTTGTAACGCAAAAAAAAAAAACAGGGCAAAGGATGAAACTGATTAATTAATTCGCTTGCGTTCAAAGCAGTTTATGTCCTAGTTGTAGTAAAATTATAAGTTTTCAACGTTAAACATGCAGTTTTCGAACTTTGAAGAGCTGTGCTCGTATGGACACAGTGGGCGTAATGGGTTAAATCAGAATTTTTGTAAAGGCAAAAATGGGAATCTACTGGGCCGATTTCTCTAATTTAAATTTAAAAATTACATATGCGTGCAACAGAAGGATATAGGCGTACTTTTAAAATGAAATGTTAATAACAAAAAACTAAAAACGAAAAATTCGAAATGCTCAAAAAAAAAAATAAAATAAAAAAGCTAGAAAGTAGCACCAAAAAACTTTTTCGTCTTTCACAAAATCGAGTTGCTTTTATTGTTCCTCATCATTATAAAAGTCAAAATGTTCGCTCATTTGCGCCAATTTAGCATATACCTTGAATCATACAGCGTAAAAATAAAAAATAAAATAATTGACAAAACATCATGCCAATAGCCATTCATTCTTGTTCTATAAACAAGTCTTTGTTGTGGTCTTCATTTTATCGACTAGTCATTGACAGCAGCGAAAAAGAAAGTGGCTGCCGGCTGAGACAAAGCAGGCTTTCTTTATTTTTAATTTTTTTTTTTCATTTAACTCCGTAAAACATGACCATCCTTTCACTTTATTTCAAAACATTCTTGTCTAGAAATTCGTGTGAAGGTGAAGGTGGTGGCCAGGCCAAGAAGATCACACTAAAGTTCAGTTAAAAGTCGTAAAGCATGAAAGCGTAGCATGAAGACATGTTCGATCGCTGCTGTTTCGTCTTCTTCTTCTTGTTCTACTACTTTCCGTTCTTTTTCTGTTCGATAATAATTACTGCACTTATAAACCATTTCAATTATCGAGCATTTAAATTGTTAAAGAAAACAACTTAAAGAAGAAGCGTAGCAGCTTTGTTTGTGGCATCAACCCTGCTCATTGTGAGTCTTTGTCTTGAGTTTCGCGGCTTGCCTTTGGTCTCGCATATGGCAAGTTGGCAAAAGCGTGCAGTAATGAGATAAAAAAATTCTACATTTTAAAGTGTTTTTTTTTTTCAAGTTGCTTTAGCTCTACAACATTTTGCGCTACATTGGTCACTTTAGCTTTCTTCTGCGGTTTAAAGAGACTGTGACAGAGTCAAGTGCATACAAAAGTGATGGTTGTTTGTTTTTTTGTGACATCGCACAGTGGGACATTAAATTTAATGTCATTCTATTTGATTTCATTTTATTTATTTTTTTTTTATTTAAATTTTTTTATTTTTTTTTTATATTTATATTTAATTTTTTTATTTTTTTTTATATTTTTTTTTGGATTTGTTTTTTTTTTTTACTTTTTTTTTTTTTTTTAATTTTTAAGTTTTTAGTTTTTTTATTTATTTTAATTCAATTTTTTGTTTTATTGTTTATGTTTTATTTTTTTATCTTACTGTCCTTTTTTATGTTATTTTTTATCATTTTACATCATTTTATATTACGTTATTTTTTATTACTTTACTTTGTTTAACTTTTTGTTTTATTTTTATTTATTTTTTATTTTATTTTTTTTTACTCTATTTCATTTCATTTTATTTTTATTTTTTTACTTTTTTATTTTGTTTTACGTTATTTTGTTTGAGTTTTTTCATTTTTTATTTTTTATTCTGTGTGTTTTATCTTTTTTCTTTTATTATCGTTCTTTATCTTTAAATTTTATTTATTTTTGACTTTTTTCTATTTTTTACTTTTTCTATTTTTTTGCTTTTTTATATTTTTTAACTTTTTTATTATTATTTTTTTTGCTTTTTATCTTTTTGATGCTTTTGCCTTTTTTAAGTTTTAATAATTTTTTTTTTTATTATTAATTTTTATCAATTTATTTTTTTTTGTATTTTTTTTATCTTTTTTTATTTTTATTTTCATCTTTTTTATTTTTTTTTTTTATTTTTATCTTTTCTTATTTTTTTTATTTTTATCTTTTTTATTTTTTATTTTTTTTTTATTTTTATCTTTTTTATTTTTTTTTTATTTTTTTCTTTTTTATTTTTTTTTTTATTTTTATCTTTTTTATTTTTTTTTTTATTTTTTTTTTTTTATCTTTTTTATTTTTTTTTTCTTTTTTTTTCTTTTTTATTTTATCTTTTTTTTTATTATTATCTTTTTTTTTCATTTTGCTTTACTTTATACTGCTTTGTCTTATTTTATTTTATTTTGTTTTATTTTATTTTATTTATTTTTTTACTTAAATTTTTCAATTTAATTTTTTATCTATTTTTTTCTTGTTTTTATTTTTTTATCTTCTTTTTATTTTTTATCTTTTTTTTATTTTTTGCCTTATTAGTTTACCAATTTTAATTCCTATTTTTATAAATTTTTTTTAGTTTACTTTTATTTTTTCTGTTTTTTGTGCTTTATTTCGTTTTATTTCACTTAATTTTTTTTTGGTTAATTTTTTGATTTTTTTTTTAACCTTTTTGTTTTATTTTATAACATTTTTTTGCATTTTTTCAATTTTAATTTTTTTTCTTTATTATTATTTTTTTTAATTTTATTATTAATTTTGTTAAATTTTATTATTATTATTATAATTTTTTTTTTTTTGTAATTTTATTATTATTATTACTTAATTTTTTTTTTTCTACTTACATATATCTAACCCACAGTGCTTCATTAATCTGATGCTCTTTGTTTGCTAAATCGCTATGATGATTTTTTTGTTGATTTTATCTAGTCCACTTTATACCTTTTCTCTTTTTTTTATAGAATAAAATTTACTTTTATTTCAACAGCAAATAGAAAATCAGCAAACAAAATAGTTTGTTTTTATAACGTGCCTTTGTTATCTAGCAAAAGTTTTTTTTTTTTTTTCAACAAAACCTTTATTGCTAGTCTCGATATTATTTACTATCTGTAGATAATTTCGATGCATTTTGTGATTTCTATCAAGTTTTCCATTGGTCGAAATTCCTAATAGGCCTCATAATTTCGGCAAATTTAGTGCTTGGCCAATGTGGAAGCAGTGGAAGAGCCACATATATTCAAAGGAATATGCAAAAAAACCGTTTTTGAAGTACGTTATTCCCGATGATGCTTCATTTTATGAGGAGATGCATGATTTGAGAACATCACTTTATAAGTTCAAAATTATACCTCTGCATTTACTCTTACCATGACTACTGATTTTTATTCCATTTATGTAGTTATGACACAATACTTGGCTTACCTGAAAAGATAAGAACAGAAAACAAATTTTTTAAATATAATTATTTTTTTTCCTGACTACGTATTTATGAACCCATGCATCTCAAAGAGTATGGACTCGTCCATCATATGAAAATTCCAAATAATATTTTCTACTATTCAAAGGAAGTACTATTGCCTCTTAAATATTTTACTTTTAATGTTTACAAATAGTTTGAATTTTTTAAAGTTTATAATGAATTTTGTTTAAGATGCTTGATGATTTTTTTTTAAATAATTTTTAATGAATTTTTTCTTAGTGATTTTTTGAGAGCTTATGTTAGTTAAATTTTTTATAATTTTAAACAAAATTTTTTTATAGTTTTTAAATTGTTTTTTGTTTTTTTTTTTATAGTTTTTTTTATGAATCTATTTGAATGTAATTAGTTTTTTAATGATTTTTTTATATTCTAATGAATTTTTAATAGTTCAAATGATTTTTTTTTTAGTTTTTTAATGAATTTTTTACGGCTTTTATATGAATTTTTTATTTTCTTTTTTTTCATTTTTTAATAAATATTTTTATTTTGAAAGCACTTTTGTTTAGTTTTTTAATAAATACTTTTAAGTTTTTTATGCACTTTTTCAAGTTTTTGAATGTACATATGTTATTATTTTTAATAGTTTTTCTATAAATTTTTCTAATAGTTTTTTAATAAATTTTTTATTTTTAAATGATTTTTTATGAAATTCTTTAGCTTATTTTACTTTTTAATGAATTTTTAGATAGTTTCTTTAAAAATGGGTTTTTAATAGCTGTATGACACTACGTATTTTCTCTGTATTTTCTCTGTATTTTTCCTGTATTTTGCTTGTATTTCGCTTGTATTTTTCCTGTATTTTTTGTATACGAAGAAGACAGACAAAGACTACGCAAAAAATGTTCACATAAGAAAGAAGAAACGTCCCAGGCCAAAAAAAACTGAAAAATTAAAAACTTTTCGTTTGTTTTTAACAGCCTGGGTTGTATTTCATTAGTTTTTATTTTGGAATAAAGCTATCACCCTCACACCAGTACTAAAACCTTACTAAACGCGACAAAAAATACAAGCAAAAAATACAGAGAAAGTACAAGCAAAAAATACAGGAAAATTACAGAGTAATTACGTAGTGTCATATAGCTATAATGACTTTTTTACAATTTTAATGAATTTTTGTACAATTATCTTTTCAAATATTTTTTTTGTTTTTTAATTTTTTTATTGAATTTTTAATAGTTTTTTTTTTTTTTAAGAAATATTTGTGCAACTGAATACATTTGTTTGTATGTTTGGCAAGTTTAGTATTGAAATTTGTGAAAAATTGTTTTTTTACCCATTGACACCCAAATCAAATTTGCAGACAGGAATTATTTTTCAGTGACCTCTTAGCATGTAAAAACTCTCTCTAAGGCATCGATATACATACAACAAGTCAAATAAGTATGAAGTAGTAGCAAACCGAGCAAAAACACAACAACAGCAAAACTGAAGATAAGAATTCAAAAAAAAAAAAAAAAATAATTACAAAAAGACCAGCAAAAATGCGTCCTCAATTTGTTTGCGAAAAGATAATAGAAAATAGAGCAAATACAAGCTGACACAAAAACCCGCAGAAGAAACAATAACAAAAGCGTATACTCTTATCGCTCTCGTCGTATGTCAGAGCAGACCCGGCTGCGCCAGCCTGGCCATACAACCATAACAAAAATGAAAATTGGCAAGGGAAAATGTCAAACATATCACTAAGTTATCAGTAGTTGAGACGCAGAACTTCGTTCACATAAAGAGAAGAAGGTTGGATGATTGCGCGTTGTGCAGCTGAGTAGAACAGTGGCGGCAATGATAACACAACAGCTCCATAGGGGCGGCGGCGACTTTGTTGATTCTAAAAGTTTTGCATAAGCAAGAATAACTTCTGGTTATCGCTGTGGTGACAGGCACATAAGGAAAAATAAAAAGAACTACGCAAGTTATATAGATGGCGATGGCGGAGTAGGCAAATTCGCAGAATGCATTTAAATGCGAAATAACGGAATTATATGAGGTTAGTGGGGAGGGGAGAAAAAATGCAACGCTTCAACAAAAACGACTATTAGAGCGATGGAGGCAAAAGCAAACCCAATTCAATGCCTCGAAATTGTGTGGGAGTTGCAAATGTGATAATGAGCCAAGTCAAGCGGCTACCAAAAAAAAAAAAAAAAATGACGGTGCAGCTACGCAACGGCGTTTGGTTTTAATTTTTGCATAGTTAAATTTGCATTTACAACAACGCAGTACGAGCTTAGAGTCGCCAAACACACGCCGAACGGCGGCACCCTAAACGATGCCAGCACTTATGAGAACTCTTATGCACACGGCTACAGTTGTGGCGAACAAAAATGGGCGCAATAAAAAAAACATAAACCGAAGGAATCCAGAGGTGAAAACTTTTTTAAAATTCTTTAAATTCTACAATCTTTTTTTTTTACTACAATTTAAGTTTCTTTTTTTTTATTTGAATAAAATTTAAGAAATTGTGAAAAAAGTGAAATTAAAAAAATTTTTTTTGTTCTTCCGAATTTTTTTTTTTAATTTTAAGTTTTTTTTTAATATTTGCAATTGTTAACATTTTTTTACTAAAAAAATAAACAAAAATCATATGTAATAAATAAATATTAAAACAAATATTGAAAAATATGAATGATTTTAAAATAAAATTTAAAAAAATTAAAAAACCCTTTAAACTTAAAAAAAAAAATTTACAAAAAAATTACAAAAAATTAATAAAAAAATTGTATACAAAATTAAAAAAAAAATATAAAACAAAAAAACTATAAAAAATTTTAAAAAATATTAAAAAAGTAATTCGAAAAATTTTATATTATTTAAGAAAAATATTATAAAAAAAGAAACATTTTATAAACAAAAAAAATTATTAAAAAAAATATTATTAAAAAAAAAAAATTAAATAGTCATAACTTGTTCGTGAGAAAAATTTAAAGTTTAATCTTTAAAACAAATTTACCAAAAAATTAAAAAAAAATTAAAAAAAATATTATACAAAATTAAAAAAAAAAAATTATATAGAAAATTAAAAAAAAAAAAATATAAAACAAAAAAAAGCTTTATAAAAAATTAAGAAAAAAAATAAAAAAAGTAATCCGAAAAAGTTTAAATTATGTAAGAAAAATATTATAAAAAAAAAAAAAATTTATTAACAAAAAAAAAATATTAAAGTTTAAATTATTTAAGAAAAATATTATAAAGAAAAATTTTATTAACAAAAAAAAATTATTAAAAAAATTTTATTAAAAAAAATGTAAATAGTCATAATTTGTACGAAATGCCTGTTTATATTTAAAAATAAATGAACTTAAAAAATGCTAAAATAAAACATAAACAAGTTGAGAAAAAATTCCAAAAAAATCGTTTATATTTTTTAGTTTCAATATATATCACTGAAATTAATTTTATTTTTTGACAAGATTTCAAAAATTGAACAGAAAAGTTTAAGTGCCATTTCCTCAAGTAAATCTAAAATGTCAAACAGTTTGTATGAAACTTTTTTTTATCGGGCAGACAAATTTAAAAATTTACTTGAGAAAATGGCCATAAATTGTTAAAAAAATAAAACAATCAAATTTGTTTGCGAAAAGATAATAGAAAATAGAGCAAATACAAGCTGACACAAAAACCCGCAGAAGAAACAATAACAAAAGCGCATACTCTTATCGCTCTCGTCGTATGTCAGAGCAGACCCGGCTGCGCCAGCCTGGCCATACAACCATAACAAAAATGAAAATTGGCAAGGGAAAATGTCAAACATATCACTAAGTTATCAGTAGTTGAGACGCAGAACTTCGTTGACATAAAGAGAAGAAGGTTGGGTGATTGCGCGTTGTGCAGCTGGGTAGAACAGTGGCGGCAATGATAACACAACAGCTCCATAGGGGCGGCGGCGACTTTGTTGATTCTAAAAGTTTTGCATAAGCAAGAATAACTTCTGGTTATCGCTGTGGTGACAGGCACATAAGAAAAATAAAAAGAGCAACACAAGTTTGAAGGCGATGGCGGAGTAGGCAAATTCGCAGAATGCATTTTAATGCGAAATAACAGAATTATATGAGGTTAGTGGGGAGGGGAGAAAAAATGCAATGCTTCAACAAAAACGACTATTAGAGCGATGGAGGCAAGCAAACCCAATTCAGTGCCTCGAAATTGTGTGGGAGTTGCAAATGTGATAATGAGCCAAGTCAAGCGGCTACCAAACAAAAAAAAAAAAAAATTACGGTGCAGCTACGCAACGGGGTTTGGTTTTAATTTTTGCATAGTTAAATTTGCATTTACAACAACGCAGTACGAGCTTAGAGTCGCCAAACAAACGCCGAACGCCGGCACCCTAAACGATGCCAGCACTTATGAGAACTCTTATGCACACGGCTACAGTTGTGGCGAACGAAAATGTATCACCTTTCGTTTAGTTTAAACTTTAAAGTTTTTCAGAATGAAAAGGGCGCAATAAAAAAAACATAAACCGAAGGAATCCAGAGATGAAAACTTTTTTAAAATTCTTTAAATTCTACAATCTAAGTTTCTTTTTTTTTGTTATTTGAATAAAATTTAAGAAATTGTGAAAAAGAGTGATATAAAAAAAAAAATTTTTGTTCTTCCGAATTTTTTTTTTTTTTTTTTAATTTCAATTTTTTTTAATATTTGCATTTGTTAACATTTTTTTACTAAAAAAATAAACAAAAATCATATGTAATAAATAAATATTAAACAAATATTGAAAAATATGATTTTAAAATAAAATTTAAAAAAATTAAGAAACCCTTGACTGTAAACTTTAAACTGAAAAAAAAAAAATTACAAAAAATAAAAAAAAAAAATTAACAAAAAATTACAAAAAATTAATAAAAAAAAATTTAAAAAAAAATTGTATACAAAATTAAAAAAAAAAAAATATAAAACAAAAAAAACTATAAAAAAATTTAAAAAAATATTAAAAAAGTAATTCGAAAAATTTTAAATTATTTAAGAAAAATATTATAAAAAAAGAAACATTTTATAAACAAAAAAAAATTAATAAAAAAATATTATTAAAAAAAATTAAATAGTCATAACTTGTTCGTGAGAAAAATTTAAAGTTTAATCTTTAAAACAAATTTACCAAAAAATTTAAAAAAATATACACAAAATTAAAAAAAAATATTATACAAAATTAAAAAAAAATTATAAAACAAAAAAAAAGCTTTATAAAAAATTAAGAAAAAAAATTAAAAAAAGTAATCCGAAAAAGTCTAAATTATGTAAGAAAAATATTATAAAAAAAAAATTTTTTTAACAAAAAAAAATATTAAAATTTAAATTATTTAAGAAAAATATTATAAAAAAAAAATTTATTACCAAAAAAAAATTATTAAACAAATTTTATTTAAAAAAAATGTAAATAGTCATAATTTGTACGAAATGCCTGTCTATATTTAAAAATTAATGAACTTAAAAAATGTTAAAATAAAACATAAACTAGTTGAGAAAAAATTACAAAAAAATCGTATATTTTTTTAGTTTCAATGAAATTAATTTTATTTTTTTGACAAGATTTCAAAAATTGAACAGAAAAGTTTAAGTGCCATTTCCTCAAGTAAACTTAAAATGTCAAACAGTTTGTATGAAACTTTTTTTTATCGGGCAGACAAATTTAAAAATTTACTTGAGAAAATTGGCATAAATTGTTAAAAAAATAAAACAATCCAAAAAATTTTTTTTAAATTTAAAATTAAAAAAAATTGTTTTAAATATGATTTAAAAAACGTTTGACTACTTTTACACAAAATTTTTTTAGATTGTCTAAATATACTCATAACACTACAAAAAAAAAATTTTTTATTAAAAAAAACTTTCAATATATAAAAAAAAATTTGGTAAAATAAAACTAAAAATTTAGTTACTCTTGTTTAGCATCATTTTTTTCAGATTTCATAAATCCTGAAAAGAAAAAAAACTAAAAAAATAATAAAAAAAAAATAAAAATAAAAAATCAAAAAAAAATATAAAAATAAAAAAATTTTAAAAAAATAAAAAAAATAATAACAAAAACAAAAAATTAAAAAAATAATAACAAAAAAATTAAAAAAATTGTTAAAAATAATAACAAAAAAATTAAAAAAATGGTTGAAAATAAAAATTAGATAAAAATTATTAAAAATAAAAATAAATAAAAAAATTGTTAAAAATAAAAATGAAGAAAAAATTGTTAAAAATAAAATTTAGATAAAAAATTTTAAAAATAAAAATAAATAAAAAAATATTTAAATATAATAATAAAGAATAAATTTTAAAAACCAAATAATAAATGTCCTAAAAAATTTTTAGAATTAAGAAATAGATAAAAAAATTCTCTACTTTCAAAATTTTTTTATAAATGACTTTAAAAACAAAACTTAAAAAACTATTGAGTGTTTTTTGTTTTAAATTTTTATTTTCTTCTTGGCGCTGCACACTAATTTTCACCACCACTGTACAAAAATATGTAAATTAGTACACGCGCTAAGCGGCAAAACATCAAAGCTAATAACGATTTGTTTTTCATTTTAATGTTTTTACAGCAATTTACTGTTGTTGTGCGCATTTTATGGAAAAACACGAGTTTCTAAGTAACATATTTGTGCAAGACGCAACAACAAGAATAAAGTGCAACAAAATTAAAAAACAGCAAAGTGTTGCAACAACAAATTGGCCAACAGCTGTCAGCAACAGTTGCCAGTTGCTAGTTGCCGGGGTGTGTGCTTAAGAAATATTCGTTCATTGTGCGGCATACCAGCGGCATATTGAGCTTTAAACTGAATTAATGAGCGTGACTTTTCTATCAGACAGACAGAAAGAGCGCTTATCGGCTCGGTTACAGGTCAGCAATGCGCTGCTAGTTATGTGCGGAAATTTTGCATTACGCAAAGGAAACTATATTGAATGGATTTTTAATTTCTTTCACAAACTTATTTTTTCACAAAAAAAATTTTTTCTACATTTTTTTTTCTACTCAATTTTTTTTTCTAAAATATTATTTTTACTTTTTTTCCACAAACTTTCTTTTTTGACAAAAAAAAATTTTTTTTCTACATTTTTTTTTTCTACTCAATTTTTTTTTTTTTTTTGTTCTTTCAACAAAATTTTTAATTTTTCTCACTACAAATATTTTTTTCTTTTACCAACTTTTTTTCTATAAATTTTTTTTTTTCATTTCAAATAATAAAGGCATTTTTGTTAAGTAAAACAATAATTATTATTTTTTTTTTATTCGAATTCTAATTATATTTCTTTTTAATTAGCATACTTGAACGACTCTTTAACATTTGACTTAATTACAATTACGAGCAATTCATGACAAGACAATTATTTTTTGTTTCTTTTAATTTGTTTGTAGTTGCGCATGATTAATGTACACAAAATCACAAATCAACAAAAAAAAAACGAATCTGAAATGCAAATTTGTTTTGTAAACAAACATCGATTGCCATAACAAATCAAACTAATTTCTAGCGTTATATATCATTTACAATTCGTTATGCTTAATGCATTTTATAGTCAATTTAATTTAAAAAAAAAAAATTAAGTGGTGCTTGCAATTAGAATACGCGGGCGGTTATGGAGTGCGGATATACAATGAAAATATTTAGATATAGAGAGAATTGTGAATGTGGGTACATTGGTGAACGAAAAATTAGTAGTGCTATATCCTTTTGTGGCACGAATATGACATTTAAAAATTTGAATCATTTATTTTAAATTTTTTTTTTAAATTTTTTTTTTTTTAATTTATTTATTTCTTTATTTTTGTAACCTTTTTTAGTGTAAATATTTATTTTAATTTATTTTATTTTTCTTTTTTTTTTTATTTACTATTTTTTATTCTTTTTTATTTTTTTTCGTTCTTTCATTTTGAATTTTTTTATTTAGTTTTTATTTATTTTTTTGTTTTTTTTTTATATTTTATTTTTTTTATTATTTTTTTTTTAACTTTTTTTATGTAAATATTTATTTTAATTTATTTTATTTCTTTTATATTTACCTTTTTTTATTTTTTTTTACTTTCTTTCATTTTGAATTTTTTTAAATTAATTTAAATATATGTACATGGGCATTTTATGGAAGAACACGAGTTTCTATCGAGTTTTTTATTTTGTTTTTATTTATTTTTTTGTGTAAATATTTATTTTAATTTATTTTATTTCTTTTATATTTACCTTTTTTATTTTTTTTACTTTCTTTCATTTTGAATTTTTTTTTTATTTATTAATTTTATTTTTTTATTTTGTTATTATTTTTTTTTATTTTTATTTTTTTTTTTTTTTATTTTTTTTTTTTATTTATTTTTTTTTAACCTTTTTTGTATAAATATTTATTTTATTTCCTTTTTATTTACTATTTTTTATTCTTTTTTGAATTTTTTTATTTTGTTTTTATTTATTTATTCTTTTTTATTTTTTTGTTTTTTTATATTTTTTTATTTTATTGTTTTTATTTATTTTTTTATTTTTTTTGTTTTCAACCTTTTTATGTGTAAATTTTTATTTTAATTTATTTTATTTCTTTTTTTATTTTATTATTTTTTTTTTACTTTTTTCTTACTATTTTTTTAATTTTTCTTTTTTCGAGTTATTTTTTTTTTTAATTTTCCTAAATTTTTTTTTGTTAATTTTTTTAAATATTTCTTTGTTTTATTTTTTTAGATTTCTTTGTTACTTTTATTTAAGTATTTAAAAAAAATTTGTAAGTTATATTTATTTCCTTCTTTTTTATTTTTTTTTTTGTAACAATAATTGTGTTTTTTTCATTTTTTTTGCAATATTTTTTTTTTGTTTTTTTTTTTTTTATTATTTTATTCAATTGTATTTTTTTTTATCTCAAGTGTTAATAGCCGATTTAGTTAGCTAGATTTCTTATGTAAGTTTTTTATTGCTTTTTTTTAATTTTTATTCGCTAATTCTTATGTTTACTTTAGCCATAAACGGTTTGCCGTTGTAGCAATTATTGTTGATTTAAAATAAATATACACACTTATAATAATCATTGCGCTGCACAATTACAAGCATTCAAATGCGGGTGGTCAGAATTATGTTTCCTCAACCGAAAAACCTTTTCAATTTCGTAAATTTTTTTTTTTTTTCCAATATAATTTTTTTTTGTAATTTAATTTTTTTTCTTTCAATATATTTTATTTTCCTATTTTTCAATATAATTTTCTTTTAATTTTTAATTTTTAAATTTTTTTAAATTTTTTTAACTTTTTTTTAAATTTTTTTTTAATTTTTTTTTTTTTTTTTTTTTTTTGTTCAATTCAATTTTTTCTTCTACTTTTTGCAATTGCATAAATTTTATTTATTTTAATTTATATCTCTCCACCATTTGTGCCTGACTCATAATTTTACTCCACTGCTTGTCACATGCAAATCAGCTAAGAAAAATGGTTTTAAAAGCGAATGTCGATTGCGCATTAGAATGTTTTCGAGTAGCCATTCATTTGTCTAACGTTTTATGGCACCTAAAATGGCCATTTTCATGCTATTTTCGTTCTAGTTCTACAACACATAATTGCTCGTTTAGCCAACGGGAGCTAAATAGAAGCATGTTCTTTTGTTGTTCAACGAAGTATATGTGGGTGTTTGAGTATTAAGAAACTTATTATAAATAATTTGAAAATATATTGACTAAGTAACGGACACGCCTTGATACCTAGAAGCAATTTGGAGCAATTAAAAATTAATTTCAGTAATAAATAATGCAATTTTAAATCAAGTAACAATGATTCGGGGTTTTTAAGGCCTACACTAAGGATACCCGTGAAATATTATTTAAAAAAAAAATTTTCGAAATTTTAATAATTTTTAAATATTAATAAAAAAAATTGAAACCTCTCAAATCTACTCTCCCTCATTCCTGGATTTCTTTTCCCTCACAACTAAGTGTCTTCAAGAAGCCACAACCTTTCTTAGAGCGCAAAAAAATTAGCACAATTAGAACAAACAAATCACAAATAAATGATGCTAAAAATGTCAGTAAATACTTAATTTAACACAAAATCAAAGTCAAGCTGAAAATTTCTGCCAACAAAAACTAATAAAAAATAAGCTGCTGCAATGATTTATAGCCACAAGCCACTGCAATGGCATTTTGAATGTTGTAGCTCAAATTACATAGTCGTGCTCTTCAAGATTTATAACTTTATCTGTGAATTTTCACAACTTTCAAGATTTTCAGCAAAAAAAAAAAAAAAAACAAAAAAAAAATTAAAAAATATGAAAAAATATCGAAAGCTTGAGAATTGAACAAAATGCAAGTAGGCAAGCAAAAAAGACATGTGCGGGCGGCAAAGAGCAGCAGAAGTGCACGTTTTGGCAGTCAATCATTGAAAAAAAAAAATCATATTTTTTTTTTTTTTTAGTTTTTGCAACTTTTATTTATTTTTTTGCAAGTTTTCCTATTTTCCTTAATTTTTTATTTCTTTTTTTGTGGAAGCAAAACGCTAATTTCCTTTTGCCACGAATATATTAAAACTAAGCTTTTCCATGTTTAGGTCAGCGTATTGCCATTGGGCTGTTAGCACTTTGTAATGCAAATTCATGACTGAAATACAGGGTGATTGATGAGGTTGAAAAGTCAAAATAAGAAGAAATCAATGGAAAAAATTTTAAGTAAGTTCTTCTATAGGAAAACGCCGAAAAGTGTTCGATATTGGCTGAAAAAATATCGATAAATTCGATAAAAGTCGATATTACAATTTTATTAACTTTTACTACTTTAATTTAGATTTAGTTTGTAAGCACTTGCTACAAAATACTTTTATGTGTATTTAGAGTCATGTTTAGGCTGTGCTTACAAGATTTTGAATGTGCTTACAATTTTATTAACTTTTACTAATTTTTTAAAGATTATTTTTTATAAGCACTTACTAAAAAATAGTTTTAAAGGTATTTCGAAACAAAAAAAGGCTGCGCTTACAAAATTTTTAATGTGCTTACAAAAAAAATATATTTTGAAACTTGTAAGCACCCATTATTTCAGCTTTAAAATTATATATTTGTATGCAATACACCCGCGCTTACAAAGTTTTAAGCGGCTATTAGCCAAAAGTATAAGAAAACATAGTTTTATGTGACTTTAATAATTTTAATAAGGTTCTTTTTTGTAAGCACGGGCTGTAAAATACTCTAAACAATGTGTAAAAGCATAAATAAGCAAAATTTACAAAGTGCTTACAAAAGAAAAACTGCGAAAATTTTAAGAACCCGCTACCCGTGTAAACTAAATTTTCCTATGCAACTAAAGTGAGCTAACAAACTTCTGAGCAGCTTTTATACACTTTTCAAGAAAAACTTTATAAAACTGCGATTTTATTAGCTTGAAGTGTTATTTTTTAAATTATTTTTTGTAAGCAGCTATTGCAAAATACTCTGAAGGGTATTAAGAAGCATAACTAAAGCACGCTTACAAAATTTTAAAACTGCTTACAAGAAAAAACACTCATGTAAAGCACCTTTTACTTGAGGTATTAAATGGCTTTTTGTATGCAAATGAAATTAGCTTACAAATTTCTAGGCAGCTTTCCTTGTCAATCTAAATAAAAAGATGATTTTACTAGCTTTTAGTGTACTTTTCGCGGTAAATTTTTGTAAGCACTTGCTGCAAAATATTTTGAATTGTATTTAGAAGCATAAATAAACCGCGCTTACAAAATTGAAAAGGTGCTTACAAAAAAATATATGAAACAGATTGTAAGGCAAAAAAAATCCGCATAAAACAAGAAAAAAAAACAATGTTTAAAAACCCAATTAATGTCTCGCTCGAAAAAATAATGTTCCTAAAAAAACACCCTGTATTTTAACAAAATATTAACTACACATAACTAACGTTAACATTTTCTTTACAGTTTCGCAGCTCATTTTCGGCGAATTTTCGATAGCTTCCAGACGTTTTCATTTTCATTTAACACCGCAACAACAGCGAGCCATGCAACTACTCAAGCTGAACATGGAAAACAAATTTTGACAACTTTTTTTATTTGCTACAACTTATGACTGTCGTGCCTTTCAAACGCATAGCCGCTTCAACTTGAATTTCACAGCCAACCAGACAACCAGTCACAGTTAAAACCAATCATTCATTTTAGCCGCCACGACAGTTACGACAGTCAGTGAGTCAGTAGTGAAATTTTTGATGCCAAAAAAATAAAATAAAACGAAAAAAAAAATTCAACCAGTTACTTGAATTGATCTACCATCAATTCAGTTGCAACATCTATCCGCTAACGATCGCCACCGTCATTTATGCTGTTTGTTTGCGAGCGCCATGGCCACGGCATTCACCGCTGCTGCCGCTTATCTTGATTGGCGGCAGTTTTCTCAACATTTTTTGCAAAACAAACACCCAACATCAAATCAATGTGAAGAAAATTGGCGTGAAATTCGTGGCAGCGAAATATGAATTTTTTTTTTTTTTGTTTACTGCTGCTGGCCAAAATTTCTGTTGAACAAACTTGAGATTGCTGAACAGCTCGCTCGTTTAGTGGCGTGTTTGAATTATAGTAAATTTCGAATGTGCATTCAAAACGCGTTAACTTCATTTTGGTTGTTGAAGAAAAATTAAATGAATTTGAGTACTCATAACCCAGTAAACATTTTTAAAGTGTAAGCAGGGAAAAATTTGTGTAAGCATGAGTTTCTGATTATTTAGAAGCAAACAGAATTGGCGCTTACCATAAAGTGCTTGCACATCTTTTATGTAAGCTGCAGATCATTCTTGTAAGCACTAACTGCAAAATGGGCTTTTGGTTATTTGGGACCATATAAAAGACATGCTTACAAATTTTCACAAGTGCTTACAAGTTTTCAAGTAAGTTTCAGATAATTTGTGTTACCACTCAATGCAAAATCAGTTAGTTGGAGGGCCTAAATTTTGTAAGCACTTGCTGTAAGATGAGTATTGAATGGCCTAAAAGCTTAAGGCCATGCTTACAACAATTTTGAAGGGCTTGATTACTTAAAACCTGATTTTCCAAGATTTACTACAATTCGACCATCCTGGCATTTGGATTTACCTAATCTCCTAATTATATTCCTTCAATGTAGTCAACTAATAAAGCACAGGCACTTTAGAGTGTAACGAAGTGTTTAAGCACGGTGCTTACATGTTTTGAGGGATGCTTACAATTTTTAAATACGTTCAAAGTGGGCAAATAGGGGTATGATGAAACAAAATTTTGCGGATGCATGACTTTTTCAGCCTCCAACTGCATTGCTCACAAATTTTTAAGATAAAAATAGTAATAAACGAATAAAATGATACTAAAACTTAAAAAGCAAATTAAACTTTGTAAGCGTTGTTGAAAACAGATACTTGAGAGTCTCGAGAGGTTTAAAATCATTGGGCTTACAACATAGAAGGTATGCTTACAATTAACAATGGAAAAAGGGGAAAGGATGACAAAAATTTTATAAGATGTATGACTTGAAGTTGTTAAGCGCTGAGGGAAGGTGCTCACAAATTTTCAAGTTAAAAAATAACAGTTACGTGGGGAAATGATAATAAAAATGATAAAGCAAGTTTGATTTTGTAAGCGTTGTTAGAAAAAGTGACTTGGGAGTCTATAGAAGCTTAAAAATACCGGGCTTACAACTTGGAAGGTATGCTTACATATTTTAAATATTGTTGAGTATAAAATCCAGCTGAGATGGGGGCTTACTGAGTATAAGTTGTAAATAAGCAAAAACTGCGCAGTATCAAGATTAACAGCAACTTATCTGCAGTATACAAGATACTTAAAGCAAATGAGTTATAAAAAATTAACTCTTGGACAATATAAAAATAGCCAAACTGAATAAAAAAGTGAATACAGCAAAACAAAAAACATTCGCAAATCACAAATTATACGTAATGAAAGCAAAATTGTCGATTTAACAGAGCGCAAAACGTTTTCCGTGTGTTGCATGCAATCACTTAATATTAAATTTGTTTGCCATTTTCATTTTATATTTATTTTTCCCTCTCACTCTCCAACTGTCTATAAAGTATTTAGCCCAATTTCTGTAGCGCTTTTAATTTCGAAATTTATTGCATATAAAATTGCACACAAAAAAAAAAACAGAAATAAACGTTCGTGTTATATGGAGCAAACATGCAACAAAGCCAACAAAAACAACTAAGCAAACAAATTGCATTGGACCTTAACGCCAAAAACAAATCCGTTAAAATGAAATTAAAAGCGTGGAAATGGACTAACTCTACACAAAGATAATTAACCGAGTTATATATTTCGTTGGCTGCACCATTTGTTTTCGTTTGCACAAAATTTGTCTTTATACTTTTGAATGGTTTTTTGAATAGTTAGTAAATTTATTGCTACACCAAACAATATTGTCTGTTGCTTATTGACTTATTTACAGTTGTACGAAAGCATTGTTAAATGCTTAATTTACAATTGGAGTAAATAAATTTTGCGCTGCAGACAGTTTGAAGTGGTTGCTAGTTTATTATTGAGTGGGATATTTTATGGGCAATTGGGCATTACAATTATTACAAGTATATTTAGGTATGTTAAATTTTATGTTAACACAGAAATATTTTGATAAACAGTTTTTTTTGTGAACTGTAGAAAAAAAATTAACTAAATTTATAACTGCAACTTTTTATGACGCTATAAAGCAATTTTAATTTTGTAAGCATTGATTGTAATAGACACTTGAGGGTGTAGCAAAGTGTGTAAACATGGTGCTTACATTTTTTGAGGAATGCTTACAAGTTTTGGAATATTTTTAGCGTGAAAAAAAGGGTTAAGCTGAAAATTATCATTTGAGTCCGTGATTAAGCGTAAGCGGGCTTTAAAGCACGCAATGACAGTTCTAACAATTTTAAAAGGTAATGAAATGTGATAAAAAAAAATAAATTGATAGTAATCATTGGTTTTACTTTTTAGCAGCTTTAATTTTGTAAGCGTTATTTGAAACACGTACTTTAGAGTCTAGATAATTTAAAAAATATAGGGCTTACAACTTTTAAGGCATGCTTACAGTTTTTTTTTAATATTTTTAAGAGTAGAAAAATGGAGTAAAGCTGAAAATAAACAGTTGGGTGTGTGATTAAGCATTGTAGGCAGTTCTTACAACTCTGGGTGCTTAGGAGAGTGATAAGATATTAAACTGTTACTAAAGCTAATAAAGCAGCTCTGATTTTGTAAGCGTTGTTTTAAACAGATGCTTGAGAGTCTAGAGAAGTCGAAAATAATAGGGCTTACAACTTGAATGTTATGCTTACAATTTTTTACTACTATTAAATAAATAAAAAATCCAAAAAAAACCATTTTTTTAAAAAATGGTTCGCCTACATTTTTGGCTCACAAATAAAACTAAAACATTTACAACAATTCTAACATTTTCTGAGCTTTAAACCACGTTTCAAAAAAGGTCACGCTTCAACATGAGCAAAGCTAAAAATAGAATTTCCATCAAATATGACTCACTACACAAATCAAAGTAAAGTCAATCAATAAATAGATTCGTAATTATTTACAAAAAAAAAACTACAATACAAAGAACCAAAGTCGTTTTGGTTGATTTGACCAAAATTCAAACAAACGCATGTGTCGCATTAGTCATCATTACGCACACGAAATTGGTTAAAACGACTGGCGTCCGATCGATCAGCTTGCCTAACCAGCTGGCTATGTATTTAGAGTTGATTTCATTGTTGTTCGAACGCCAAAGCAGTGATCAGCGCTGATCGACAATTGTTGAACGCATCTTGACCCCCGAAGGTCATTCAAGGTAGACCAGTCCATTAAAAAAAAAAATATTTTAAAATTAACTATGAAATACAGTGTATAAATGACGTTAAAATGCATTTACATGAATGCATGTGTATATATTTAGATGGTGTGACTGTTGGTTTGATCAAGTAATGAATGATCTTTGTAGTGCGCAAGATCGCCCACTAAATTTACTCAGTATGCGTAATTGACCGCTGGTTTTTTCTGAAATTTTTTTTTATTTTTATATATTCAGCTATGGCTGAGTAATATACTTTTTCATAGAAGTATGTGTGATTGCTAAATTTGTCATGATGCTAATAAAAGCAATTTTAATTTTATAAGCGCTGTTTGTAAGAGATCCCAGAGGATCTAGCGAAGTATGTTAACATGGTGCTTACATTTTTTTAGGTATGCTTACATTTTTTTTACACGTTTTAAGTGTGGCAAGAGGGTTAAACAGCAAATCATCAGTTGAGTGTGTGATTTTTCTCATAATAATGACAGTGCTTACAATTTTTGGTAAATACTTGGCAGTTAAACTAATAAAACAGCTTTAATTTTGTAAGCGCTGTTTGAAAAAGATACGTGAGAGTCCATAGAAGTTTAAAAATATAGTGCTCACAACTTGGAAAGTATGCTTACAACTTTTAATATGAGAATAGTTTAATTTAGAGGTTTTAACTGAAAATGATCAGTTAGATGCGTGATTTCGTATATATGTAATAATGGCAGTGCTTACAATTTTTGGTTTAATTTTTGTTAATAGGGTAATATCTTGATATTAAAACTAATAAAGCAGCTTTAAATTTGTAAGCGTTGTTTGAAACAGGTTTTTAAGAGTCCAGAAAAGTTTAAAAATATAATGCTTACAACTTGTAAAGCATGCTTACAATTTTTTAATATGTTTATAGTGAAAAGTTTAGTTTCAAATGAGAATAGTTAAATATGGTGAAGTTGTAGAGAGAGGGTTAAGCTGAGAATGAACAGTTGGGTGTGTAATTTCGCATATATAAATGACAGTGCTAAAATTTTTGCTGCTAAAGCTAGTTAATAAGGTAAAAACTTGAGAGTAAAACTAATAAAGTAGCTTTAATTTTGTAAGCGTTACTTGAAACAGGCACTTGAGAGTTTAGAGAAGTTGAAAAATATAGTGCTTACAACTTGGAAAGCATGCTTACAATTTCTTAATAGAAAAAGTTTTTCATTGGTTACTTAACGAGTATTGGTATCAGCGCTAATTGAAGTCAGTGGTGACTCGCACCACTAACCAACCAAACAACTATCAGTGCTACCAAATATTTTTTCTTTTTTAACTTTTTACATCTTATTATTCTTTTATTATATTTTTTCTTGTTCGAAATTTATAATAAATTCATATAAATTATGCAAAATATTATAACCAATCAAAAAAAAACTTGTTGATGTCGTTACTAATATGCGGCTTTCAACGCTTCGGCGCCATAACAAATTTACGTAGGCCATCAACAACAACAAAAAAGCATTGGTGATGGCGACACTTGTTGGCAGGCAGCATTTCATGTTGTTGGTTCAAGTTTGTAGGTAGGTTTGTAAATTTGCACTTTGCACTGTTGTCAACTTGTTACTTGTAGTTGTTATTATTGTATTTTTGTTTTAGTCTTGCAAGCTTATAAAATGCATGCAAACTGTCACACTTTTGCTGTAAAAATGTTTCTTTTTATATCTCTTTTTTTCCTTTTCTGGCTGCTGCCGGCAGTATTGTGTCGAGTATGGTATGTGTGGGCGCAATTATTACGCTACCCTGCCCTCATTGTTTTATTTTGGATTTTTTTTTTCTTTTTTACAACCTTTAGTTTTTTCTTCATTTTTTTTTTTACAACTTGTCACTTTGCTGCTGTTGGAGCATTTTATGCAGCACATGAGACGCCTGAACGCATGCGCAGTAAACGCCTCAACTCAGCTGCTCACGATTTGGGTAACTGATGTAAAAAAACGAGCAAAGTGCAGCGGTATTTAATTGGAGCAATGAAGCAAGAGATCAGAGGTCATTTAAGGGCGTAGAAAAAAAATGAAGAACATTTTCAGCACAAACTAAAATTTGGTTAAAGAAGGCCATCGACGTGATGACGTGTCAATGCTGACTTTTTCCTTTGCTCTTTTCCAGATGGAATGTAGCCAAGCACTGATACGCAGCAAAATCGCAATATGGATATTTTAATTAAATTTGAGTACTTCTGGGTTGGTAGATTATTTATAGCTAGAATTTTATTTTCCCCTAATTTTTCATAATTTTTTTTGTGAATAATAAATATGACGCAAATAATTGCCAAATTGAGTAGAAATGTTGGCTAATTTGATTTGGAGATGGCCTTCACGCATTGGATGAGGTTCAAGGTTATTTGTTAAATGGCTATAAATTTCTGTTTTAGTTCTAAATGCGGAAACTATTTGCAATTTTCTCAGTTTTAGTAAAAAAATCAAATTTGTAAGGAATTGATATATTTCGGATATTTTTTTTTTTTTGTAAGCACGTACTGAATTTTGTAAGCAACACTGAAGAATGTTTTTATCAGACCCAAAAATTTTACCACAGTAGTGCTTACAAAATTTTAAAGTTTTTTTAAGTTATAAGCGGGTGTAATATTTTGTAAGCACCGTTGTAAAAAGGTTGTGGAGGTCTTTAACATATATGAAATAGAACCTCTTTCAATATTTCTGCAGTGCTTACAACATTGAAGCTGGTTAGGTATAATTTTTTTTGTAAGCCCCTTCTAAATTTTGTAAGCAACACTCTCGGATGCTTTTATCAGTCCCAAAAAGCCTCCAAACAGTACTGCTTACAAAATTTTTTAACGTCTTTAGTTACAAGAAAGTGTAAGATTTTGTAAGCACTGGTCTCAAAAAGTTATGGAACCCTTTCACTTTTAAACTTCTTTCATTTACCTAAAGTGCTTACAAAATTGAAGCTGTTTTTTTGTAAAATAGGGTACAAATTTTGTGAGTGCGTGCAAAGCTTTGTAAGAAGCACTTTTAACAACTTTCTGAAGGCACAACAAATTTGAAAATTGCCGTAAGTAACTCGCCCAGGTACTGCTCACAAAAGTTTGAAGCGGTTTCGGTCAAAAGTGAGTGTGCAATCTTGTAAGCACTAGTCTATAAAGCTTCCGGTAACCTGTTAGAACTTTAAAAGCGATCATTTTTTAATTTTTGCGCAGTGCTTACAAGATTTGAGCAATCTTTAGTAAAAACAGCCTCTAACACCTAGAATATTTTGTAAGCACTACCTTTGTGTGCCCAGAATTTTGTAAGCAATGCTTACACAATTTTAGCATATTTAAATTAGAATTCGATCTTTTTACCGTTCCGACACCATATAAGGCAGCAGCTAGAAAGTTGCCTCTATTTCACAACTCATTCACGCAGCTTTTTACATGTCATCTTATACCGTTAATGGTCAAACTAATTTGATATGCGTGAACACATTTGTGATACCTTTTTCACTTAATTCTCTATATAAGCCCTAATCACATTTTAGCTGTCTTCCTAGAAGTGGTATAATTGCGCTACCAATTGTTGTAGCAGGTAAATGTCAAATTAAATCTAATTACATTTCGTAATGAAAATCGAGTCAATTCAGCGTTATGCGTCGACTAGAAGCGCACACGAATGAGTGCTGTGTTTTGTTACAAATAAGGTGGTGCAACTTGAGAAAAGAGGGGAGGGGAAGTCGGAGAAAAGGGAGGGTGCTGCTACCAAAGTGTATTGATTATTAAAATAGCAATAATAATAAATCAAAATCGAATGACTCAGTTGAAAGCTGAACAAAATTTTTTTCATCACTCTCTATTAGGGTGGGTGGTTTAAAAAATATTAAAAAAAAAAAATATTTAAAACACTTAAAAAATTAAAAATGAATATATAAAAAAATTAAAAAAAAAAAATAAAAAAAAATAAAAAAAAAAATAAATAAAAAGATTACAGAAACTATTTTAAAACACAGAATTTGATAAAAAAAAATTCAAAAATATTTGAAAAAAAGAAATAAAAAGTTTATTTAAAGAAAAACAATTTTACGAAAAATAAAAAAAATTTAAAATTTTATAAAGGTAAAACAAAAAATTTTTGAAAAAAATGTAGAGAAAAAAATTAGAAGTAAAACTTAAAAACCCTTGAATAAAAAAAACCTGAAATAATAAAAAAAAATTCAAGGAAAACAGTTTAAAAAAATGTAAGTAAAAAATTTAAAAAATCTTTAGGAAATATATGAAAAATAATTTAAGAAAAAATTAGTAAAAAAATTAAAAAAAAAAAAGATTTAAAGAAGAAAAGTGAAAAAATAACATTTTAAAAGATTTTATTTTAAAAATAAGTAAAAAAGAAAATTGGGAGTAAATTTAACGAAAAAAAAATCAAAAAATAATTAGAAGGAAACAGAACGAAAAAGTTTGATTATTTATTTTTTGATTTTTTTTCTTAATTATTATACTTTTTTTAAGTTTTTAAAAATCTTTTTCTTAATTTTTTTATATAATTTTTTCTTACGTTTCTTTTTTCTTAATTTTTTTGTATTTTTTTATTCAAATTTGGTTTGATTTACTTTTTCTCAACCTTTATTTATTTTCTTTTTTCTTAATTTTTATTTTTATTTTCTTTTTTCTTAATTCTTTTTTTACTTTCTTTTTCAGAATTTTTTTTTTGTTTTTTTTTCTGATTTTTCTTTTTTCTTATTTTTTTTTTTTTGTTCTTAATTTTTTTTATGACACCCTTTTTTTAATTTTTTTATTCTTAAAATTTTTAATTGTTTTCCTTAAACATAGTTTTTTTTCCTATGCAAATCGAAAACAAATTTGGTTTTTAACCCACCCTATTAACTACTTTACTATTCTATGAACAAATCTGGTATAAGTAGCATTTGCGCATGCGCTCTTTTAGAATCTATTCCAACGCATTCATGTCACCAGCTAGCTACATATGCGCCGCTGACAATCAATTCATGTCGTTGTCGACGTCGATCGGCAGCTGTCGATTGTCACAAATGTAGTAACGCCTTATTCGTACGATTGGAAATGAAATGTACTTTTGCGCACACGATTTTGTACTTATGTACTTATAAGTAAGTGCGGGTGATACTTTTATTGTTTGCCGCCTGCTAGAAAAATTATCAATACTGAATGAAAGCAAATCATCACCAACAACAACACCACCTCCAGCACCACCTCTAGCACACAATTGTTCCGCATTAGATATGCCCATTTGGGTAATTGTGCGATTGAAAATGTTGGGTTTCATTTCTAATTGTTCGTTCTTTTTGGTTTGTTGAACTCTCGTAACAAATCGTTGCTAATCCGAACAGCTGAAATGTTAGCCGTTAAGGTCGTTTGTCATATGCGCTAGAGTGATACCTTTCGCAGTGGCGGTGCTCACGTTATATGGTTAGCTAATATGCTGTTTTGGGTGGGTGTTTATGTTATTGATATATTGGCAAAATATGCAAAATGCTATTAAAATCACGTAAAACTATTTTGTTTGATTGATTTTAACATAATGGAATATTGAAAGCTTTTTTTTTGTTGTAAGCTTACATTTGTTTTTGTAAGCGTTGCTTTTTATAGTACATATTTTGTTAAGGGTGCATTCCATGGTGCCCGGTAGGACTTGTTTTGGTCGCATTCAGCTTGAATGTTGTAAGCACCGCAGAAAAGGGAATTTTATAGATGTAATAGACCTTCAAACCTTTTGATACCAGTGCTTACAAAATCGTATACACGCTTACAACAAAAAACGGTAAAAAAATGTGTAAGCTATTATTTGGTAGGGTTTCGCGGGCCTTCTGTAAGCGTGCTAGAGTGTTGCTTACAAAATTTACTACGCGCTTACAAGGATAATATTCAAATAAATATTAATTTCTTTGCAAAACCATCTTTAATTTTGTCAGCACTGCACTGAAAGGAAAAGAACGAATATTTTATAAACGTAAAAGCATTCCATAACCTTTTGAGACCAGCGCTTACAAAATCTGATACTTGCTTACAACTAAAAACGTTTTAAAATTTTGTAAGCAATGCTGTGATAATATTCAGTGGGCCTTCTAAAAATGCGCTAGGCAGTTGCTTGCAAAACCTAGTACACGCTTACAAGAAAAAATTGTCAAATAAATATTAAATTCTTGTAAAATTTTAATTTTTAACTGAAATTTTGCGTATTTCAATTTTTACGAACTCCACTTACAACTTTAAAAAGTTGAAAACATTCCGTTCCTCCCGACATCAACTCATATCAACACAACCTTCAATTAAATAAAACAAAACTCATTAATCGCGCTTGTGCCCTCGAAGTTTAAGCAAATTTAATTGCAAAACATCACTCAAATAAATAGAAAAGTTTAGCGAACGTTTAATTAACAATTATGAGTGAGTGACTGTCACGAAACATCATATTCACTCCCTTCTACCCAAAAACGCATAAACAAACGAGGTAAGCAAAGCACCGATAGAACAGTGATTCAACAAAAATAATTACGCACCTTAGCCGAAATTTTAAAATTCCTTCCTTTTTTAATAAATTTTTAATTTTCTTTTTATTTTTTTTTTTTTGAAATTTTTTTTAATTTTTAATAATTTTTTTTTTTAATTTTAAATTTTTTTTTTTTAATTTTTACATTTTTTTTTTTTAATTTTTTTATTTTTTTTTTTTTTAATTTTTAAAGATTTTTTAATTTTTGAGCTAAATCTTTTAATTTTTTAATTTTTAATTTTTTTATTTTAATATTTTTATATTTAATTTTTTTTTCTATTAATTTTTTCATAAAAATAAAAAATAAAACAATTAAAAGTCAATAAACGTGCATAATTACTAAGCAACAACCGTTAATGAATTATAATAAAATGCTTTTACAAACAGCATTAAATATCACGATGAACTTGACAGTGTCAATATTGAGCGTCTGAAGCTTTGCAAATTTGAAAAAAAAAATAGGAAAAAACCAACTCAAAATCGCAAACAAATCGTAAACACATCAACACAACAGTGTCACACAAAAAAGCCTCAAAACTCACAAATGCATACAAATAAAAAAATAAAAGAAATTCATATTTTGTAAACAAATTCAAATGAGCTGGAAGTGCAAATGAACAAATAAACAAGGAACAATTTTCAAGATGCGCCATTTGACTTTGACTTTGGCGCGCGGCTTGACAGCTGAATGTAAAGTGTTGTAGCACGTTGTGAAGAAATGATACAACAGACGTAAAAAATAATGCTAATGAGAATTGCAATTTGTTATTTTTTTGTGGGCAATAAATCACAATCAAACGGAATCTGTTTATTTTTTGAAAATTTACGTTTGTTGACAGGTTTGCAAATGATATACATATATAAACATTAAACGAAGTGTATTAATTATTTCGCATCTTTGTTTATAATTAATGTGGCTAGAACAATAGAACTTGATTGAGAAGTAGGTGATGAGGGCAAGAAACATTCTATGTGACATTGATTTCCTGTAATTTTAGCTCAATTTGTGATTATGATATGATCTATTCGTGGTTGGATTTATTTCGACATTTAATCATTTAATCGAATATATTATTATGCTGTAATCTATTAGCGATGTGATAAATATGTGATCTATTTCGAAATGTAGCCATCTTTAATCCAAAATGTGATCTATTCGTTATGTGGTGATATTTAATCCAAAATGTGATCTATTCGTTATGTGGTGATATTTAATCCCACGTGTGATCTATTCGTGATGTGGTGATAAATAATCCAATGTGTGATTATGAAGTGTCATCATTATATACAAAGAACTGTAAAACACATGTTGTTGTTGTAAATCACATGATTAGGTGCTCTGCATGACCACGCATGATGCGGCATACTTTGATTTGATGTGATAATAATGAACTCAATAAGTAATGTGATGGGATATCCTAATACATGGGTCGGCAGATTTGTAAATGCAGGTGTATAAGTGAGAACGCTTATACACGCGCTGTGATCGTCCGAACTATATTTTTAACATTCGCTGACCAAACGAGCGACACCCCCACTCGATGTGGTTTCGCCCCTTGCCCAGCGACGACTAAATCATTTGGTAAACAAAGAGCGCAACGTGTCTGTGTGATGAATCCAACTTGTTTGACTGATCTTAAGATCTATGGGGCGCCGATGCTTGTCCTAATATAACAAATGCCAATCACATGACTAGGTGCTGATGTGATGTTATATCTCGGCGTGCCATACGAAAACTAACACTTTTTAATTTTTTTACGAAAACTAAGGGCCTCATTATCTATTGCGAAACGAACCTGCGTTTCGCCTCCAAGACGAATTGTTCGCCTATTTGTAATATGTTAAACGATAATAGAACAACGAACGAAGCCAGCTGATTCTTACGTGACAAACCCGAAAAGCAGAGAAAACACAAAAAAACAAAATGCCTATTTTCAAATGAAAACAAATAGTCTAACAGGGGCTTTCGTGGTATATCCACTGCATCTCACAGCATCTAGCTGTAGGAATCAGTAACAAGGCGTGTATAAATATAGGTTAACTAGATTCTACATCCATAAAGAACCCACTTTTCACCCTCACAAGCCATAGATCCGATTCAAGGTTGTTTGTCCAAGAGGCCCATGAAAATCAAATTCTAAAGGATATCATCCCGAGACGATTCGTTCGTCTGGGTTTTCGTTCGTGATACATAATGGTGCCCTAAGTAACATTTTAAAAATTCTGTAGGTAGTACATTTTCTTCAGAGAAAAAATTAAATTTTTACTATTCGCCAGGCACAAAATAAGAGTCTTAGTTTTCGTCAGACACAAATTGAAAGTGTTACTTTTCGCCAGACACAAAATTGCTGGTGTTAGTTTTCGTATGACACGTCGATATGTGGTAAGGTTCGCGATCTTCTCGCTATGAAGTGATGATTTTATGAGTGATGGGACTATGAAGCGATATGATTACGATACGATATGATCTGCTACATCGCACGCTGTTATATCGATTTGGATTTTTTTTTTCGAGTCATACTTGTCGCATGTGATAGGTGATGTGATATTATGATATAATGTGACATGGCTTAGTATGATTCTCATTGATGTTGTCCCTATGAAGTGTAATTGATAATCTTTTTAGAATCTTTTGTGTCATCATTTTGGATTTTTTTTAGTGTCATTTAATGCGATTTTTCCTGATATATAGCCCAATGTGATATGTTATCTGATAATATAATTTGTTGTTGCTTAGTATTCTGTTATAAAAACTACCTTTTTATTCGTGATGTGATGACCTCTAACAAAACGCGACAAATATGTGATGTGATATGGTAATAATAAAGGTAAAAGGCATGACTTGTTTAAAACTTACGTAATAATTTTATGATTAATCAACTGGTGAACTAATTTGTTTACGTACCTGAAAAGATACAAAAAGAAGATGAAAATTAGTTAATTCTATTATTTTGAGACGTTTAATATAATATTCTTAATCCTAGATCTCTTAACATTTATCTTCACTTTTATCTATATCTTATTTTATATAATATAAATAAAATATATAAATATTTATAAAAAATATTTTAATGAATATTCACAGACATTTTAATGAGTATCGATTGTTGGTAAAAAAAAAAAAATATGCAAATATTTCTCTGTAGGTGGCAACATTGTGCACAGTGCTAATTGCTAATGTTTTGTTGTTCCATGAAGGTGGTAGAAAATTGTAAGCTTTGCCGGATTAACTGTCGCTTAAGCTTATTTGCTTGTTACGCAGCTTAGTGTGTTGGCCGGGAGAGAGAGAGACTACGTACATATAGAGTTTTTTTTTTTTTTTTCAATAATTGCCGTCTGTATGCATGTTTTGTGTAATTACAAATTATTATTGATGTTTGCGTGTGCTTAAACAAATGACAACAACAACAACAATAGCTATGAGAATTAGCAATAACAGCAAAAGGGATTGATCGTACATTAAAGATCAACAGACAAGATATGCCACTTTGGCGAATTCGTTGCGCTTTGTGCGAGCGAAGGATTATAATGTTCTGAATGATTGCACAAAAAGATTAAATAAATACAAAAAAGGAAGTTTTGGAACAATTTCATTTCAGCGTACTTGAAGTGTCTCGAAATCTGACAGCATAGGCCTTGCAAACCTTATTTGAAGAAATTGTGAGAAAATCGGTGGGTATCATTAACTTATACAGTTGCGCTCAAAATCTTAGTATTGCTTTGAACTGAGAAGACCTAAGATAGAAAACGCCAGTCCCTTATGATTGCCAATTTTTTAATGATATTTAACCAAATGTGATGTGATATGATGATAGCGTGATGTGACATTGCTTTGTACGAATCACGTTGATGTTTTCGTTGTGAAGTGATATTGATGATCTCTTTAGAAATGTTTGTATGCCTTTAGTGCTATGTTTGCTGTTAGGACACATCATTATCAAGTCATGTCGAATTAGTATATCATTTCAATTGATAATGGGATATGATTGTAAGGGTCCGTCAACTAGTGCTTCACCAAGGGTTAAGCACGCTTATAGTGTCGTGACCAGGGATCATATTCAGCTTTGTCTGATCGATGCTGAAAGTTGAACAAGTGCAAGTTCTAACGATTTGAAGCTCCATCAATGTGTTGGCAAGCTATGTGTTTAAAATATTTTATAAACCGTATGCGAATTATGAAAACATGAATCAAAACCGACGCTAAGTTGTGTCGTTTAAATAGTGTCTCATCAACTTGCCGTGTGGAAAAAAAGCATGCCACCGCCCAATAATATATTCTTCCTCCCTAAAAATGTGAGGCTGTATTAGTAGAATGTTCCGAACTTTGGACAATTGTTTCACTATTTGGGGAGGTGTGGTATAGGCTGTAGCTTGATTGATGCATTCCGCAACTAATGGATTTTTCTTTATAGCATACCTGGCATACGCGACAATTTCTTAACTATTCGCTTCTCTTCTTTTTCCCTTTTAAAATTGCACCGCTCACCACTTGCATCAAGCACACCTGCGCACTTGCACACAACCCGCACCTACATACATAAATGCTTGCACGCTTCACGTGCCTTTGCTTATCAGTTGTTGCAGTCGCTTGTTGTTGTTGTTGTTGTTGTTGTTGTTGTTGTTGTTGTCGCTAGTCGACGCTGATAGTGGCGCTAAAATTCTACAATTTCTCATGTCAATCAAGCGGCGCGCATACACCGTAACAAAAATATTTCACATGCCCGCAATGGGTGGCTGATCGGTTGGGCGTTTGTAGAGCAAGAACTCGACGCTGCCTAGCAAATCCGCGTTCGTTCTTCGAACATAACTTATGTAGTACAAAGCGACGACCTGAATGCCTGTCGGCGATGCTGCAAAGTTATCGCTCAGGTATCAGCGCAAAATACGCAGACGGCGCCAATAATTTGCAGCGGCAAAACTCACTCGCTCAACTCCGATGATCGACATTCATGATATCAAGCGCTCATTTGGCTTAAACGATAGTTGTTGGTGCTTGTTTGCTTGTAAACAATTTATTATCTCAATATGTATTTGCTGCTAAACGTTTTTTTATTTTTAAAATATTTATTAACTTGTTGCTTGTACTAGCTACATAAATATCAACCGAACATCAAAGTTAAATAAACACCGAATCCGGGTTGTCTAAACCAATACAAGAAATAAGTTCAATTTAGGTTGCAACGAAAATATTTCTTTTGAACAATTTTTAAGAGCTTACGGCGATCTTTGCAATGAAAGGGAATTTTTTATGTTACATTTTTTTTATTTTCCACGTACCGTTGTTGTGGTTGCAAAAAGTTCGCCACCCACCTCAAAGCATTTTTTGCCGACTTCTTATTAAGAAATCAAGCTTGAGCAGGAAATCGATTATCTTGTATCTTTTGACATTTCACTTTTAGTCAGCAAGATTCTAAAATCATACAGTTAAGTGCAAAATATCAGTAGAGAGCAGACTTCGAGGAGAAACTATTTAGAACTCTATGTAATAAGACTCCTACTTTCCCTCGTGTGTGTATTGGACCGACTCAACTGAGCCAATGAACCGGTGATCAATTTTACTGATGAATCGAAGCTGGGAGGTCTGGTCTGGTATGGATTTTAGGTGATTTGCGGTGCTCATTTGGTTGACTGAGGCTCTTTTATCTCTGGTGATCGACGCTTTGACAGCACACTCCCCAATCGGAGTACACGCGGTGTGGTTAAACATATTGGAAAACTGTTCCTGCTAAAGACGAATTGAGGTTGGAACGAGGTGGAATCCTCGGTTTGCTTAACAGTCCAGATTTTGTCTGAAGCGAATGTACCTATGTATGCCTGTCGTCAGAGGCGACTAAAATCCACTTCGACGATGTCAACGAAATCGTTCCCAAGACAGTCGGGCTAGTACCACAGGGTGTTATTCATCGGAACGTACCGGATTCATATCCGCCAAAGGCATGACAAAATCAGTACAACCCTTTCTGCTCCGTCCCGTAACTTCTTATAAGAAGGTCTTCCGACCAGGCAGGGCGAACTACTGTTACACCTTCGCCAGTTCATAATAAACCCATCTACTATGAATCTTCCTCCTATTTCAAACTGTGCAGACGCTCCTTTCTCGAGGGGAAATTCGTCTTAAAGTTCATATTATTTATTGTTCGAAAAACTCGAAAGGCGTCTCAGGGAGACGGAAGCCTTTCTGAAACAATCGCAATAGTACCAGAAGGTTCTAGTACCGGAGCGTACCAGATGCATTTCGTCAAAGAACCAACTATAACCCTAACACTTCCAAAACACTTGACCAACGAGCTCTAACCAAGGTTGTGACTTTTACTTGGAGGAAAGGAAAATTTATATCTCCTGATTTCAAATCCAAAAGTTCTAAGGCTTCAGAAGATTGCTATACGATTCTAAAACTACATTAACAAGAAAGTAAAAGTATAGTTTTAATACCACTGTTGTTAGTTCTATTTTTTAATGCCAATGTGGTAATTTTATATTTTCAATACCACTGTTGTTAATTCTGAGTCTGCCGAACTTTTCGTGTGGTTCTAAGAGAGCTTACTTTTCCACAATAGTCGTGATAATTACGGTGACCATAAATGTTTTTTCAAAAAACAGAACTCTTTTTACTTAAGGCTTGGTCTTGCTTTTACGTGAAAATTTCGGCACCCGGCTATAAACTATTTGGGGTTACACTCTCAATATTTGGAATAAAATAGTGTTTTTCATGGCGTAATCATCTCTTTGCAGTAAAAAATGTTGCCAACGTCTTCGAAACATTAAAATTGCAATCTTAAATAATTTCAACCAAAGTGCATCAATTGAAAGTCATTTTTTTAAGTATACTTTTCATTTTTGTGAATAGTATGTCTTGATGGTGAGAGACATTTCCTTGTTAATTGAAAACCTACCATAACCACGGTTGCCGTTTTGGCCGAAATGTACCATTTTTAGTACGAATTTTTTCCTGGAACGAAACTTCCAAATTTGGTACGTTTTTGCATTTTAACGTACTCAATTTTTGATTTCACTGAAGCACTTGACCGCGTTAAACATGAACTAAATTATTTTTAAAATATTTTGAAAGATTTTAAATTTTCCATAAAGTTTTGAAATTATTGAGCAAACATTTGTTAAAAGAGGTTGCCGGCACAAAAAAGCAGAACAAAAACAGAACATTTGCTTAAAAACAGAACATTTCTGTTATTTTCCTTAGAAAAAAAAATACGCAGAACAAGCTCCTTAAAAACAGAACTGTTCTGCCAAAAACAGAACGGATGGTCACCGTAGTGATAATAGAAGATTCAAGTACGCAAACGTACCGCTTTAAGTCTGGTAGGCAAATGCCCGCATCCACCACACCCCGCAAAATCTTTAAAAGTAAGTTCTGGCCTAGTTCCCGGCTTTTGCTTGGACGAATTGAAATCCCTTGATCTGCTTCCAAGACTTAACGTTCCGAGACTACTATACACTACAAAAACAGCAACAACAATTAGGTAAATATTATCTCTTGGAGTACCACTGTTGCAAGTTCTTTGTTTTTAATACCACTGTTGTAAATTAATTAATTTTAATACCACTTTTGTGAATTCTAAGCCTGTCAAACTGTCATTTTTTACAAGAAATCTTTAGCTAAAACATGAAATGTGTCGTGAAAATAACCAATGTCATAGAAAAAACAAATTATAAAACAATGCTAGGAACATTCCTACTACAGGTAGTAGGTACACAGCATGTGAACTGCTTCTCGCCCTATGACACACGCTTTGCTGTGCGAACGTGCATGTAACAAACGAAAAAATTATTGAAAGGACGGAGTTCAACAAACTTGACGGAATTCCGCTTCAATGCTTTGAAACAATGCAATAACGAATCGGAAAAAAAAACGAATGCGAATGAGACAAATGTCGATATATTGACTCTTATACCTATGTACACAGCTGGTATAGATCGCAATACGAGCTGACATAATAAATTTCAATAATCAATAATCGCACGAGCGAACAACAGAAAAAAAAAGTAAGCAACAAATACAAAAAAATACAAAAAAAAAACAAACAAACAAATTTAAAAAAAAAAACCTATGCAACGTGTGCGCCCGGCTGGGAATTTATGATTTCGAATTATTCTCCACAGTATTTTAAGTTGTACAAGTGGACCACCAGGTATAAACTCCCTCAAATAAATGCTATGAAATGCAATGAATTCATAATAATAGAAATACGAATGTGGTGCTGGCACAGCCAAAAAAAAAAACGCTACACCAACCGCGAACTCGCCGCCCAAAGCCATAATCAATGACAATCGATCGCTGGTACCTTATCGTGCACAAATGATCATTTGATCGTTTGGACGCGCTTTTGATGCGATCGCTGCAGCAAATAACGTTAATTAAGTAGCTGCTATTGTGGGGTCGCCGTGTCGCCAGCGGCGTAATGACGTTTGGGTTTGTGCGTGAGCGTGCTTGGTGAACTTGCTGTAGGTGATATTTTTTGATTTGGAAAGAAGCGATCGCGTACGTGCGATCAGTTGAAAGCAAAGAACATTTACATATCTATGACGGAGGGATTGATAGAGGTTTATGTTGAAATTTTTAATACCACTTTCAAAATTTATGTTTTTAATACCACTGTTGTTTATTCTATGTCTGTACAATTTTTCTCTGTAGGAAATTTCATAGCCAGAGCATGAAGTTTGTCTAGTAAAAAACCAGTGTCATAGGAAAAATGCATAAAACAATTTGAATACCACTGGCTTTAACTATTTTTTTAGTACGACTGTGGTTCATTTGAAGCATGTACAACTTTCATACACTACGCACTTTTTGTTGCTCTAGTTTGAGTATCA
The DNA here is from genome assembly GCA_964058755.1 of Campiglossa producta. Lineage (NCBI taxonomy): Eukaryota > Metazoa > Arthropoda > Insecta > Diptera > Tephritidae > Campiglossa > Campiglossa producta. The sequence goes on from CAXKVI010000005.1 coordinate 105,165,123, forward strand.
CTGTTGTTAGATACACTTTTTTTTTAATAGCACTGTGTTCAATCGTAAGCCTGTAAAACTCTTTGTTTCTCAGTATGGACTTGTCTGTGGCAACTTTATCGACTCTCAGACTTCTTGTTGCTCCAGTGTGAGTACCACTATTGTTAGATAAACTTTTGTTATACTACTATTTGAATACCAGTGTTGCTAATTCTTTTTTTAATATCACTGTGGATCATTCGAAACCTGTAAAACTTTCTTACACTGCGTACTTTTTGTTGCTCTAGTTTGAGTACCACTGTTGTTAGATACACTTTTTTAATACCACTGTCCTCAATCCTAAGCCTGTAAAACTGTGCGTTTTTTTGGTATGGACTGCTCTGTACCGACTTTATTCTTAATGATGTTGCGTCAGCCTACTATCCTTTCCAAAGAATATCTTTCAGAGTCTAGAATATTTCATAAGTCAAACAAATAGTTTTTGAGAATAGTCCGCTCGTTTTATCAGAATGCGTCGAAAACCTATTCGGGCTTTAGCGGGCCACACCGAACTGAAATATTTTTCAATTAATTTAATGTAAAAAGAACTTTGAAGTATATGTTGACGTTTGAATGCCACTGTTGTTATTGAAACATTTTTAATATCACTGTGGTTAATTCTATGCCCGTACAACTTTTTATAGGATGGATGATTCTTGGACTCCATCTTATACATTTCCCACAGAAAAAGGATTTTTTGTAGAGTTTTCATAGTATTCTTGTCTTCATTTTCCAAGATTTCCTTCTTGCGTGCTGAGTTTCTAAACTGCTCTCACTGCTGAGTTTATATGATATCTACATTTTCTAGTCTCTATCCTTTCGTTCCTAAGACGAACTTCTAGCTTTAGTGTGATCTAGAAATTGTCGAATCTTCATTCTTATCGATTTTTCTGGGCATGAAGACAATTTTGCAGCCTGATTTGAGCTATCAAGCTCCCTCGTCTCCATTTTTACCGATGTTTCTGCAGTTTAAAAATATTGCAATACATCTAAAGCCTTTCTGTCTTCATTCTATTCCTGTGTCGAACTTTTACCACACCCCAGCCCAAATCATCTATACAACAAATTTGTCTTCAACAGGCTCCCTTTTGACGCTGCTAACGGTGTATTGTAGGTCAAAGACAAAAGCTCAACATTGAGCATAAGTCATGTTTGAAACTCACAAAGAAAAAATCAAGATAAGATAATTATGTATTGGCAGACGTATGACGTAAATTAGGTCATTGCTTTCGAACAGTAGAAAATCGAAGGAACAACACCAGCATAATGAGCGCTGCTGGCCGCCCGCAAAACACCTGATTTGATAGCACGACTTGATGTCACGCCTATTTTTTTCCAATTTATTGTTAGAAAGGGGATATTGAACTTAATTTGGAATAACAATTAGAAATTCAATTCAAACGAATTTAACGAATCAACTATTATTATGCTAATTTCGATCATGTCACTCGATTTTTTAGTTGTTGCTCGTCAATACACACAAGCTATCCCCATTGTCATCTCATTCTTCTCTGATAACTTTATTCAATTTGCTTTGTATGTTTACTCTTTAATATAAAAGCTAAGCTAGCATCATTCTATTGACATTTCTTTTGAATAGAATCTCTTATTGATTAAGACAAAGAAAATGAGCAGATCATAGAGATCAGTTTGAGGAATTCTTTCATCCATTTGGTATTATTTTTCTCTTCAGTTCTTAATAACTGTGTCAATTAACGGTTCTTTGTTTACAAAATTCCACGCTGTCGGCAGTTTGAATAGCATGAGAAATTCCATTCCATAGTTTTCAATAAGGAATGTATAATGAGTACATAGGTACTTCAAATACTCGAGTGTGTTGCGCTTGCAGAATAAGAGTTGCATCAGCAACAACGTCAATCAAATGTACGTGGGGCGTTGGATAAGTGCCTGATGGACAGTGCATTTTAAACTGAGAAAAATATTTTAATCAGCCTCTCTTGGTTTTTCAGTCAAAACGATTTGAAGTTATCGTTCCATGAGCTGGAACTGCTCTTTGCCCAGCTCGACTCCAGTTCCTGAAAAACTGTTCACAGTGAAGTGTTACTCAAACTGTTTTTGTTAGAACTGCGGATCTCAAACTTTTTTTCTGCTATTTGAGCGCAGAGTTGGAGAGTTCCGTGATATATATCACACGCAGCAGTTGTTTGCCTACCTCGAACCCAGTGATTGACATTTTTTTTTAAATGGAGTGTTAGTCTAACTGTTTCCCGTAGTACAGTGAATCTCAAACTTTTTGTTCTATTATTTTAACGCAGTGTAGGAGTATTCCGTGTAATCTTGTTGGTCTGAGAGCTTCTTAGCTTGTTGGCTATATGATAGACTAGCTCAACTAAAATATTTTGGGACGACAGGAAAACCCTATCGGGAGAGTCGATAGATAATTAGTCGTGTTTATCGGAATTTGGTAGAGGATTTCGATTAATTCGAATTATTCCCGAAAGGAATTCGATCTGAAGGACTACAGACATCTGATTGGACGGGTTTTAGGGATATTTTTTCGATTTACTCTGTTGGTAGTGAGAGAAGTCGATCGTATTTTTTTTCTCGCTCCCAAAGACATTTCTACACAGAAGTTCTTAGATCAACAACTTATCAATCCACCCTCGTTGCTGTTAACACAAAAGTTTCTTTATATTCGCTGTATTTGGCACTATTGCAGCTCATTTGCATTCCTCCCGCAAATTTTGTACTAAGTCTTGCATTGGTAACCGTCAGTAATGTTGGTAGGTACGCGCAGTTTATACAATTCTTGGTACTTGGAATCTTGAATCTTGCAAACCGATCATGCTACATACACACATACGTATTTGCACAGTCAATAGAAATGTCAATGCAACTTGGATATGTATATTCACAAGTGACACACGTACACAACACGCTCTTCAAAGAGTACATGACTCAGAAGTTAGATATGCTGGTGGCTAAGCAAAGAGTTGCAGACCAAAGTTGCACATGAGCCTCGAGCTCTAGAGGCGAAGCAAGCAAAAAAAAAGCACCAGCCAAGGCAGACCCTGACGCAGAGGCACATGCCACCACACAAAGAACTGGTACTTCATCTGACTGTACAAATAAATTGTGTTTTATTTGAACACACGCGTTCACTCACTGATCGTAGCTCTGGAGTTGAAGAATTCTTACAACAACTTATCAAACGTAAATATTGTCATATGCGAGCACATTTGTCACATACTCGCGTAACCGTTTGTAAATATGTAATCTGAATACGATGTTTGAGGTACTGGCACTCGTTATGTACTCTAGCGGTTTCTAGCCGTCTGCCGAACTATCTCGATCGTGGCAACATGTACGTACGGCTTTGCTGTGTCATCGATTTATTGAGTATTTGATAATACTTTTGTAAGAAGATTTTTCGGACCGCACATAGAAGAATCGCTCTGGCCATTCCCAGTTGAATGGCGGTCAGCAACTTTCCCCACTTGCGTGGACTTCTATACACGGTCTCATCCTCCGGGATGGCCATAGCGATTCTTCTAAATGCGGTCCAACAATGAGATCCAACAACCGAGCCTCGGGCGGACGGCCAAAATCGCCTAGGCGGTTAAAGGCTATTTTAAGTAAGTTGTTGTTGTTGTTGTTAACAACAAAACACTCCCCGAAGGTTTTGGGGAGTGATGCCGAAGTTGACAGTCCTTGGCCGGATATGACCCCGGTACGCTGCGGTACTCCCTTGCGGTACTGCCCGTCTGTCGTGGTAGCGATTTGGTATGACCAGTGGAACCTTCTAGGTCATGGCATCCCTCCATCCATGAGGAAGGAGAAGATGGGTAATGAGAGGTGAGAGGCATCATATCCGTAGATCAACCATCGAGTAGCACGTCAATTACCTATGTGCATATTAGTCGCCTCTTACGACCGGTATGCCTACCTCGGGCATATTCTAAACCCCTAACCCGCAGGGTTATTTTAAGTAAGTAAGTCTATGTCCCGTGGCTCATTCAACTTATGTCCTTCAATATCTAAGCTCAATAGATAACTTGAAGTCATTTAAGTGAGACCCGATCTCTTCCGTACACATATTTTCAATCCCCAGCGGTCAGGGTTCGATATATCGACCAACATTTTTTGTTTTTGGAGTTTAAAATATCAGAAATATCTCGAAATCGCCTAAGGTTTCCGAGTTAGTTGTCGTTATACGATTGAGTAAATAAAATGGGGTTAGGTGGCAACCCTGCCTGAAAATATCTTCGTTGGTATACGGCAGAAAATACCTTACATTGATACCCATATTAGCTTAATTAAGAAAAATGAGATAGGTGGCAACCCTGTAAACCACCCCAAGTAGCATCACCCAAGTAAAAAGTCTAAAAAAGAAGCAGACTATCTGTGTGATAAACTTGATCTAAATCGCTTCAACCGTTCCCGAGACATTAGGTAGTGGACATACAAAAGATTTATTTTCAAAGGTCTGAAGCGACATCTGCTGGAAAGTAGACATTTTCATTTCAGCGCCAAGGAAATTAACTCAAAAAAAAAAAACACCAATCACAAATGTGAACGCATTTTTGTTCATGTCACGAATGCAAACGCGATCAGAATCATCAATGCCATATGTCAAATCCGACAGCTAGTCAATTCAACACCAACATCACTATCAGCCGTGTCGTTATTGGCATTCTTTTGTTTTGCCAAGCTGGCGTAATGTCGTCGCCCGCATCGCAAACACTAGCTAGAAAATAAAGGAAGCGAAAAGGAATGATATATTGCGGATTCACGCATACAACGCTAAGCTCATTCGAACCTTAAGTACTACTCAGCTCAGCTCAGCTCACCCAGTTTGGCACACGGAGCAGTTGATATCTTATTGTTTATCCAATATGGCCTAGCAGTTGTGGGGCGCTTATTGTAGGGCGATTGCGTTGACATGTAGACTCCCATGGAATTTCGCGTTGACCAATTAGCATATGTATGAAGAGAAAGAAAAGAGAAGATGATACAAAATCACATTTGACTTGTTGCACGTTTACGCTGATGACAAGAGTCACATGTGGAATGTTAATGTGTTAAATGGTTTTTATTTGTTGGCTATTTTGCAATAGGAGATACAAAGATTACGAAATGTACTTGTTATTCTGTAAACTGCGACATGTGGTAGATTTGTGTAATCGTTTCTAACGTGAATGACCTTGTACAAGTCTGAGTCTTGAAGGAGAGGGAGGGTATTTTGTATAGATACTTTAAATTTCATTCCATTAATGTGACTTTCTCTAAAGCTACTTTTGAGTTGGTATCACTCTTAAGACGTTCCAGCCTACGGACGATCCATAGCCACAGTAGTTATCTCGCGATCCGCACTTAACTTAAGGCGACCAAGACTTCAAGGATTACACCAACTATGGAGTAAGCCGTCCCCCTGACAAGTCGAGTCGTGTAAGACCACGAGCCATAAGATGAGAGAGTCCTTGACTTCAACCTTAGTATTTCTGTAAAGGTGGTTGATATAGGTGGTATATAAGATTCCTTCAAGACAGTAATCTGAACTCAGTTTACCAATTACGATTCAATTTTAGCTTTACTCCCTTGCTGGTTAGGGGTTTAGAATATGACCGAGGTAGGTATACCGGTTGTAAGAGGCGACTAATATATGTACACATAGGTAATGACGTGCTAACTCAATAGTTGATCTACGGATATGATGCCTCTCACCTCTCATTACCCATCTTCTCCTTCCTTACGGATGGAGGGATGACATGACTTAGAAGGTTTCAATCGTCACACCAAATCACTCCCGAGACAGTCGGGCAGTACCGGAGGGTACCGGGTTCATACCCGGCCACGACTGTCAATTTCGACATCACTCCCCAAAACATTCGGAGAGTATTTTTTCTTAACATACAACAACAACAACAACACCAATAACAGCTACAAAATTAAGAATGGTGTACGGAAACGTGTTCTGAAATGGTCCCATGAAAGAACATTGAGTCCAAGCGTAAATCAGTAAAGAAATTCGAGAGTTTTAAAAGGCGGTCTTTAACTTTTGCAACAGTTTAGACTCAATCTTGGAAGCCAGGTTGAACTACAAAATTAGGAATATTGTAAAAAGGGTGTTCTGAAATGGTCCCTCCTTTGAAAGAACATTGAGCCCGATGATGAACGAGAAATGACGTTACGAGAACTGCACCTAACAGAGTACGATTCAAGTTGGTGGTCGTGGCCCAATGCTCCCATATAAGTTAATGAAAATGATGATGATGATGATGTAAACAGAGTGTTCTGAAATGGTCCCTTGAAAGAACATTCAGTCCAAGCGTAGGTAAACAAATAAAGTACCCATTTCGAAAGTAACAAATCGCGAACTCAAGCTCTTTGCAAAAGGAAAATCACCACTGAGTCAGCTATGTTTCCACGAAACGACTAAAGAAGGCGCGAAAAAATCTCGCCCTACGCATTAATTTAAAAATTAATAAAACACGCGCTGAATCAACGAACTGCGACTCATCATGACCTATTTTGGCTTCATTGCTGAACTACTTCCGCAAACAGAAGACGATAAGATGGACAATGTATCACAAATTATTTATCTATATTTGTATGTGCGCCAAAAGATTGTCGGCTTAGATAAGAGGCACAAAAAAAAACAAAAAAAATATATATTTAGACAAATTAGCGCCCTCCTATGAACATTTACTCATTCGTTCTTGAATCTTTGAAGAAAAAATGAAAAAAAAAATAGCTAACAATAATAACCATTAAGCTTGAAACGCGTTCGCGAAACCACAAACACCTTTTTAATGGATTTTTTTAGTAAAATCCATTACGCAATCGTTTTAAACACTTTTACGCAATTTAAAACGGATAAAGCGACCACAGCAAAAGAAAAATATTAGAAAAACGAAAAAGCTAAAATTGAAAATAATAACGCAGAAAACATTGGCATTGAATATAAATCAACAGCAAAGCAGACAACAAAAGCAAAAGATTACAGCCAACAATGTATGATTGAACCGTGTGCGAGTATCTCAAACCAAACCAATGAAGAATCAACAAACACAAAATAACCAACAAAATGGTTTCGTGCTTAATTCAGATTACACAGAAAATATGCTGGTATTTAGATTTCCTTGGTAGCAAACATTCATAGCATATGTGGTCAAAATGTTGTTTAAACATTGAAAAAAAAAAATAGTAATGTAAACAACAAAAGCGGTAGCTGTTTGAAACATCATAGCCAAACCAAGTTAGTAATTATGGGCAATATAAACTGAAACCATAGAAATCATTGAAACTGAGCAGCGCCTTCAAAGCCGAACACCTCGAAAAGCGAGAATGTCTTGAAAAAGCCACAGAGCAAAACAAGTGTTAAAATGAAAAAAAAGCGCGAATTTGAATTAAATCGACAAACGAGATCAAAAGCATTGAGATCTAGACAGGTTCAATTTGAAGCACTAATTTTAATTATATCAAAGTTTTGGGGTGAGCTGAGAGTGGAAGCTAATACGGTTTAGATAGTGATAGGAATAGGGATGGGGATTGACAAGTGGTGAATCAACTCATCTTCCCCTTCATCCTGAGAGCTTCTACACAAGAAACTTGCCATAGGCGAAGCGTCAGTATCCTGCGGTTCGTACTATCGCAAATTTGTTTAGTTCTGTTCCTATATAACGCAATAGGACTTCGCAAGTAGCTAGTCCATAGCAAACTCGTAGTCCTAAATGCGTGCTCTTCTTCCTGGGTGACTCGGTGGAGATTAAGGTTTTGATGATCCATAGCACCTAACGAAGAGCGTTGCATTGTTCGTTGGTACTACGGTATCCCGCAGCAATTCAGCTGCACTTTCTATGTCATATTTCTTCAATTGAAAGGCCCTGAATAAGTCAAGGAGAGCCCATCAGCCACACCCATAGAGTCGGCTGTCAATTAAATTGTAATTTTGAGTAAACCTTCATAGAACTACCTTCTTCCGGTAACTTGAGAAAAACAATCATGGACCATAGACCAAGAAAACTTATCGTCTTTGTCTGAGGAACCAAGAACAACCATCAGTCCAAGCAGCCACTTCTCACAGGGCTGTTGGTCCCACTTGAGCTACATCAAAGAACCCCTCAGGTAAGAGAACCTTGGATAAGGGTAAAGTTACTCACTGAGTCCCTCTCAAGTGCAAGTAATACATTCCAAGTCTGCAAGAATAATTTTGATTTGCAAGATACATAAGAAGACACCAAATCTTCTGCCACGTGGATTTTCTATGCTTTCGTCCGCTGTCGAGTTCCCGTGTTGATAGGAAAACCTAAAAAATGTAGTCCTTTTTTAACGGGCCTATGGTCCGACTAGAGCTAGACTTAAGAATCTTTAGTGTTAAGGAACCTTGGATAAGATCGTCAAATGTTCTAAAACTCACTAAAACCTTACATTTCCTTTGGAACTCGCTGTTTCCATGGAAAGACCATAAATTTTTCGGAGAACTTGTTTATCGAAGGGACATTTCATCTTCTTTCGATGGGTAACCTATTCTTGCAGACGCCAAAACCTTACCCATAACATACAAAAGGGTATAAAAAAACAAAAACCTGCAAAGGATAAAGCTCAGCTCATCTCATAGTCACACATTTTAAGGGACCACTATAAAATGCATTTCAAGGGAAAAATCATCAACAAACGTCCAGATGCGCGCTCCTCTCACACTACAACTGCAGAGCTTCTACAACAAGCGAATCACGATGAGATTAAATCGTGAGCTACATGACGGCATAAGTGCAGCTGCAGAGCCAGCGAAAACTTGTCAATTGTCGAAGATATGAAATCGCATAGAGGTACTACATGGTAACTATGGAATGAATATGGTATGGTATGTCTTTCAAATAAGTTGCTACACTAAAGAAGAAAAAACTGCCTAAGCTTACACTTCATGGCTTTCAACCGCGACGAAGCGCGTCAAAGTCGCTGAACGAGTTTGTGCGCTTTGGTTTCATCTTTTGGCTGCATCATAGTATATTATTAGATCTAACAGATTTTATTTTCATATACATATGTAGGTATACCATAGCTACTTAGTAAAAGAAAAAAAAATCGAGCAATGAGAGCAACAACATTGAAATGTGGCGCACTCGTCTGAAACGACCTTTGAAAATATTTGCTGCTGGCGGTCTAAGCTACATTTACATCAAGTACTCCATAACATAGGTGAGCTTTACGCAGACAGCGTGCGAGTGGGGTGGAGGACGTGTTAATACGTCGGTTGACTGACATGGTTTGTGGTTTCATACTTTTTTTTCTTACTTTGGTATGTGATCAAATGAGAAAAGAAGGCGAAAAGTTGCATATAGTGTAACTGCAGCGTTTAAGCTTTTAGATATCTAAGTATCTATATATACCGAACGCGTTGACAACCGCGCATGCGCACAGATTACGAGGTGAAAATGTAATGCAAGGAATTTTTATCTTTGCAGCTGCGTTTAGACGTCCGCCGAGATAAATTTTGCGACCATAATACTAGCGCTCTTTTGTAGCAAGCAGTAAGTCTCCAGTGATTTGCACAAGCATCCGCTTAGTCTAAACGTGGTGTAATGTATGAGTTCGTATCTTTTATTTTCTCTAAAGATTTAGATTGACATGACAGTATGCTCCACCAACTAATGAAAATTATTTGATTACCGTCTAATTGCCTTCTGATGTCATTGGGTAAGCGTGCAATAAACTTTCCAAGAATAGAACACACGAACTTTGGTTGGTTATTAAGATGCAAGCTTTAGGAATTGTCCTCCACATCAGAAAAAAATGAATCTTGCAAATTGGTATTTGACGTTTAGACCTCTCTAGAGAGTTAACGATTTTCGTACTTCATTAAATATCCAATCGTGAACCATAGAACATCCCACCCACTTACGACTAATTTTACTGCGAGCGATTCAAGAATGTTCGTAAACAGATAACGAAGTGTATGGAGTCCAAACAGATCACCCTACAGAGTTGAAAGAATGAAGTGAAGGGTGGACTGATAAAGGCATCCCTCAATCGCAACCGGAAACAAATTCGACGCGCACATCTTTTTATTCGATTTCTCTGTTCGCGCACTATAAGAACTTCTTATTTAAGTTCCTGGCTTTTCCCATACCATGAGCAAAGATGTTTACGCATAAAGAAACTTTTACGAAATTGTTGAAAACTACTCTTACTCTTTGGAGTAACGACGCTCACTTTCGACTTTTCCCCTCTAGCTTACCTCTACTTACGACCGCTACAATCACCGATGATTCTATGCATGTACGCGCCTTTTACGGCAAGTCATAATAACCCAATTATAACGCCAATTCGCATAACTACGCCAGCTCAAACAAAAACTTTTCAGCAATCAACAAACAAAGAGTAGAAAGAAAATCCCATAAGTTTACAAAAGATCCATATAAACTTTCACTGTGTTGCAATTCTTTTAGCCAATATTGGCATTGAGCAACAAACGAGTAGCAGAGACCGCGGCGCAGAGTGCAGCAGTGCAAGGCCGCAGTGAAAGATGATGATGATGATGCGCATGCGCATGGCATGTGAACAACAAAGGCTTGTACTCTGGTGTGTAAGTTTGCTTGGATGCAAAAATGTAAGTAGACAAATCTGACGATAATAAACAGCAAATATCAAACGCATTCCAATAGTTTTTTTATTTTTACTGGCACGCCAAGGTAACGTGTCGCAACTTTTCTTTCATGAAAACTCTATAAACGGCGAAATTGCAATGTGCGAGTAGGAAAAGAAATTTATTTTTTTTATGAGAACTACAGAAAAATGCAGACTTAACGATTAGAAAAGATAAATAAATGGAAAGCTGGCGATGAGATTTTTTTAAACGGAATGCTTTCAATGGACTTTTGTATTTTTTTTTTGTTTTTTCATTAAATTGTTTCTATTTATCATTAACCTTTTTTATTTTTTTTTTGTTTTTTATATTATTTTTTTTTGTTTTTTATATTATTTTTTTTCTGTTCAATTTATTTATATAATTTTTTTTTTCTGTTTAACATTTTTTACTTTTTTCCAAATCATTTTTTATGGTGTTTTTTAAGTACATTTTTTCTATTAAATTTTTTTTTTGTAAATCTTTTTTATACATTTTGTTTTTATAAATTTTTTTTAACTAAATCTAGTTTTATTTGCAAAAATAGTGCATATGAAAGTTCAATGACACGAAATATTTCCTATTGAGAAAAAGAACAATCGCAAACACACCAACAATTGGCTGCTCAGAATTAAACTTTGAACCGTTAAAGATAACAGTACATACAGGTAGAAGCCATTAAATGCGTATGCGCGCGCTCAGTCAACCAATACGCCTACACTCGCGAGCTCAACAACCTAATTGTTCAATGAATGGAACATTTTTACAAACAAATTCTTTAATCAAGAATTAGAGAACTAGAATTGAATTGAAGAAAAAAAAGTAGCGCGAATAAGTCTAGTCTTGTAGAAGGTACAGTGAGCTATACAGGTATTTTATAAAAAATAATAATAGATTTTTTATAAAAACATGCGACTGCCACAAAACTTTATTGTTTTATTTTTAATATTTTTTTATTTATTTTTTATTTTTTTTTTTTGGAATTTTCTATTAATTTTTTTATTAAAATTTTTTTGTTTTTTTTTTTAATTTTTTACTTTTCTTTTAATTTTTTTTTTCATTCTTTTTTTTTAACTTTTTTACTTTCTACATTTTCATATATTTTTATTTACATTCTCATATTATTATTCTATTATTATTATTTTTTACTTTATTTATTATTTTTTAGTTTTTTTATTGGATTTTTATTTGATTTTATTTTATTTCTTTCTTATTTTTTTTTTGTTACTTTTTATTTTTCTTTTTTTGTTACTTTTTTACTTAATTTAATATTTTTTTACATTTTATTTGATTTTATATATTCTTTGTTTCTTTAGTTTTATTTTATATTTTTTTATTTTTAATTTTTTTTTATATTTTATAATCCACTGTACCTTATTTACGTTGAGCCACTGTATATGCGTACAACCAACACTCAAAATGCCAGCAAAGAAGAAAGTTCAAACGCAAAAAGAAAATAAAAGTTTCGCAATAAAAAAAAACGACGGTAAAATTTATCAAGCTATCTTGCTTGACTTTTGTGCTTGGCTTTCGCTTGCGCACGAACTTCCTCATTCTAAGTTCTTTGTTGGCTTTTTTCTTAGCAAATAGTTTTCTACATTCCTGCATTGTGTTTTCAAGAGTCTTCACAGTTGGTTTCTTCTTCTTAAGTGTCTTCTGTTCTGTATGTGGTAGCTTCTCAATCAGAAATTGACAGACAGTTTGTACATTAATTGATTTGAGTGTGATTGATGTGATTGCAAATTAATTTTTTGTGAGATGTACCGTTGGTATTTCTACAGAGAGCAGTGGAGTTGTTGAGCAGTGGGAACAAGTAAGAAGAGTATAGTTTGGCCTTTAGGCACAAACAAAGCTTCATCCAAGTCTATAAATTTTTCGGATTGTCTGTTCCGGGCTTGATCTAGAACAGAAAATCGTTTAACCACCCACCTAATGCGGACCAGGAAAGGGAGTTGTTGAATGTTAATTGCTTCCACAAATCGAGCTTTGAACAGGAGTTTCTAGTCACGAATTTTCCAGAGGGCCTCTACTCTTTATTACATCACCACTACTGGCGCTGGAAGCTCGTCTTCTCTTGTGTAGTCTTTATGCAAGCCCTTGCAAATACTTGGACAATTTATGCGCATATGGCTAACGAGATTTCTTATTATAATATTAAATTTTAATGTCGACTTTGTGCAACAACCTCTAAAATCGCTGATGGTCAGCAAAAGTCGCCAGGTCAAGCAATCAGTCAAACAAGCAATCAAGCTAGAAATCCACCAAACAATTCAGACACGCAGTGAACAATTCGTCGCGACCGCCACACCCGCCAAAATTGCTAGCGTCACAACAGTCAAAGCATGACTTTTAGGCGCGCAATAGAGGAAAGGTAGCGTAAAACAACAGTGTAAAAAAAAACAAAAAAAAAAGAACATAGTCACTCGTCGTTTGTTTGACGATTTGGCTGATTGTTGTCGTTAGACGATTTTTGCCTTGTTTTATGTTTTATGTCGCACATTTTTATTGGTATTCAATGACAACAAGAACATGTAACAACAGTAGAAACCAAAAAAAAAAAACAAAAATCAAAGCCGGCAAAAAGGCAACAAGCCAAGCCAACAATCGTCGTACCGGGCGGCTTCTGTGCATTTTGGCTTTGATTTGTAATTGCAATAGTGTTGCACTGATTGGCGGTAGTGGCGGGTGTCCATAGTTCCACAGCCACAATCGCAATGTTGTTATGTTGTTTTTTCCATGAGTGCTTTGTATGCATTGATAGCGAGGTTGTATCGGCATTTTCTAAGCGCAATAAATTAGTTGTTGTATTGGCGCCCCCAAACTAGAAATATGGAAAGAGCGGTGGGAGGGTGAATTGTTGGTATTAGTTGTAGTTGTGGTTGAGTTAGATTGGAAGGCAACTGCCACCATCGCAATCGCGACTGCTTCCGAAGGCATTGTTTTTGCTTCTAACCCTCATTCGGTGACAATAAACGGCAGCGAAAACTTGGCAATCACGTTCACCACGTCGAAGGTGGGGACGCCAAGGACGGGTGGACATTCGTTTTGACTTCTCGGCAAAAAAAAAAAAACATACTGATACGACATCGAAACCTTAGATACAACACGAACGAGCTGTGATTTGTTTTAGAGTATGTAGGTATATCGCTATGGATCACTGATGCACACGATTGAGAGTTTTTTCTTTAAGCAAAGCTGAATCCTTCTATATAATACGTCCCGAGAAACTCTGCTTTTAAGATTGATTTATCTTTAGCAAGTGACATTCAGAGGTCAGCCATCAATTGAGCTGAGGGTTTCCTACTGAAGTATTAGAACGGTTCCCATTACCAGTCGTAGCTGAATAATGAAAACTCCTCTTCTAAACTTAATCTGTAGAAGCAACTGACATTCATACGCTTAATGTCCTTATCACATGTTAGGTGGATGGTTGATCTAGCCAGACCCAGTCATTCCGAAATATATTTTAGATCTGTATCAACCTAACATTAGATAAAGATTTTTGTGTGCCTTAAAGCCTGATACAATGAAATACTAACACTAGCTACATAAAGGTCCCGATAGAACGGCTGGTACTCTGGAATTGAAATCCGTGGTTTACGACCCGATACTCGGGTTGTGCTTAAGCTTTTGTTTCTATTGAGCATTTATTTTAACAGCGGTAGTTTTTCAAAGTGGTCTGTTGCCTGACTCTGTAGTTTTCCTACGAGATTCTTTCTTCGAAGCTCTTAAAAACCAGGCGTATTGTTGGTGCTTTGGTTTTTACCAATCATAAAACACAATAAACTTCTCAACGTCATTTTCAGCTGCATCTTCGATTTTTTTTAAACACAGTAAACTTTTCAATGTCTTCGTCAACTGATTCTTCAATTTTTGAAACACAAAAAACTTCTCAGTGGTTTCTTAAATTTTTGAAACACAATACACTTCCAAACTGTTTCACTTCTCGTTCAAATTTTGAAACACAATAAACTTCTAAACGTCGCCTTCAACTGCTTCTTGAATTCTTGAAACACAGTAAACTTTCTAACAATCAGTTTTGAATGTCCTAGAAAAGGGAAGGTTAAAAATAATTATGTAAGGCTTCCATCTTTTTACCTCTGGTTTACTCTAATATTACCTTTTCCCTCTAATTTTTGAAGGATTGTTAATTTGAAAACTGATCCCATTTTTTGAACACAACCAATTTCCAAACTGTTTTATTCACTGTCCCTTCAACTTTTGAAACACAATAAACTTTTCAACAGCATTCTGAACTTCTTCCTTCTCCTTTAATTTTGGGACAAAATAAACTTTCCAACCTCAATTTTGAATAAACTTTTCAACGACGCTCTCACTGCTCGCTCAATTTTTGAAACACAATAAACTTTTCAATGACTCTTTCTCACTGCTCCTTCCACTTTTGAAATACAATAAACTTTTCTACAACTCTTTCTCACTGCTCCTTCAAGTTTTGAAATAGAATAAACCTCTCAATTGATTTTTCTGAGTCCCCTAGAAAAGAAAACATTAAAAATTTGTCAACTGAAGTCGAGATATGGTTTAAGTCACCTTAATTTTGTTAAACTTTATATACAGAAGAATTCGAATTGGATTCTTATGATTATTTTTGTGTGTTCGGCTCGCTCATACGGTACCGGAAAAAAAGTTTCCAGAGTCCAATTGGTTTACATACCTGCAAAGATAAACAGAAGAAAAATTAATATAGGATGAAGACAAAATATATAGTTGTTGATTGAAATAAAATAAAATCGAAAAGTTTTTGAATAACCTTTTTTAAACGAGGCCTCCCAATAATCCCTGCTTAGATTTATTTTTTCTTCATATATATATTTTTTATTAGTGATAATTATCTTTTAACCTTCCTCTGTCAACAATTTATAAGCAATAAATATTCAATAAATGTTTAGCTCTTCCACTAAAAAACCCCACACATAATTAAATGGAATGCAGCGATTTGAAGGGCATAGTCATCTTAAAACATTCCTGCTGGCATGTATTTCTTGATGTGTCGATTTAAAATGAAATTTATTTGGTTTTCTAACAGACATGGGCACACATGGTCATACCACAAATAAGAATGAAAGCAGCTAAAAGAGTAGTACCATGGAACATCAACCTAACTAAACATACAAACAATAAATCGA
This sequence comes from Campiglossa producta, assembly GCA_964058755.1. Taxonomy (NCBI): domain Eukaryota; kingdom Metazoa; phylum Arthropoda; class Insecta; order Diptera; family Tephritidae; genus Campiglossa; species Campiglossa producta. Next base: position 105,180,876 of record CAXKVI010000005.1, read on the forward strand.
TCGATAAAAGACGAAGCGACTAGGTGCTGCAGTGCTACACATACATACTACTCGCTATGACGTGCAAACAATTTCGTGGAAGGAATGCGTCGAGAGGCTGGCATCATGATGATGATCATCATCATCAGCACAACAATAAAAGCCAATACAAATTAATCGAAATTAGATTAAATGGAATTTTTGTAATGTGATGGTGGTGATTTCATAGAATGTAGCAAAGTACTGCTCTGCGAAAGCAATAAATAAATAGTTAAGTTATAAAATGAGCATACCACAATGATCATGGCTAGCAAAGGAAGACAACTCGATCAATAAATATTTTCTAAATGTAGATTGGAAGCTTGTACTTGAACTCAAAATGAAATGCAATAAATTGGCGCTAGTCAATTTCTGATAAAATTTTTTTTTTTTTGCTTTTTTTTAAACAAAGCAACGAAATAACACAGAAAAGCACTTTTTGTAATTTTTATCTCTAATTAAGATATCTTTATTTATTACCACACTTGCCATTTACGTTTTATTGCCGGCTTGTTTGGCCTTGAACCGTTTTTTGCATTTAATTTCATACCAAAAATTCCTCGATTCATTATAAATTCTGAATTTTTCTTGTTTGACTAAATTATCATCCGATCAAGCATGAAGAGGAACATAATTTTTAATGGTAATTGGTTAAACAAATGCAAATTAAGTATGAAAATTTCTCTTTTTTTATAAAAATTAGTATCTCTAATTTCATTATCATTGCTTTTTGTTTGTGCAAACAAATTTGAAATTCAATCGAAGAACAGCCATCCGTCTCATTAACTAGCAATACTAAGATTTTTGAAGCAACTGTACTTTCAATTTCTTTAGATTTTTGAAGATTTTTGACGCAACTGTACTTATAAATTCTTTGGAGAAAAATTCCACTTTTGAGTTATGTATGTATAAGACCAAATATATTTCGGCAAAAAAATGTGATTGATCGCAAATAAATGTTTAGTTTACACACCACATACGAGCCCAATCATTGTAAACTCACATTTTTGTATCACATCATACGCTTGATTTATTAGTAAGTTTCCGCTGAGTTAATTTGAAAATAAATATAAAAAAAAAACATACGCAAAATAAAAAACATTTTTTTTTGTAACTTTTCACAAACCATAAGCAATTGCTAAATATGAAAAAAAGTAACTTCCAGTCAAAACAAAAACAATGACGTGACTGTTGACTATTTAGGAAACAGTTGATGAGTAAACTGTCAGAACACTGATGAATGTCAACAAAACAGCTGTAAGTGAAAAGGGAGATACAAAAATAACAAACAAACCAAACGTGGAGAGATACAACGCAATAAACGATAGAAATTTTGAAAAAAAAGAAAAGAATAAATAAATTTGGATAATTAAGAAAATGTTATAAAAAAAATTGAACGAGAGTTTAGCGAAAAAAAGTAAGTGATGATGATGCAAATGTTATAAGATAAGAAATAATTTTTGATGGGACCATTAGGAACGAATGCAAAGTCAGGCATTATCCATTCGAAAACAATATTTTTTTTATCGATACATTTAAAACTTAGAAAAAAAGTAAGCGATGATGTTGCAGATGTTTTAAATGGGAAATAATTTTTGGTGGGACCATTAGGAATGGTAAATATTTTTCAATCGATACGTTTAAAACGATTTTAACTTTCTGCGCTTGTTATCTTGATAATGATGATGATTGTTATCTAGTAGGTCTTTTCTGTATATTACTGAACCCCTCCTAAACGGATAAGGATATGGGGTCTGTTTCCAAGATATGGGGTGTGTTTTCAAGAGGTCTCGAGAAGGGTTTAACTATAATTTCAAGTTCTTTGGTGAGTTGACTAGGATGAGGAAATATAGACCAAAATTTAATGAAGGCTGTTGATGTGGTCTTTTGTAAAGGGTAGCCTTTTATACGATATCTCAAACCATTTTTGAGATATACACTAGAAGGAGAACTCAAGAATGGCAAAAACAAGACTATTGACTTCATAATCTACATTTTGTCTTGGAAATAAGGTAGAAGTACAGGAAAAGGAGTTAAGGAAGATGATGATAATGATGGGTGGATAGGAAAAGGTATTAGATAGAGGTAGAGAAGGTAGGGGTAGAGCTGGGGCTGGAGAGTTAAGAAAAGGGAAAAGGAAAAAGAGAAAAACAAATAGTAATATTATAGGAAGAAAAGGTGTAAAAAGAAAGCGAAGAGCCCTCAGAGGAAGAAAGGAACAGGAGGGATAAGAAAAGAAAAAAGGGGCGATGGCCAATCAGAGCAAGAAAGAGCGACATATACAAGTGAATTTTTCGGAAGGACAACATCTGCCGAGTAGTTAACTCTAATACCGTTTCGAGAGCTAGAGGTTTTAATAATCAAAGTTTAGAGTGCAGTTCGCAATAGAACAATTATCATATCGGTCATTGCAGTTACTTTTCGAATTTAATTATTATGCCACTTCCGATTTTTTTAAGTTTTTCACTAGTTACTTAATGAATTCCATTTCCTTTCATTTCCAATTTTATTCTCTTTTTTTATTGAATTTATATGAACTTTATATTTCATTTCGGTTTTAATTTTATTTAAATTTTTATTAATTTTCCATCACACATATTTTATCAAATCTACCCTCCACACAAATATTACCTATATACTTATTTAAATAGTTATATTTTGCATTTTATAGTATATGTCTGTAACTCATTTGTATTCATTTTCACTTAATTGCTTCCTCTTCATTCAAGCGCCATCAACCGGAAATTTTTTTTAGCGTAGCGAACTTTAAACTGTTTAATATTTTCGACGTAGTAAGAAGAGACATACATATGTACTTAGTTACATGAATATTTATACTCGAATATTATATTCTATAAGCGCAATTCTTATGCACTCACTCAACTGTTCTATACAAAAAACAACAATAGCGAGTGGAATTGAAAAAAAAGCTTAATATCATTTGACAGCTAATTGATTATCAAGTGGCAATCTACGCTGATATGTTCATATAATTGTAAATTGCATATACATCACAAATATAGAGGCGCTTATAAATTAATTAATATACAACTTAAAGAGGCGCAAATGGAAGCGACAAATTGGCGGCGTGTGATATTTGTGTGGAGATTATTTGAAATTTACGTAGCAAAAGTGAAATAAAGAACGAAACAAAGAATGTGTGTAGTGAAACAGCACTTGCGTCAAAGCAAATATATCGATAACAGAAAAATCGTTCATCGCTACAGCAATGTAAACACGAAACAGCTGATCAGCTGTAATGCAACGAGTTGGGTGGTGAGCAGAAATAAAAAATTCAGAAATGGAATATATTTTATAAATCGGAAGTGGAATATTATTAAAAGCAAAATTTAGAAGTGGAATGTGTTTAGAAAAAAGGCAAAATCGGAAGTGGAATACTTTTAAATGCTAAATTCAGAAGTGGAATATAAAAAGAAAGAATTATAACTTCGATGGATTGTTGGCCATCACCTAGCCTCCATTACCGCGAAAAAAAGAGGGTGCCTTCTGACGGCATAACTCAAATTAAGTCAAAAATCTATCAAGTTCCTGCTAAGAATCCCCAACAGAAAAAGAACAATGCAAATCACAGCACATTCATATATCAAACGAAAAAAAAAAGTGAAAAAGAAGGCCAATGTTAAACAGTAAAAATGTAGCGTGTGTGAAAAACAGACACACACAAAAAAAAAAAACATCAGGCAAGAATTACACTTAAAAATTATTGCATAAAATAACAAAATGCGCCCCAACAAGCCAGACTTCTCTTAGCAGACTTGGCAGCAGACCACAGCACACACAAGTTAAGAACTTGTAGAAGAATGCTACAAACATCAAAAATATAGGTATGACCATAGCCTGAAAAAAAAAAAATATTGCACAAGAAGAACAAAAAAACACGCTCAAGGTCGCACAACGTCCAAACAGCATTCCGAAACACAAATGAGAAAAAAAAACAATACGGCAACGCTATTAGTTGAAGAATTTCAACAAAAACTCGTCTACATCTAGTCTGCATATGCAGCAACATAGCGCAGAGTCTCTCGTAAGCTCAGCGAAGCCTGCAAATTCCATTGTATCTACGCTGTGTTGTATGTGAACCACATAATAACTAATCTCCGCAGCATTATCAGCGTGCGTCTTAAAGTGAAGAATTCGAGATTGAATTGAGCTTGAAAAATTACCATGTTCCACAGCGTTCTGCCTCGAGCTGGCTTTTCTGTTGTTTTATTTTTATTTTTCAACTGTGTGGCCAGCTGTTTAAGACCTCTTGTTGCTAGCTTTTGCACCTTCGAGTGCGCATTGAGGTGAGCTCGGGGCACAGCTAGATCTCTGTAGTTGCGTTGCGTTGCGTTGGGCTGAAGGTTCTTTAAGGTGCGTCCGTTCTTGTTCTTGTTTTTGTTTTTTCTTCTTTTACTCATTTCTGCGCTTTGTGGTCCACCACAAAAGCAACGCAATTTTTCATCTCGCATGCTTGTGGTCAGCAATTGTTAGTGTGGCATGAATATTTTTGCATTTACATTCTTTTTCCAATCACTCAATTGTGCTGAGATTTTTATCTTGCATGGCAATTTATCACAGTGAATAAATGACTGTAAAATCAACAGTTTTGTTGTTGTTTTTTTTTTGTTGAGGTAAAAGTAGTACAATACAATGAAATAAAATAAAATAAAAAAGTAAAATAAATAAAAAATAAAAAAATAAAATAAAAAATAAAATTTAATAAAAAAGTTAAATAATAAAATAAAACAAAAAAATAAATAAAATAATAAAATAAAATTAAAAAAAAATAAAATCAAATTAAAAAACTAAAAAAAAAAATTAAATAAAATAATATAAAAAATAATAAATAAAATAAAATAAAAAATATTAAATAAAAAAATAAAATGAAAAAAAAATTAAATAAAAAAATTTTTAAAAATGAAATTAATTAAAATAAAATTAAAATAAATAATAAATAATAAATAAAATTAAATAAAATAAAAAATGAAATAAAAAAGTAAAATAATAAAATAAAATAAAAAAATAAAACAAAATGAAATAAAAAAACTAAAAAAAATGAAATGAAAAAATAAAGCAAAAAACTAAAAAAATGAAAAAAATAATAATTAATAAAATTAAATAAAATAAAAAAATAAAGTAAAAAATAAAATAAAATAAAATAAAAAAATTAAATAAAAAAATAAAATGAAAAAATAAAGAAATACAAAATTTTTAAAAATGAAATTTAATAAAATAAAAGAAAAAATAGCATAAAAAATAAAATGCAATAAAAAAATAAAAAAAATTAATTAAATAAAAAGAAAAAGCAAACAAAAAAGATAAAAATAAAGCAAATTTAAATAAAATGAATCCAATGAAATAAAATAATATATAAAAAAATAAAAATAATAAAAAAACTTTAAATAATAAAATAAAATAAGGAAAGAAAAAAAAAACAAAATAAAAGCAAAACAAAAAATATTAAATGTTGTTATTTGTATGGTTATGGTATTGTTATGGTATGGTTATGGTATGGTTATGGTATGGTTATGGTATGGTTATGGTATGGTTATGGTATGGTTATGGTATAGTTATGGTATGGTTATGGTATGGTTATGGTATGGTTATGGTATGGTTATGGTATGGTTATGGTATGGTTATGGTATGGTTATGGTATGGTTATGGTATGGTTATGGTATGGTTATGGTATGGTTATGGTATGGTTATGGTATGATTATGGTATGGTTATGGTATGGTTATGGTATGGTTATGGTATGGTTATGGTATGGTTATGTTATGGTTATGGTATGGTTATGGTATGTTTATGATATGGTTATGGTATGGTTATGTATGGTCATGGTATGGTTATGGTATGATTATGGTATGGTTATGGTATGGTCATGGTATGGTTATGGTATGGTTATGGATGGTTATGGTATGGTTATGGTATGGTTATGACTTGGTTATGGTATGGTTATGGTATGGTTATGTTATGGTTATGGTATGTTTATGATATGGTTATGGTATGGTTATGGTATGGTCATGGTATGGTTATGGTATGGTTATGGTATGGTTATGGTATGGTTATGGTATGATTATGGTATGGTTATGGTATGGTTATGGTATGGTTATGTTATGGTTATGGTATGGTTATGGTATGGTCATGGTATGGTTATGGTATGGTTATGGTATGATTATGGTATGGTTATGGTATGGTCATGGTATGGTTATGGTATGGTTATGTTATGGTATGGTATGGTTATGGTATGGTTATGACTTGGTTATGGTATGGTTATGGTATGGTCATGGTATGGCCATGGTATGGTTATGGTATGGTTATGTTATGGTTATGGTATGGTTATGGTATGGTTATGACTTGGTTATGGTATGGTTATGGTATGGTTATGTTATGGTTATGGTATGGTTATGATAAGGTTATGGTATAGTTATGGTTATGGTCTATGGTTATGGCATGGTATGGTTATGGCATGCTTTGGTTATGGCATGGTATGGTTAACGCATGGTATGGTTATGGCATGCTTTGGTTATGGCATGGTATGGTTATGGCATGATGTGGTTATGGTATGGAAACTTTTAGTTTATATTTTTTAAAAAATCGAATTTAGTTCAACTCAATTTGTTTATAGCGTTTTCTTTTCTCAACGAAAATGTTGCCATTTTGTATAGCAACATTTTTATGATTCTCACTGAACCCTGTGAAATTGCTGCACACTTAAAATTTTCAGTGTCACCCTGCCTTATTTCAAAAGAACAAAAATTATAACCCTGTCATGTAATCAGCTGTTTTCCTGACGTCTTCTTCGCGCCAAATAAATACAGAAATTCGCCAAAAAATTTATTTGCAAACTTTATATTTCAGGAAAAGTAAAGCTTTATTTATTTATAGTTCAAAATTTTTTATTAAACGATGGAAGTCAAAATGGAAATAGAAAGTCCAGGAAGCAGTAAAACCGTAACAGGTGAGAAAATATTTGTAGGTTTCGGAGCTGCTTGCAAGTCGCAAAGAAGTTTTTTTTTGGCCTGCAAGTGATCTCTTAGGAGAACGTTGTGTGTAGAGTAGGTCGCCTCCCCGTTGGTGCACCCTGGGTAACGCTAAATGGCCTACATATGCCTTCACGGCTAGTTTCTTGTATTGCCAGTTCTACGAGAACGACACCAGTACTTGTGCTGTACCCATCGTACCGAAACGACCCGGGCGGTTTTCTTATAGCGACCCGGCCAAGAGCAATACACTCCGGGTGACCCTGTCTGATATTTGGGCAGGGCTACGCCTCGTTACAACAACAACAACAACGTTATGTGGTTTTGCAGGATCACCAAAGATATGTATGTATGTACTAAAGCATTTTCTATGTTTCAGTGTGGACGGATGGCGAAACTAGACTCCTGCTGGATAGGTATGCTGCTTTCTTACCAGAAGTGGGGCCCATGAAACGATTCAAAACAAAAAAAGAGATGTGGTCAAAGCTTTGCCAGGAGTTTGAGGGCAAAACTTCCAAGCAGTGCGAGGAAAGGTACAAAACCATTTTAAAGCGGAAAAAAGCGGCAGTCGAAAACAATAGTGGCACAGGTGCAAAGCGGCAAAATTTACAGTTTGAAGAGGAGCTAAACAAAATATGTCAAATTGATGATGCTGTTGAGCCAGCCATAAAATTGAGTAGCCAACAAGTAGTTAAAAAAGCACAAAACGAAGTGAAAGAAAAAAGGAAGAAGGGAAAAACGGTGCAAGAAACGTTAGAGGAGATAGCTGGTAGAAAAGAGGAGGCCAGAGAAAAGAGACATAGGGAGCGAATGGAGAGGGCTGAAAAAATGGAAAGCCTTTTCGAGAAGTTTATAGCAGCAGCAGAAAAGAAATCAGATTAAGGCCTTTTATGTCGTATATAAACCAATTTTATTTTTTATGAATATGGAAGTTACTACCTTATATGGATTCGAAAACTCTTATCGGGTTATTCTGTTTGTTCCCTAATTTTTTGTTTCGTTAATTTGTTAAAAACATACCTGTTAAGTTTTGATTACTAATCGTAATGATTAGTAATCTGATTACTTTGTATTTGATAGTGAAGTAATTGATTACATTACGATTATCTTGGTCCCAACTAGATTACGTAATGATTACGATTATAAAGAATCAAAAAATAATCATGATTACTTTAGATTACTGAAAATAATCAAAAATAATCAAAATAAGTAATTGATTCTTTTCAGCGATTCTTTTTGATTCTTTTCAATCAAAAAGTTGTTTGGTATTTTGGATTGAAAGTAATCAAAAAGAATCAAAAAGAATCGCTGAAAAGAATCAATTACTTATTTTGATTCTTTTTGATTCTTTTAGTAATCTAAAGTAATCATGATTACTTTTTGATTCTTTATAATCGTAATCATTACGTAATCCCAATATTTCAAACGCACATTAAATAATCATTACAATTCTTTTTAGAAAATAATCTAACCGATTACTAATCGTAATCATTACTTAACAGCTATGGTTAAAAAGTACCTGCATGAAGCAAGCGGATGATCTCTTAATTTTCAATAAATATAATTACATAGATATATGTATACAAGCTGACACAGCAAAACTTGTTAAATAGTAATAAAAAACAATAAAATCTCAACTCAGTTTATTTCTTTAATTACAATTAAATGGTTAGCGTAGAACCAAACTGCACCTGTAACTTTTCAACGAAATTCGTCATTGTCGTTAACATCGATTTTGACAAATTTTGTATGGAAATTTGTGTCCAAATTAACTACAAAACAATTGGGGTATTCTCTCTTCGAGGCCCTATGCTCCAATAGAGGATAAGGAAATGATGATGATGGTTCTCTCTGAACCTTTTTTCAAATGAAATGAAACTTTTTTCTTTCGCTTTGCTTTTGAAATTATTTAGGGTGTTCTCTGTAAACTTTTTTCATAAATAAGACAAGAAATTACCAGACTTATCAAAATCCCAAAATGGAAAACAATTTTTACATCAAAATACGTGAGTTTTTTGTCCTTGCATTTTGACAATAGTCTGATAATTTCTTGTGTTATTTATGAAAAAAGTGTACAGAGAACACCCTGAATAATTTCACTACAATCTCGATTGTTTTCTTCTGAAGTTTGACAAAGTTTGTGTTCATACAACATCAATGTTTTTGTTTTTGTTCATGCAACAATCAATGTCGGGAAGAGATCTCGTCCGATTTCATCACCTATATTGCTAGTATATGTTGTGCCAAATTTCTTGAGTCTGAAGTAATAAGTGTAAAAGTTTTGAGCTCCCTTAACCTAGCCCTACCTTTGTAGCCCAATCAAAAAAGGAAAGGGTACTAAATTGCCCAATATTTAATGCTAATTACTACTACACGTACTAAATTAGCAATAAATATGTAGATAATAACTACATTTTTACTTTTTGGTTTTGGTAAAATTTTTTTAATGGTTGGGCTAGCTTAACCAATTTAGTACGCTTTCCTTTTTTGATTGGGCTACAAAGGCTGGGCTAGGTTAAGGGAGCTAAAGTTTCGACCAGTCGAATATTCCAAATGTATTCCTTAAAGGTGGGCGTTGTCACGCCCACATCTAAACATTTATCAAAAATCATAATAGATTGATTGAGGTGTTCATCATACGCATACATGAAACGCTTCAGTTTAATTCGTCTTATTTCAAAACACATTTAGAAACGAATTTTCAAACCGACTTGAAAACTTTTTGAAAAGTGTCGTAAGAAATTCGTTTTGAAATAATTCGGGTTTATGTTCATATAAACTAGGCAACAGTCATAATTCTAAAACAAATAAAAAAATTGTATTTAATTTTAATGCATTGGTAATGAATTACTTAGTTTAATGCTTTCATAACGAAATTGACTACGAATAAATGCAGCCGATATTTTTGATTATCACTTATCCTAATACATGTGGGAAATATCAGAAATACTTACTTCACTAAGTTACAAAAGCTTGTTAAGTTCATTTTCTTCTAATCAGTTCAGTTCAATTTTACATAAGCTCTTAACGAGTATTATTTTTTTATGAATAAAAAGGTTAATGTTTTTTATATTAGTTAAAGAAGACTTAAATTGGCAGTGATGCTATATCTTAAATTTAAAATTATAAATTTAGAATTATAAATTTAAACCGCCTTTCCAACGTCATCGGAAAATAATTTAGTCAATATACTCATTTAGATCTAATTAAGGCAATATTCAAACATAAATAGCTTTAGAAAACGTATACATATTGACGCAGATGCAATTTTTTTGATGACAAATCCTTGGCACGTATGGAAAAAAAGTTGGCTGGAATATTATTGAATGTTGTTGTACTAATAACCTGTAATTAGAGAATAATAAGATGTAAGACTTTTAAATACATGTAACATGAGAGTTTTACCTAGACGTTTGAGGAGAGACGATGAGTTCGACGCCTGAGTACTTCATTATCGGTAAAAAAGTGATTTGATTTGATCTCTTTTTATTTTTCCAAGATCAGTGGCGGCTGAGTCGCTGGATTCAGAAGAAAAATGTTCGTCAGTAGCAACAGGTGGAGTATAATACTCTTCTGCTTCAAGTGTATCTTTTTTGTCTATGCAAATATTATGAAGTGTACAGCATGCTAATATAAACTTCGCTGTAGTCTCAACATCATGAAAATCTAATCGCATCAGTTGCCTGAAGCGACATTTATACAAACCAAACGCGTTTTCGATTCGTACACGAGTTTGACAAAATTTGAGGTTGTAGGTTTTTTCTGGCTGTGTCAAGTTCCCGTAATCTCTGTAGGGGGTCAACAAGTAGTTTCGTATCGGGTAGGCAGAATCGCCTAAGAGGTGATATTTCGGCGAACATAGATTTGGTAGCTGTTTACTTATGAAAGATAAATTAAGAACACGTGAGTCATGCACTCTGCTCGGTACACCAGTGAAAACATCTAAAAATTTTAAATTTGCATCGCATATACCCTGCATAGTCACGGAAATGGTATCGTGTCTGTTTATATATGTTGAACGAACTTTTAATTTTGGCGCCCTTATAGAAATATAGGTCCCGTCAATACAGCCTAAGACGTTGGGAAATCCTGAGATCGCTTCAAAGTCTTTTGCTACACATTCTTTTTCCAATTCAGTTTGTGGAAATTTTATAACGTTACGTGACAGCTCAACCAGAAACGATATAACGTTGTTTATTATATAATGAGCAAAAGAGTACGACACATTAAATAAGTTACTAACTTCTCTTATTGTGGTCTTGTTGCTGCAAAACCTAAAAAAATTTATATATGTAGTTGCATGTTGAAATGTAATATATAAAAATCTCGTAATAATATAATTAACGAGAAGTGATTAAACAAAAGGACATATTTCCATTTTGTTAATTTTTGATAAATGTATATATAAAAGATGGTATCTTCTACCAAGCTATACAAACAAGTTACAGAAAGACAGCAAAACTTCGAAAAAAGTGGCTCAGCTCAACGCTTCCTAAAAACTTTCAATTGTTTAATCACTCCTTAAATAATACCATACCATTAAATAATACATTACCATAAAAATAATAACACATGTGTGTTTGGGCTCATTTGAGGCCTCCCTCCTTTATACTTCCTCTGTACGTAGTAGGTGCTGAATGAGTATTGGGAAGTTAAATATTCCGCACTATCACGCTCGACACGAAAATTTTTTTTGAACTATGAATGAAAAAACAAAAAATTTTAAGTTGTTTACAAATGTTGGTATTTGTTTCCTTTAGGGGTCAACTGCTAATAAATTAGCTAAAATTATGGGAAATAGCTCAAAAGACGGGGTTCGGCCTCAGGATCACGAATCCGGAAGCGCTCTTTTAAATTTTTTGTTTAAGTGAAAAGTTATGATAAAAAACCGAAAAATGACCCGGGTCCGGTACCAAAAATGGGGCGGAATCCATTGTATTTATGTGCAGAACACCTTTCTGAGTTGGAGGCCTTCGGCCGCGCTCATTATAAATAACCCTGGGCTACACCATCCCAAGTCCGGGTGTTGGCCTGAACCGTTTTTAGGGACAGTCTAATAAAATTACAACAACCACATGAAAACTTGAAACTTTGATTGTAAATATCTCTGCAGAGAAGCAAAATACTAAAAAAGAGCTTCCGGATTCGTGATCCTGAGGCCGAACCCCGTCTTTTGAGCTATATCACACAATTTTAGCTAATTTATTAGCTGTTGACCCCTAAAGGAAACTAATACCCAAATGTTTGAAAATCAGACTTTTTCTGATTTCAGTAGCATAATTACAACTTTCATGGGCTTGACCGGATGCGTTCGTCGACGAAGACGAAACTTAAATTGTGTACACAGCCTGTTTGTATAAGAGTAACTATACCACTGAAATCATTTATACCACTACACTTTGCGGAAGCCAAAGGCAATTGCAGCCTGCCAAAAGAACTTACCTCGCTGTTTGTGTACAGGTTTACTACGCCCTCGACAAAGTCCTTCACGCGCAAATATTTATTTTTTGGGTGGACAATAATTGCCAACTCCTCATCCTCCGATGAAGAAGAGGACGACTCCAAAAGTTCTGCGTGCGCGCTGTATCCAAAGAGTAGCTTATCCATTGGCAATGCAAATCTATAAATATAAGAGGAATGCTATTACCGAATGTATCCAAGTGTAGTCCCCCATAATCATCTTCGCGTAGCAGATTGCTGTTTTACCTATTTACTTACCAAATTTAATTAAAATCACAATTTAATAATTATTTTTTCACAATCACTGCTGCCAAATGAAGTTGTTCACACAAACACAAAATTAGGAATTGCTTCGCCTGTGAAGCGTTCGTTTAAACAGGCTGCCATTTCCTTTACCATAGCTGTCAGCAAGAGCCAGGCAAAGTTACTACTGACTATGTTTAAAGGAACAGTCCTATTGTGATTCAACAGCTGATTGAAAGGGCAATTATCAGCACCATCTATGGAAGCGAGGGCGATAAATGTTGCCTTTTTGCAATTTTGTAGGGGTGGGTTGTTGAGAAAAGATAATGCGGCCCTTTTCTAAGGTATTACCATTTTTACAATAGAACATAAATTTTTGCAGGCCTATGGTGAGGGCGACATATTCGTGCAGAAAAGAAAACGCTATTAGTGTTTGCATTTAAATATCTTTTTTGTCTATGGGATCTGTTATTTATTGACATTTCGTATTCCTTCCCCTAGCTCTTTACTGTCATTTGGTAAGAATAATGCAAATGCAATATTATTAATTGGTTATATAATACATAAAGAATTGCTTACAATAACACTGAACTAATTTATTTATTTGTTTATTTATTTATTTGGTTCAAAGAGAGCAATTCATCATGCACGATTTTGGAAATTACTTATTTCTTGGTTATTAATTGGTAAATGTTTGCTCCGAAGGTGTGGTATATGTATATTGTCTTTCAGAGGCCTTGATAGGTCGATCTACTATGCAGCCAAGTTACACTCATTCACAAAACGGTAGCTAAAATAGATATTTAATAAATTTAATATTGAGTTTGTTTTTAGTTTGCATGTGAATGACAGCTCCCACAAAGTGTCAGTGTCATTTATTGCTTTGTCACAAATTGTGATAGGCAGTTCCTAGCTCCTAGAAAGTCGCGCAGCTCATTCGCTGCTGCTGTTGGTGTTGCTGACATTTCGATAGACAGGCTGTCAAAAAAATAGACAGTGACTGGGTGGTAGTAGGGAACGTTGCTGTTGTTTGCTTTATAACCACATCTCATGGTCTAAAAACCCAGTAGAACAAGAAAGGATGTTTTGATGCGTTTCAGTTCCCAAACGACTCGCTGAAAGGATGCAGAAGCTGCTAGCCCGCAGAAAGAATTTAAAATATTATGTGAGTATTATCTGACCCCCAAAAGCAGTTGAGGAAAATGACTATGGGCTCCTCATTTATGATCAACGCGTGTTCTGTGACTACACATGGGACCACTTGGAACAAGGTATCTTGAAATCGTACACTTTCGTTTAATTCTTGTTTTAAAGCATTATTTACAAGATTTCAATTCACTCTATTCCAATGATACTTTCAATTTTCCCACCAATTAAAAGCCAAAGAGAAAAAAATCATGCACAATATTAAAAAGTGGCGTGTTAAATGAATATTAGCGCATTTTTTAATTCAACAAATTTTATTGTTTTTGTGTGCTATTACAATATTTGAGCCACAATTGCAAAAAAAAACGTACTACTAACATACCAACATACATATCTCACACTCAGGGTTGCCACTTGCAAAAAAAAACTACCACAATCTGGAAAAAAAATACTAAATTTAAAAAAACTACCAATTTTTATTTTCAGGTATTATTGTAAAGAAACAAAAATGTATTGAACAATTTTTTTGATACAAAATAGTATTCCCTGCATATAAGATTTAAGATTTAAAAAAAATGAAGTAAAAAAACCACCAAATCAGAAACAAAACAACCAAATTCGAAAAAGTAAAAAAAAAAAACTACCAAATTTGATAGAAAACTACCAACTGTGGCAACCGTGCTTACATTACAGCAAACAGTGAGACTTTGTTCCATTTACCGCTATTTAAGTTGAGAAAAAAAACTATAAAAAAATCTCAAACATTTGCAATTAATAGCGTATTTTTTTATTATCCAACTCGAGCATGCGCCAGCGCAATAAATTTAAATTTAAAAAAATATTAACGAATATAAAAACGTTTACACGTGGGTAATGGATTGGAATGTTAATCAATTTGATCAGTTGATCAATAGAAAATATGCAATATTAATTGGTGACGAAATGGAAAATAACAATAATTTAGAGATGATCAGACAAAGTTGCAAAGTTTATGACAAGTCATTCCGGTTTGCATTTTTGACAAAAAAAAATAATTCAGAAAAAAAAAATAAAAAAAAAATTAAAGTTTCGTGACGTTTTGGCGATTTGATATGAAAAATCACATCACGTACAATTGAACTTTTTACATTCATGCATGCAAATGATCAAATTAAAAGTTACGCTATTTAGAATGACCTGTAACGGTAAACTGCAAAATAATTTTTTTTTTTTTAATCGCAAACTTTTTTTGTCATTTTTATACATCTTGAAATTCGTTTTTTTTGTGATTTTTTTCACTGTTTCTATTTTTTTGTTTGCCATTTTCTTTGCTAAAACCGTAACGCGTCACTGCGCATGTGTCATAGTCGGGAAGTTAAAAGCTACCGGCAAAACACGTACGCGCAATTGCGCAAACCAAATCGGTTTAAACTAACCTCAATTTTTGTTAGAAAATAAAAGCGTAAATTTTGAAACCATATTAAACTAAATCCGGTATTTGTATATGGCGAAGTGAGACACATAACCTCTTTATGTGCTTTCAATTTCGTTCGTTTAACCTGCATTTGTCTGTAATTCTCAACCATGTTTGTATGTTTCAAAAAATGTTGGTAGATTCAGCAGGAAATAAAAGTAAAAACAAAAGTTAATCAAATAAAAATAGAATAAAATTCAAAAAAAATTGAAATTACCAAAAAAAAAAAAAAAAAAAATGAAAAAAAAAAAAAAATAAATTAAATTAAGTAAAAATAATAATATAAAATTTACCAAAAAAAAAATTTTTTTTTAATTAAATTGAATAAAATAAAATTCAAATAAACAAAATAAAATAATTCGAAACTAAAAAAAATATATAAAATAAAATTTTGGGAAAAAATAAAAAACAAGGCAAGTAAAGTAAATAAAAAACAGACAAAATCAATTTAATTAAATTTAGTAAAAACATTATATAAAATTTAACAAAAAAAAATAAAATAAAATAAATTTAAATTAAATAAAAAAAATTAATTAAAACATAATAATTAATTAAGCACAATAAAATTAAAAAAAAAATAAAAAATTAAATTAGATTAATTTAATTAAATTAAGTAAAAAAATAGAAAAATTAAAATAAAATAAAAAAATTAACAAAAAATAAAATTAAAAAAACTAATATTTTATAAAAAAATTAAATTACACATTAAATAAATAAAAATAAATGTAGAATAAAATTAAAAAAAAAATTAAAAATATAAAAACTTAAAAGGAAAAAATAAAAAACAAGAAATAAAAAGTGAAATAAAAAAAATACAAACAAAATTAATTAAATTAATTTAAGTAAAAAAATATACAATTTAACCAAAAAAATAAAATAAATTAAAATTCAATACAAAAATAAAATGAAATTAAACAAAATAAAAAAACAATTTAATAAAAAAATATAGAATTAAATTACAAAAAAATTAAAAAAGGTAAAATAAAATAAAATAAAAAATCACTATATTTAACAAAAAAAAAGAAATAAAGAAAACAAAACGAATTAAAATTTAATAAGAAAAAATTTAATTAAATTAAACATAATAAAAAAATATTAAATTAAAGAAAAAATTTGAAATAAAATGTAAAAAAAAAAAATAATAAAAAAAAATAAAAAAGTATTAATATTTCATACCGTTTACAATCAAAAAAATTCTTTTTTTTTAAATGAAAAAAAATTTAAGACAGGTTCTAAAAAAAAGTACGAATAAAAGTAAAATACGATAAAAAAGAATAAACAATGCTTCCATTGAATATTTTAACCAACAAATTAGCAATGAATCATACAACACCTCAAGCAATTAAATGTATATATAATCTCAACACTACTCTCCCACTCACCCTCTCACCAGCGTCTCACTTACTTCACTTGATACTTGAAAAAAAAAAAAAAAAAAAAAAAATACTATTTCGCAGTAATAAAACGTTTCGCTTTTATTCCACCAATTATTTTATTCCGTTTTACAACTTTTCACAGAGTTATATTTGTGTCACTGTAAGGGCATAAATGCTTAGCAGCTGTCATTAACACCAACCGTTAGTACTTAAACAAATAATAAGTATTGACAAATGAATAAGTGAACAAGTATTCTAACAACGAAAGCAAAAATCGCAAATTATAAATAGGGTAAAAGTCAACTACCGGGAAATTTAATGCGAAAATAATACCGCTGGCGACGAGAGGATTAAATAGTGAAGGTAGTTGATAATAGTAAATTATACAAGGTGAATAGTTTGGATAGTTATATAGAAAATATTACATATTTGTATGAAATCTTAATACTTGTATGAAAAACAATACTTGTATAAAAATTTAATAATTGTATGGAAAATGATATTTGTATGAAAATTTAATACTTGTATCAGAACAATACATGTATAAAAAAAAATGCTTGTATGAAAGTTTAATACTTGTATGGAAAATAGTATTTGTATTAAAATTTAATACTTGTATGAAAATAATGGTTGCATAGAAATGTAATACTTGTATGGAAATAATGCTTGTATGAAAAATATTTGCATGAATATTTATTACTTGTATGAAAAATAATATTTGTATAAAAATTTTATTTCAGAACAATACTTGTATGAAAATTTAATACTTGTATGAAAATTTAATAGGTACTTGTATGGAAAATAATATTTATATCAGTTGTACCAATTATTTTCTCATTAAATCATCCCGGGTCTCTGAGAAATTGGCCCAGTAGATCTGCTGTTTTAGCGTTACAAGCATTCGTGTTTTTAAATGAAAATAATGTAAAAGTATTGACATTTAGTATAAGTTCGTATAAGAAAAGGGAGGATGTAATTCGAACAAGCAAAAATATTCATTCATTCATTCATTTATTTAGCATTTTCCTTATATCTATGAATGTACATTTTAAATTAATATTAAAAGCAAACAATTTAATCTTATATGGGATATACATACATGTAGATATAGGAAAAGTTAAGACATTTTTATGCTAAGTTTAGCATAGTGACAAATGTCATTTCTATAAAATATAAAAATACAGTGGGGTGGACTGTTATATAAAGAGATTAAAATATAAATAATATTATTATAATTAGGGTTCAAAATATTTATTTAAATTACAACAAAACCCGTGGGTAAATGAAGGGAAAAGCAATTACCAGAAAAAAATTTTGGAATATTTAGTTATTAAAAATGATTTATGTAGCTGGCCGGAGCAAAATTTCGATTTCATTGTGTGCAAGGCCTAAGAGGAAAGACTTAACACTTTCTGTAAATTGTCGAAGATTCCGTAGAGCACGAATTTCGGCAGGAAGTAAGTTGAAGAGTTTTCGTGAAACAATTGTGAAAAACTTGCTTGCATGTGTGGTTCTGGTCGACGGTACAACGACTGTAGTTTGTGAGTTTTTCCTCAGGTTATATGCTTCCGACCTCATACTTTGTAGGTAACCACATCTAATGTAAAAAATTTTTAAAACTTTAAAATAATACAGGTCCTTAACTGGAAGAATCTCTAGACTTCTAAATAGCCCTCTCGATGCATGCAACCGGTTAACATTAGATATTTTTCGAATAGCGTGTTTTTGCAATACTAATATAGGCTGGATTTTGTTAAGGGTGGCGCCACCCCAACAGCTGATTCCATATTGTAATTTAGAATGAAAAAGCGCATAATAAACTATTTTAAGAATGTAATTAGAACCGGAAGTTCGTAGGTGATAAAAACAACGTAAAGAGGATTGGAGATATTTTTTTAGACGGGATATATGGTTGCCCCAGCTCATATTATGATCAACAGTTACACCCAGATACTGAAATTCATCAACATAGTCTATTGTGAAGCAGTCCTTATTACAAGCCACAAGCGAGTCGAAGGTACAGGATTGAAAATCTTGGCACACATTCTCATGAAGAGCAAAACGCTCGCAAATCGCAGCATGAAAAACAATACTTATATCTGGAGGTTTTCTTGTATTTAAACTAAAACTCATGAGTTTGGTCTTATTGCTAACAACGAGTTTATGTTTTGCAAACCAAGTTCTCAGAAGATGTACATCATGATTTATACTACTTATCAAATCAAGGGTATTAGAAGAACCATAGGCCATCGCAAGATCATCTGCAAATGCAGTGACTTTCCCCAAGAATGGCATGTCAAAAATTGAATTGAGATAAATTAAAAATAAGATGGGACCAAGCACGGAGCCTTGCGGAACTCCGACTTTGATTGGATTAGACTTCCCGAGCTTTCCGCAAACTCTGACGCGTTGTACCCTTCCAGAAAGGTATGATTGAAACCACATATGTATGAATCCTCGAAAACCGGCATTATATAATTTATTAAGCAAAATAGCATGATCCACAGTGTCAAAAGCTTTGGTTATATCTACGAAAAGGCCAGCGCAATTCTTTTTATGGTCCAACTCTTGATAAATAAATGAGCAGAATTCTAGGAGTGCATCCTCAGTAGAGCGGTTTGCTCTAAAACCAAACTGCGATGGGCTAAAAAAGCTTCTGCTTTCCAGAAATTTCATAATTCGATTTTTGAGAGCTTTTTCAAAAACCTTGGATATAGAGGATAGAAGCGAAATAGGCCTATAGTTATTTTTATCTTCCCTGTTACCCTTTTTAAACAGGGGGATAATAATTGCACATTTCAAGTCATCGGGGAAGATCCCTGATAAAACACTTGTATTGAATAGATACTTCAGAACGTCCAGCAAATTAAGGGCTACGCTTTTAAGAAGTTTATTTGAAATACCATCGTATCCACTAGAACTAGAGTTACTCAGACTTTTTACTATAGCAAGGAGCTCAGAGCCTGTGATGGGTTCAAACATAAAACTGCACCTAGAACTAGATGTGTCGCCACCGGACATGATACAGTTGCAGGAAGAAATATTCCCTTGACCAACAGATACAAAAAAATCATTAAATATATCAGCAACAACAGAGGGGTCGTCAATCATATTGCCACAGTTACTCAAAGCAATAATCCGCTCACCACCAATGCTATTTCTGTTGATAATGCTATTTACAACTTCCCATTCCTTTTTAGTGTTGCCGCGGCAGTTAAATAGCCTACCCCGGAAATAAGTAGCTCGGAGCGATTTTATATCTTTATTTAATTTTTTACACAACTTTTTGTAGCGAGATCGAAGCTCAAGATTTCTTGGATGCTTCCTACACTTAACACCTAATTTATTTTTCAATTTTATCTTTTTTAAAAGGTCAGAATGCATCCAAGGTTTAAGTTTGATTTTAGATTTTCGTCGAACACGAGTGAAACTAGCGAATTCTATGTGACGGTGCAATATGTTTAGGAATAGAGAGTATGCTTTTGAAATATCCCTCTCCGAGTAAACAACAGCCCAATCCTCATGAAGCAACTTTTCGTTTAAAATGGAATAGTTTATATTATTCGTTTTTGTAATATTCGTTAAATCTTTCTTTTCCATAAGAAACTCAAGTTTGACACCAGTCATAGTGTGATCTGTTATACCTAGTTCCAAATTAATGCCGGTGCACGCGCACAAGCTACTGAATCGGCAAAAAATATGATCCAGGCAAGTGCCAGAACAATTCCTTGTCGGCTCATTCAAGTACGATGAAAATCCGTGACTGGCCAATAGTGCTAGGTAGCTTTCAGATACCGCATTCATCTGCATTATATCTATGTTCAAATCACCCAATATAACTGCATCCCTCTCTTTTACACTATTTAAAAAATCTGAGAACTCTTCCAAAAAGGCCTGACCAGTTTCAGAATGAAACCTATATACACATATTAAGGCTAGATTTTTATTACCATTTTTTAACAAAACCTTTAAAATATCAGCACTTTGCAAGTTGTATTTATCAATATTACAATCGTACGTGTTTCGCACGAAGGCTCCCACACCTCCTGCAGAATATTCGTCGTTATTATTTGCAAAAAAGTTATAATTTGGAATATCATAAAAGATAGTCTCATTAGAATATATCCATATCTCCGACACAAATATTATGTCAGGGTAGACTGGAAAAGTTTCAGCATTACACAGTAGGGAATCGAAATTCTGCCGCAGACTACGTATATTTTGATGCAATATATAGATACAATTTTCCTGATAAATAAGCTGGTTTACATTATTTAAATGGCTGTTAATGATAGGGTCGTCGATGTAGAGATCATTTAATTCCATTATAGGCTAAAAAATTAAAGACTTATAAAAACAATAAAAATTATAGAATTAGTCCGGAATACCGGACAGATCATCAAATGATCGCACAACAACAACTGCATCATTATCAGCCTTTCTCAACATAAATTTAGAGTTACGGAACCAAGCATATTTATATTTTTTTTCCTTTTTAATTTTAATAACAGCATTGTATAGAGCTCTGTTAGAGTGCGTGAGGCTGTTATTAATATATATTTTGTGCTTGCTACTGGCGCCCGTAAAAAGCTCAGTTGTTAATTTCTTCTTTGCCAGAGCTTTAGCACTCATTACTTTTTTCTTTACCTCAAGTGAAGAGAATCGCAAGCAAAGAATTTTGCGCGGGGAAGAGGAAGAGTCACTGTATTGCTTAAAGTAACTTTTCTCAATTTGATTAGGCTGCACAGTAACACCCAATGCATTTACGAATATTTTTTCAATGCACACGTTTATATTGTCGGTGGCTGTGTTAGGAATACCAACAATTTCTATGTCCCTCTCAAGCTGCTTCTGTTCACTCCAATTCACTTGACGTTCCAACTTTGCGACTTTCTCTTTCAGCGCGGTATTCTCTTCCTTCAAACTATTAATTGTCTCCAAGAAGTTAATGTTTATAGCTTTCAGACTCATTATCTCTTTATACAGAAGCTGAAGTGTTATTTTTTTATCACTCTCCTCCGCATTTACCGTAGGGCCGCTAATTTGCATTTGACTTGTTGTATTGTTTAAGTTTTGTGTGGAATTTTGTTGTTGCTGCTGCTCAGCTGGAAAACAGGTTTTGGCTGGTGGTTTACCTTTAGGTTTGATCGGTTGAATAGATGGTGGCATATTACTTTGTTGCTGCAATGGTTGAGTTGGTGCCAAAGTATCTCGATGGAATGAGTTTCGGCGCACAGATGAACACTGATTGCAGCGATATTTCAAATTCTGTGACTTCATATACTCTATTTCCGCGGCGGTCATTTTGACACACAAGCCGTGAAAATAACAATTGCAGTCGATACATTCAACTTTAGTTTGATCAAAGCGATCAACCTTTTCTTTGCACATAGCACAGTTCATTATTAACAAATTAAAGTTTTGTGGCGAATATGTATGAAACACTAGACAGGATATTCTAATATTTTAATAATTTTGTGGTTTTTTACTGTTTATAGTCGTGAATACTAAGCGCGCACCCCACAGCACAAAGCAAACACGTCTGTTCACGACGACGATCAAAACATCTCTTCTTGCGATAGTTTTTGAACATGCGTTTTTTGTGCCGAATGTTGCACCCTGTATATTATTTTGCTTCGTTCTTTAACTGTCTTTATAATAATATTCTCAATGACACATTTTAATAAGCGCAATTTGTGTGAGTACGAGCTGTGGCATGAAACAACTGATCGCAAACTTTCTAAGGCAACACAAAAAATTTACGAAATAAAGTAAAATTAAATAAAATAAAAAATAATAAAATAAAAAAAAAATTAAATATAAAAATTTAAATTAAATCAAAACAAAAAAAAAAAAAAACAGATTAAAAAAAATTAAAAGTTCTAATGCTTCGATTTAAAAAAATTATTCTCCAAATCTCAAACCGTTTATTCATGTACTTTGTTCTCACATAAATATTTACACAAGCATTATAATAATACTTCTTCTAATTGCTTCTGCTACATTCCGTCATCTCGTCTACCTACTACGTAAATTCTTTCTAAATTCCACAAGATTTCTAGTGCGGAACTTTTCTAATGGCAAAATAAAAGCGTATATCCGAACAACAACAATGCGAGATAATAATTGCCACAACAACATTAATACTAATTTATAAAAATTCTATGTAACAAGCACACTTTGTAAATAATGTTGACAGCATTTTGTCGTTTAGCGAACGCATTTTGTTTGACAACATGAACGCTAAACAGTTAAGGCAAGGCAAACAATAAATTTGACAAAACGACAAAAAAAAATATAAATAAACAAAACTCATAAATGCGAAAAAGTGAAATGTGATGCACAATTATCATTTAGAAATGTTGTTATGCTTGACGTTTACGACAAATTTCTAGTCACTTAGAAGAAAGTGAAACATTTAGTATGAAAAATTATTTTTATGAGAAAAATGCACAAGTGTTTAAAGAACATAAAGTTAGTGAGAGCGCATAGATTGGCGCCAACAATTTTTTTTTGGAATTGATGATAGCACTGTATGAAAAATAATACATATATGAAAAGTAATACTTGTATGAAAAGTAATGCTTCCACTACAGGCCAGTTTTTCCGTAATTTTTAGCGGTTTCAGTTTTAGTAAAATTATTTTTACAAATTTTTTATAAAAAGATGAGACAGTATCTAATATAGAAACTTTAAATTATGTATTAAATACTAATGAAAAATTCACGAAAATTCAACGAGTTTTCTGAAAAAATTTTAATTTTTTTTTTCATGTAAGTGTTTTTTGAAATTAAATTTTTAGGAAATAATTTTAAGTTTTTTTTAAAATCTAACCCATATTTTTGAAAAAAATTAGCTAACATAATTTTACTAAATCCAAAACTGGTAAAAAGTGCAAATAGAAATACCTGGCTGGTACATGACAATCATGAATATCTTTTTAAGTACACAAACTCCACAAACAGTTGACGTATAAAATCATGAAAATTGCACACACAAACTTTAAAGAAAATAAAAAACTGTCGCCAAGCTATGCGATTGAAGTATATTGCGGAACATCGAAATAATAGCAAATATTTGTATAATGACTTCTAATACTTTAAAATAACTCAAACATTTTTTATGATTCAAAAGAAAGCGAACACACATACATCATAAACTCTCAAGTGTGTAGTAAAAGCACTTTAACAGCAGAGTGGGGGGTGCAGCGAAAGCCTTTTAGTTCTAAAAAAAAAAAAAACAAGTGAAAGAGAAGCAGACAACAACAAGCAACAGGACTGCTATTAAAACATTACAACACAATGAGGAACAAGCCAAAGTGAGCTAATTCAACGCAACAAAGCTACTGAAGCAACTACAGCAGTACGTTTGTTCCGAGCACAGCAACGACGCCAATGCAGCACAGTGTACTGGTTTTCAAGGTAGAGAAGGTAAAATATTAAAATGCAAACAGACCCAGAAGACGTCCTTCTCAAAAATTTTAATATCTCTCTTCGGCGTTTTGCTGTTTTTTACTAACTTTCTAAGCAACTGGGTGGATTTTAATAGGATTTTCATTGATGGTTAATAAATAGTAAATTTTCATAAAATGTATTCCTTTTGAGGTAAACTTGTATGAAAAATTATAGTTGTATAAAAGATAATACTTGTATGAAAGCAATGCATGCATGAAAAGTAATACTTGAATGAAAAGTAGTACTTGTATGAAAATTAATACCTGTGTGAAAAGTAATACTTGTATGAAAAGTAGTACTTGTATGAAAAGTAATACTTGTATGAAAAGTAGTACTTGTATGAAAAGTAATACTTGTATGAAAAATATTACTTGTATGAAATATAATACTTGTTTGAAATATAATACTTGTCTGAAAAGTAATACTTGTAAGAAAAATAATAATTGTATGAAAAGTATTACTTGTATGAAATATAATACTTGTATGACAATGATACTTGTATGAAATATATTACTTGTATGAAAAATAATACTTATATGATAAGTAATACTTGTATGAAAAATAATACATGTATGAAAAGTAATACTTGTATGAAAATTAGTACTTGTATGAAAGGTAGTACTTGCATGAAATATAATATTTGAATAAAAAATAGTACTTGTACGAAAAATAATACTTGTATGGAAAGTAATACATGTATCAAAGCATGGAAATAATACTTGTATGAAAAGTTGAGTTTCATATAAATATCAGATATGTGGGGTGGCCGTGCCAGAAAAAATTTATGAAACTGCCCCTTCCTCCCCATCAAATAGACAACTTAAAAAACTGGTTAACCTAACAATTTTCAACTTTACTTTAGTTAAAAAATGTTTATTATAAACATTTCACTTAGGAAAACACTCCCATATCCAAGAAGTCATTTTAGAGTTAAATCGACTCAGTTGATTGATTGGGTGTTTAATTTTGTATATAGTATAGATGCAAATTCTTCACTCGCTCTCTCAAAAGAGTTCACTGTGCGATGTTCCAAAAGAATTACGTGCAATATAACATTAATACACAGGGTCTATGAATGATTACAAGGAAAAAGGGAAAAAGGCAAGTGGAGACTAGTGACTGCGGAAAGTAGCTACGCGAAGTTAAATAGTCCACTCGTTGGTTTTTTGGCGAAAAAAAAAAACAAATGTAATAGAACAAGACTAGCTTTTATTAGGGAATGCCAACAAATGCTTTGCTCCTACATACAAATGAGACTGCTCCGTTGATGAGGCTTGTAATACCTTCCTGTCTGACAGGCAGTCATCCAACAAGCCTGCCTACTCAATTAGACGCAGCAGCACGAAAACTGTCAACGGAATGCTATGAGTATAAATGCCAAACTAGCGGAAAGAGTGTGTGTCGCAGCAATTCTGACTTGTCAGGCAGGAAAGCGGACAGACAGCTTAGGAGACTTAACAGAGCTAAAGTACAAACATATTCTAGGAAAGACGGAAATTGTTGCGCAAATTGTTAACGGCTGCTGGCGAGGCTAGTTAAAAGCATAAAAAAAGGAAAATACTTTAGAGGCGAACTCTTCAAAGCGCAACATTTTTGTAGTGAAAGGGTTGCTGGTATGTCGCTTCTTCGGAGTTTGTTTGAGTATGGTTCAGTCAAAGTACTTGTTGTTATTGGAAAAGCAGGAAATTGTCGACAAAGGAGCTATGAATTATGGTGCGGCGTGTAGGATTAACGATGCGGCATAGGCTTTGGGAATGTTAACAGTAATGCTGCTATAACAGTTCATTTGAAATGTTTATTTTATTTGTTTTTGTGAGAAAACTAATTGCAAAACTACATCCCGTTCAAATGTAGACTTGATGAGGAAGGAGTGAAATGTTACTGAGTGAAATGAGTGAAAGAAGATAGAAGGAAAATTCGAAACACTTTCATGTACAGAATAGTTTAATACTAAAGAAAGCAAATACATATATTGGCGTGGATCAATAAATAACTTATGTTTTAAGATTACGTTTTTTTTGTATTACATATGATTTAATAAGTTTAAGATATTAATTTAAAAAATGTAATGCTTTGCAAAACTTTTTTTATTTATCTAACCATAGAAAAAAAAAAAAAATTTTGAAGTATTAACAGAATGTTTTCCATTCTTTTTTTTTCTCAAGGCAAAGAGAACCTCCTTATCTTTCAAAATGGAAGACCTAAAATATGACTATACAAAAATGTTAGCCCTTAGTCGAGTAAGACACCGATACTATCTCTGAATTGCCATAGAAATTTAACCTTCATTTTTTTCAAACCGAAATATCGAATACTTCAAAATGGCTGAGATGCTACTTCACTGAATAAAATATATATTTTTAATTAGATCCCTACAGACACATGCAAACATAGGAAAAATTCCCTGAAGGAAGCATGGAGGTAAGTGGCTTCAAGTTACCAATATAGTCCACAATTGTGGTGACAAGTATTACATTTCACACATGTATTCATTTTCATACAAGTATCATTTTACTAGTTATACAACTATTATTTTTCATACAAGTATTAAATTTCATAAAAGTATTAGTCGTCATACAAGCATTATCTTCATACCAAGTTTCATACAAGTATTATTTTTCATAGAAGTATTATTTTTCATACATGTATTAGTTTTAATCCAAGCATTACTTTTCATACAAATATTATTTTTGATACAAGTATTAGTGTCATGGTAAGATTCATATAAGTATTATTTTTCATAGAACAACTATTTTTCATACAAATATTAACTTTCATACAAGTATCATTTTCCATACAAGCATTATTTTTCATACAAGTATTAAATTTCATAAAAGTATTAGTTGACAAGTATTATTTTCATACCATGTTTCATACAAGTATTAACTTTCATACAAGTATTATTGTCCACATAATCATTATTTCTCATACAACAATTAGTTTTAATGTAAGCATTATTTTTCATACAAGTAATAATTTTTATACAAGTATTAAATTTCATAGAAGTATTAGTTTTCATACAAGTATTATTTTCATATCAATTTCCATACAAGTATTATTTTTCATACAAGTATTTTTTTTCATAAAAGTAATACTTTTCATACCCTAAAAATTACATTATTATATTGAAATCACATAAAACGTATACAAATTTCTCACATAAATAATTTCAAAATAAGTACAGACGCATCAAATAAACTATACACATCATTTGATTTACATTGAAAAACAGCACCCCTGGAGTGAGTTTTAATTTAGAAAATTTACACGTTAATAGCACAAAAGTTATCCATTCTGCATATATTTTTAGACATGTTTATATGCCATTCTATACAAATACGAGTACACAATGGAAACAACAGAGAGCTATCAAACAGCAGCATCATCAACGGAAGCACGCACAAAGAAATGGAGAAATCCGTGTCGCAATAAAACCGACACGCTCACTCATACTACACTTGTACGATTAAAATGCAGAAAGTTTTGAATGCCCTAACAAAAATCCACAACATGTGTATGCATGCATGTTGGATACATAGATAGCGCTATAAAAATAACAAACGTGCATCCACGGCCATTGCGATGAAAAAAAGAGCAAGTTTAGAGAATGAACGCGTGCTTGCTATCAGTTCGTAATTGGAGAAAATAAAAATCTTTTTGTTTACGAAAAAAATCAGCATTGCGTTGATATGCCTGTGGTCGCTTTGAATATTTATAATATGTTATGCATCGACCAAATATTAAAACAAATACAAGCCAGCAAAAAATGGTATTTCATAAATGCTACCTTTGCTACTTTGGATAGAGAAAAATTATGTGTGCTACAACGTGCTACACCTTCTAAGTATGATAAAATGATAAATGGAATGTCTTCTATCGATTGCTGAAGAAAATGTTTGCCCATAAATGCTCCCCTTATTGTAATGACGAAAATTCACTTCAAAAATTCATAAAACACGGCGTATACGTAACATTTTTTTTTTTTTTTTGCTAGCGAGCAATTATCAAATGAAGGCAGCGAGTATGAGATGAGCGATTGAACAAAAGCAACGAGTCTGCCTCTTTTTTGTGCACAATCAATAAAAAAGATAGTGAAGCAGCCAAATATGTACCTATGCTGTTTGTTGTTATTGCACTTTCCCAGCAGCCGCAAAGAATCTCGACGATAACAAAGGCAAAACAAAGCTCTGCGCGTAAGTGGGGTAGCAAGTTATTAAGCAGCCTCAATTGTAGAGGCTGATAAAATTGGCGTGCATAATCATGCAAGTACTATATAAAAAGCAAACACACGCACAAGTGAAAAACACCAAAAGCACAGTGCAACGAAGAAATTTGCAGTTTTTTATTGCCACCATCAACTTAGCAACCGTCTTCAGCGTCATAATTGCAAGCATCATAAAAAATAAAGCGATATAAAAAATTATAGTGAAAATACGCAGGAAGGAGTTGGCAGACACAGAAAATCGTAAAATAAAAGCCCCTGCTGTTTATAGGCGCGGGAAAAGTATTTTCTGTGAGTACGCGAGTCCATCCTCCGATCAATGTTTTTCAGTCTTTATGTACGCTGCGGAATGTCAAGGACATCATAACACTTTTATGATATGAGCGTAATTTGCATAGCGAAATTTTTTTTTTCAACTTTTTCTTCAACAATTAAATGGCTGCATATTTTTAAAAATATATTTTTATGATGAGCATTATTCGTTTAAATTCCAGCGACTAAAGGGCAAGTGTAAATGGAATGTGTGAAGCTGCTTTCTGGTAAGCGAACACATGCAACTCACTGAAGTAAGCATGGGGTCCCTAAGTCACCACTGTCAACGTCTATTGTGGTGAATTACTCTCGAAGCGAGTGTTAATCATTCTAAATACTCGTTGACTAGTTTACTCGTCCGTTTTGCGCTGACGTCGTTCTATGTATTTATGAAAAAAAAATTACCAATTCCAGCAAGCATAAATATCCACTCGTCATTTGAATGTACAAACCTGCAAATAAAAGAAAAAAAATTTCATTAGCAAAAAAAGTAGTTTATAGTGGAAAAAACTTTATTGTAAAAATATGTTTTAAAATTTATATTTTCTTCTTCACGCTTTCAAATGTACGCAATTCTGTATTTTTTCCTATTTTTTTTTTTAATTTATCGCCTCTCCTTTACCAATTTCTGCAAAATTTTGTTTTTAGCTTCTTAATGAGTTCGCAAAAATTATAACGAGTTGGTAAAAATAATGAGTTCCTAAAAAATAACAAAATTATTGACGATTTCTTAAAAATAATAATAACAAGTTGAAACACTGCACTTATAGTGGCATATCGTTCGTTAGCTCGCCAGTTTTAATACCGTTCCCTGTATTCATTCAACCTCACAGTTTATGTCAAATCCATGAAGCCTCTTAGCTTTTGGGAGGTTTTGAATTAATAAATACATTTTTTTTGTGGGAACTCGATATTGTTATGAAAAATTTTACAACGTAATGAGCATTTTTTTATTAAGCAACTTTTCTTTTATGTCATTAAGGCTACTTACAATTAAAAATACATGTACAAAAATCATAAAAAACCCTTAGAAATAAAAAATGGCCCAAAATATGTACACAAAACAAGTATCAGCGAATAATCAAAACCAACGAGTTTTCCCACCTTTTGTCAATAAAGCGAATTATGCGCGCAAAAAAAAACTTTAAGTAAAGGTGAAAAGCACGTAAACCCACAACTACAACAAGTCCGTAAATTGATAAGATATGAGAGCATGTCAATTAACGGTATTATATAAATGGTAACAACAGGTGACTGTGAGTAAAAAAAAAAAATTATTCGCACGAATGAGTAATCGGTACTTAATTATAGAGCAGTGTTGAAATGTCTCAACATTATAGATATATGTAAAAGGAAAATGCTTAAGGTTGCCGACAATAGAGTAGCAGAAGTTAAAATCACAATTTTTATGCATATTTGTTTGTACACGTATAACTCAAAAACTATGGCAGAGAATTGAATGCGTTTTTCGACGATACGTTGCTAGATGACTCACTTCAGGTTTAGAATCTCTTTTATTGGAGGAAAATATTTTTTGTTTTTCTGTAAATCTCTTTGTAAGCTGATCACCAAATAACAATGACTTCTTTACCGATCTTTCTTCTATATGTTCTGCATGGTATTTGGCAGGCATTTGGTAAATATAAAATCGCACCTTTGTTTGCAACTTATCATATCTCACATTCTGCATGCTACCGCGCTACTACCTCTTGGCCACCTTAAATATTGTTAGCCTTCGTAGAATTTGATAAGAATTGATTGTCGCAAAGCTGGAAAGTACTCTTATCGTTAATTAAGCTGATAAGTGCACATGGGACAGATATTTTTTAGCAATTTAGCTTCATTTATTGACAGCTGATACGAAAAGAAATACGAGCGCTGGTGCTTAGAATGAGGTCGTTGGAATTGATTATTTTGTTTGACATTTTCTCAGCTTTTTTATCAAACATCGCATTTTGAATTATTTATTGCACGAAAATTAGATGTTTGTAGGTGGAAGTGGAGGAGGTAGTTGTGCCGATAAGTTGCACGCTCGAAAAAAACATATTGTGAAACATAAAATTCACAAACGAGTTGCGCGATTACTTCCAATAATTCAAAAGTGAACTAGTTTTTCCACTTCTAATCTAATCTTGGCTTGCGTCATTTATTGGCCCTTTCGCATCAAAGCACGCCAGTCATACCTTTTTAGCGGTAACTGACGCTAATTGGGAACCCCAAGAGAGTTCAAGTCACCCTCCTCTTGTTGTTTCCATCTCAGTCGAGGCTTCCTCCTTCCTCTGCTGCCGAATTCGGGTGCCGATAGGAAAACCTTCTGTGATGGAACTTCTTTGCGTAACATGACCCAGCCAGCGGAGCCTTTGGGCTTTAATTCGCTGAACTATGGTCAGGTCTGCGTAAAGCTCGTACAGCTTATCTTTAAATTTCCTTCGATACTCGCCGTTGGCATCACGGGAAGGACCATAAATCTTCCGGAGAACTTTTCTCTCAAATACTCCAACGGCCATCTCATCTTCTCTTGACACTGTCCATCATTTCGAGCCGTACATCAGGACTGGTATGATGAGATACTTATAGAGCGTGATCTTTGTTTGTCGAGCGAGGACTTTACTTCTCAATTGCCTACTTAGTCCAAAGTAATACTTGTTGGCATGAGTGATTCTCCATTGGATTTCTAGACTGATATTATTTTCGGTGTTAATGCTGATTCCCAAATAGACGAAGTCTTCTTTTCACCATAAAATTGCGGTGAGTTGGTGAATTGCCTTTATCGAGTGGGTCTCTGTGTTTAATTACGTGACTACTATTTCAATTGTTTCAAAAGTGAACTAGTTCGATCACATTTCTCTATAAAGCTGTGGTGAGTTGCCTTCACTGAGTGATTCTGTGTTTTTTTTGGATATATGATGATTATCTCTGACGGTCAGCTTAACTTGATTTGATCGACTCCTTTTCATCGTTTCAAAATTGAACTATTTCCTTCACTTTCTGTCATACAGTTGCGGTGAGTTGGTGAATTATCTTCATTGAGAAGGTCTCTGTGGTTTTGGGATATAATCAGCAAATGAACTAACTACTCTCGTTATCTTCCTACAAAAACATAGTCGTTCAATGAGCGTAATTGAACACATTTACCGAAGTAGTTCATTCGTTTAATGAATTGAGTTCTTCAATAGCAATTTCGTTATCGAGCTACAAAGTCTTAGAGGGTGATGAAAAGTTGTCATCTGTAGTCGCTATGCGGTATATTTTTCTTCTGATAGCAAATCAATCTGAAGGCCCCTGTAAAAGAGGCCTACTGTGATACCAAGTATCCCAGCATTGAACAAAATGCGTCACTTAATTACACATTTTTAATTAATCACTTCCACTATTCCACGTCTGAGTTTTGCGATACACAAATGAAATAAAAATTAATATATTTTCCACCAACCAATTCCATGCTTCAGTGACCACTACACATTTTCAGCAGAAATTCCTTCAAGCGCATATTAAATTACGAATAAAACAAAATTCACTTTCGCCTCCTACAATTTCTCACCTTACTTTTACCCGCCAACAAAACTAGTCGAAGCCCTGCTCAGCAGACGCAACCAACAACACACCCACCACCATCGCCACCACATCTCAACAGCACAGCAGCCTATTGGCATTCAAATAGCATAAACAACACTCATACTCACCACATGAGCGCTCCTCGAGTGTTGCCATTGAAATCAAATCCCATGCCACTACCATGTAAATGATATTACAACAACAAAAAAGTTTGAATGTTTTGCACCGCAAATATTTGCCATTTCGTTGCTTTACATTTTGGCGCTACAAAACTATATTTTCGTTATTTTTATTTTCGCTTTCAGGCGCACTGTGGTTGAGGTATGTAGTTTTTTCTGCTTTTCTTTTTTAGTGATTTTTTTTAACCGTGCGAAATCACTTTTTAGCCTGAGTGAAGGGGCGAATAAGTGACGCGTGCCTCATTACATATAGCAAAAAACAATATATGTAGCTGGGTGTGTTTTGCGTTTGAAATTGAAACCACATACTATACACACCCACCGTTTGCTTGACGTCATAATGTAGTCGTAATTGCTTTCAATGTTTGCTATTTCGACATATGATTTCGAGAGCACTCCATAAGCAACTTATATTTTTCGCTTCTTCGGCGACCTTTTCAAGTTGCTGCAAATTATTACTAATTCGAGGGGAGTGCTTTATTACAAATATGCTTTGTGCTGCAATTCTTGGTATTAGTAAATATTTAGCAAATAAGAACAAGCAGTGAAATCAAGCTGTATTGTATGCTCCCCTCTATTTCATATACACACTTGACTTTCCGGACCTTTGTCAAGTTTTCCTGCAAACTCCTCCTCAAATATTATACAACTTTGGTAATTCTGTATGCTTTATTGTTTTGTGCAACCACTTTTTCAACGAGTCCACCTCCACCTCCAGCCAACAACACAACATACTTTTATTGAGGTTAGGTCAGACTTCATTTTTGAACAGCTGTCGCTGCTATTGTGACTTTCCCATTTCTAGCACACAAAACTTTTCAAATTTTGGCATTTCGTTGAGCGTGCTACTTTTCATATCCTTTTTTTTGTTATGGCTTCTGTTTTTTGTTTGTTTTCGCGCACAAAAACTCCCACGAGCTTATTGCCGTAATAGAGCGCGCGTCATAGCTTTGTGAGCATACGTCAAATATAAAGCATGTCTACAAGTAAGGTGACGTTGTGGGTGGTTGTTTTCGAGCTCTTTTTTATCGATTGTAAAAAATGACACGCATTAGGACGAAATGTGTTTGGGCTTTTGCCCAATTGAAAATGGTTCGCGGAAGTTTGTTGAGTGACGTTACATTAGCTGATGACATCGTGCGTCCTAATTCAACGGTGTTTGTGGCAGGTGCATACAATTTGGAGGGTATTGTTATACGTCGCGTGTGTATTTGGCTTTGAAGGACGTGTCCGCTGAGCGCCAGATAAAATGGAAGTCATTAGCGCAAAAGATTTGCAGAGAGGTTTTAATTAAGGGGCTTCCGAAGCGTTTAAGACTGTATTTCAATTTACTTTCGCTTTTGCACTTGTTTTCCAGTTGTGGTGACGTCTTCGTTCAGTATAAATCTTCCACATAACAATGACATGGCTACCAAGGCAAATATATCCATTCTTTATTCAACTACTGGTTACGTTGCGCTGGCTGGTCTGTGTAGACCTCACAGGAGCTTGTTCGACGAGATGGGAAACCCTTATCAATAATCTGAGTCCCAGTTCCAGAACACATTTTTCCCTTTCGCAAATATACTGTCAAGGCGTGGATATCCATTCTTTATTCAACGGCAGCAAGTTAGGTTTGGTTGAGCTTGGCTGACCTGGGAAGACATCACGGCAGTTTGTTGGACGAGTACTTCTATCATGAACCAGAAACCACGCTAAGGAATCACTCTGACCTCTTATATGCCAACAGCTCTATATGCGCTAGCCTACTTGCTGTTGCGAGGTCTGATAACAGGGGAACTCCGAATAGTTGCAGCCCTGATCGATCGAGAGCAGAACAAGAATACAAAACTTGCTCCAGCGTCTCTTCATGCACCCCCTAATTCAATTGTCACTACCGAGACCTAATTGATATGGATATGATGCCAGAAGACAGTCCGGTCTCCAATTTTTCCAATATTTTGGGCTCGCAGAAGTCTTTTTTAATCCCAGGGATCTGGTGGTTTTGGTTTATCCCCATGTGAGCTTTGTGGTAAAGCCAGACTCAGAAGCATGCATACAGCTATTTTCAAGCTGTTAAGAGCTGATTCAAAGTTGTCAAAAGAACGGTATTTTTTATCGTTGTGGACAGGACATTTCTTATTGATCAAATCAGCTTGTCGGTGAGAGACATAGCACTTTATTTGCGATGAACAGAAAATATCGCCGAGGCGGTAAAGGCCAATAAATGATGAAAATTCCGTAGTATTTGGTGCGATCGCTTTTATTTATTCATTCACCAACTTTCGACTGGATATTTGTACAGCTTGCCGGGTAGCACGTGGGTTTCCACCGGTTTATTATTTCTGATATTGTGGTAAGATTACCGCGTTCGTTCTCTTCCACGAAATTTATTTAAGAAGGTGTTCCTTCTATAACATAAATACGCTCTGCACGCGCCCTGACGGAGTTTGATCAGGTCTGAAAACCTTCCGTTATCCGTTGAACTTTTCGCTGGAGTTTTCGAGCATTATTCGTTTCAGCTAACATCGCAATCTCCTCACCCTCACCACTTTCGGCCTAACGTTTATTTTTTTCCAAAAAAAACCTTCATTCGGAGTTACACTTCGCATCGTACCAGTTATTCATTGGGGCTCACCGGAACTCAATAGCGTTCTCGTCAAGGATTGGAGTATCGGGTTCGTCATCTTCCTCGCATTTATTTAAGGAAGTTTTCCTTTTATATATCTTAGGGACGCCCTGTACGTCGGTTTATACATCGTCTTATTATCCCTGCCGTAGTTTGCCTGGGTCTTGAAACCTTCCGGATCTTTTGGTGGAATTTTCGGTCATTATTCCTGCCAGGTAGCAACTCAATCTCACTCTAACGCCGCTCGTCCTGGCGTTTCCTTTTCTATAAAGCGGTTCTCTTCCTTATTCTTCTTACGATAGAGTTCATTTACAGGACGGTCCTTCTTTTCCGAAGTGTGACATCGCACTGGTTTTTTTTGGGACTAGCTGAAATTCTTTGATCTCGACAATCATTATCCGGAAGTCAAGTGCAGAAATTGGGAACTGGTAAGTTACTCTATACATACAGTTTTTTTACAAATCACTTAAGAACTACTCTAACATACAAACAAAATCATTGAGAGAACTACACTATGAAGAAATAGTTAAATTACAGTTGTGCAGCATTGCTTAATTTAGTGTATACATTTCACAGAAAACGTTTAAATATTAAAATCTTACAGTTAGTGCCCTAAGTAAATTATACAAAAGTGCTGTTATGAATATGTACTCGTAAAATAACTTATTATACGAAGAACAAAGTCTCTCTTTTCTGTGTTGTTGGTAAATTGTTAATGAAGCCCGCAATTTCCAACATAACCTCTGTCTTTCTTCACGTTCACCTTAACGGCTTTGCACTAATTTATTTATCATTGCTTAGAACCTTCTTTTAATTGTTACATTGTAGTTTTCTCACACATTTCATACAAGTCTTGCTGAGTGTGTGTGTGTGTGTGTGTGTGAATCTCACACTTTTCTCCTCCAGTGTATATTCATTTTTTTTTCTTTCTTGAGCCGTTTAAGTGTCTTTGCTGTGTTTCATTCTTGAAAATTCTTGTTCTTTAGTAGTTATGTTAACATGCCATTCATTCAAAGGTGAGCAGGTACTAAAAGAGAAAGAAGGTTATTGGCCTATTACGAATATGTTGCTCACTAGTACTTATATGGACTAATTGCATTCGGGTTTAATGGCACTAAATCGCTGTGAATATTATGTTGAAATTTTCATTTAGCGCTTGTTTTTTTTGGTGTCTTGCTTACTAATTTAACTTCAAACTTAACTGCTTATGCTGATAATTAAGAATTCTTTGCTTGTTGCGGGACGTTTTTATTTTTTTCTTTATTCTTGTATGGTGACTAAAATTGCGAAATTTTGTTGAAGGTTTGGTTTTTAATTACATTAAAGAGTTATAGCTAGGATTTTGGAACAGCCTATTGCAACATGTTAGAGTTTGTATTTGTTGTTGAGTTTATTCTTGTCGGGTTACTAAAATTGTGAAATATTTCAACTGTTCAGTTGCTGTCGCAATGGACTTATCATAGTTACTCCACATACATAATTCATTATAGTTACTCAACTTACAGTTAGTTATTACGAAAACTATGGGAAGTACTTGGGAACATTGGTTTACTTTCTTACTTCATCATTTTTACTGCGTGAGCACCATAACCCAAAATTTAACTAGTTTACAAATTCGTTTTAGCCTAACGGGGTCTATCAGCAATTCCGGCGGAGCTTCCCGTTGGGAGTGATTCGGGAGAGTCGATTTTATCGAAATTTGGTAGAGAACTTCGATTAAGTCGATAAAATATCAATCGACTTTCACGAATTATTCCTAACGTGAAGCTCCATCGGAAATCGCTGATAGACCCCAACATTAATTTAAGACTTTACAATGAATGTTGCGTTCAATAAATAGTATAGCCTCTACGAAATCTTGCAGTCATATTCTGAGCAAAGTGCAGATAAAGTTATCCGAATCCGCAAATCACGCCTAAAGAATTGCTTTTCGTCCCAACGTTGAACAGCTCCTCCAAATATATTTTAACGCTTCATAATTAAATAGATATTTAATAAGTATGCGAATGCATTAACTACTTAATCTGGTTGTTTGCCTTTACTTCATATATATTCTGTTGTACATTTTTCTTCACTACCACTTGATTGCTGCTCATCATTAACGTCATTTTTGCTTCTTTCATCAAATTTTCTCAACTTTGTTCATAACTTCTTTTGTTACTAGTCTAGTATGTGTAACCCTTCACCAGTTGCATGTTTCCTCATTTCCCTGAGTTCCTCTGTTCCATCTGTTTTTGTTGTACTTTTCTTGTATATTTTTTCGAACTGATAACTGACGCCAATTGGAACCCCCAAGGGAATTCAAGTCATCCTCCATTTGCTGTTTCCATCTCAGTCGAGGCCTCCCCATCCTCGGCTGCCAAATTCGGGTATTGATAGGAAAACCTTCTGTCCTGGAGCTTCTTTGCACATTCGCATAACATGACCCAGCCAGCGGAGCCTTTGGGCTTTAATTCGCTGAACTATTTTCAGGTCTGCGTAAAGCTCGTACAGCTCATCCTTAAATTTCCTTCAATACTCGCCGTAGGCATCACGGGAAGGACCACAAATCTTCCGGAGAACTTTTCTCTCAAATACTCCAAGGGCCATATCATCTTCTCTTAACAGTGTTTATGATTCCGAGCCGTACATCAGAACTGGTATGATGAGAGACTCATAGAGAGACTTTATTTGTCGAGAGAGGACTTTACTTCTCAATTTCCTACTTAGTCCAAAGTAACACTTGTTGGCAAGAGTGATTTTCCGTTGGATTTCTAGACTGATATTATTTTCGGTGTTATGGCTGGTTGCCAAATAGACGAAGGTCCCTCATCGTTTCAAATTTGTAGCTATCAACGGTGACTTGGCTGCCAAGACGAAGGTGCGCCGATTCTTTCTTTGATGAAAGCAGTTACTTCGTCTCGTCCTCGTTGACCGCAAGACCCACGCACGATAGGGAGTCGCCCTGTCTGTTTAAAAAATTTACTCTAGAAAAATACCAATTGTTAATAGCTGCTTTCCCTTACTCTTTGTAGGTACTCACTCTTCTTTTTGTGACTGACCTATGTCTAAAGAGCTTCTTCCACTATTTCTGATTGGGTGTAAATTTCATGAACCATCTCTGGCGACATATAATAATATTTCGTACCTATTAGGCGAAACAAAAAAAAAACACTCAAAAATATTGCTTCCCTTCGCATCCTTTATAACAAAGTCTCTGTAAACTTTGTCTGACATTTTTCCACCAAAAATTGCACGAATACAATATAAAAGATATTCCACTTCTGATAGTTTCAATTTTTTCCCTCCTATATCTTGAATTTGTTTTATTTTATGATTCATATTCTTCTTACTTTTCTCACTCTATTTTCTTTGATTGTTACATTCTCCATTCCCAAGTCACTTTTCCAGATTAGCTCAACTTGCTGAGTACATTATATACGCTGTCATGATTGCTTAGCTGGCAGCTTACCTGAATGCTGGCTTGTCTTGTCTGCTGTTTCGATCTAGTGCTTGACTGCCTTTGTTGTTGCTACATTTTAGTTTTATCTTTGTACAGATTCTGCAATTCTGCGTCCAATGACTGTGAAGGTCGTTCGCTCTTCTCTATGCTGCGCTTATGGATTCGTTAAACACTTTTCAGCTATTTTTTTTTTTCTTTTTTTATATTTAATCATTTTCGTTTTGTTTTCAAATTCTTTTGCTTATTTAACTTTTCTGTTTTTGTAATTCATTCCACTACTTACTACAGCTTACTATAGCAATAACCGTATGTCAGTTTCCGTCTGTCTACTTTGTTCATATAGTAGGTAAATCTCTCCCTCGGTAAAGTTGTCGTTCCACTTCTTATTGATTTGCATTTGCTTTTGTTTGCATTGTTGCAGTTAAATTTGTAAAATTCTTTTTTTTTTTTTTTGTTTCTGAAATGCTGCAGTGTTTTTGTGTTGGAATGTTTTTTGCATGTTAAGTGATGAAAATACGTTACTTTTTAATAAAACAAATTCTCCAACTCAGGAAGTTGAAAATTAAGTGACGTGCAGTGTATGATGATGATGGGAAGTTTGTTGTGTGTGTAGAGGAAGTTGGTTGAAACGACTGTAGACGTAACTACGTCGTTATGTAATGCTCATTTTTCTACATGTGGGTACATGCATCTTTGTATACTTAAAGGGAAAATATGTACAATAGCTTTAAGAATTGCTATAAAAAATGTGTTTCCAAAAAGCTTACGTTAAAAAGGGACTAAGTATGTATATATGTAAAACTGCAAAACAAAACTTTACTGAACCAACGCGAAGTCTATATGGGTAAAGGAAAGGTCCCTTAACCTAGCACACACATTATAGCACACTCCAAAAAGGAACTCGTACTAAATTGCACACTATTTAATGCTAATTTAATACGGGTTCATTTAATTTATTACAGTTGTTTTTTAAAAATTATCGATGTGTGTGCCAGCTTAAGGTTAAGCTAGCACACTCATTATAGCACACTCCAAAAACGAAAACGTTTTTGACTGACCACTATTTAATGCTAATTTAGTACGGGTTCATTTAATTTATTACAGTTGTTTTTTAAAAATTATCGATGTGTGTGTGCCAGCTTAGGGTTAAGCCAGCACACTTACTGTATATAGCACACTCCAAAAACGAAAACGTTTTTGACTGACCACCATTTAATGCTAATTTAGTACGGGTTCATTTAATTTATTACAGTTGTTTTTTAAAAATTATCCATGTGTGTGCCAGCTTAAGGTTAAGCTAGCACACTCACTATAGCACACTCCAAAAACGAAAACGTTTTTGACTGACCACTATTTAATGCTAATTTAATACGGGTTCATTTAATTTATTACAGTTGTTTTTTAAAAATTATCGGTGTGTGTGTGCCAGCTTAGGGTTAAGCCAGCACACTTACTGTATATAGCACACTCCAAAAACGAAAACGTTTTTGGCTGACCACTATTTAATGCTAATTTAGTACGGGTTCATTTAATTTATTACAGTTGTTTTTTAAAAATTATCCATGTGTGTGCCAGCTTAAGGTTAAGCTAGCACACTCACTATAGCACACTCCAAAAACGAAAACGTTTTTGACTGACCACTATTTAATGCTAATTTAATACGGGTTCATTTAATTTATTACAGTTGTTTTTTAAAAATTATCGGTGTGTGTGTGCCAGCTTAGGGTTAAGCCAGCACACTTACTGTATATAGCACACTCCAAAAACGAAAACGTTTTTGACTGACCACTATTTAATGCTAATTTAATACGGGTTCATTTAATTTATTACAGTTGTTTTTTAAAAATTATCGATGTGTGTGCCAGCTTAAGGTTAAGCTAGCACACTCATTATAGCACACTCCAAAAACGAAAACGTTTTTGACTGACCACTATTTAATGCTAATTTAATACGGGTTCATTTAATTTATTACAGTTGTTTTTTAAAAATTATCGATGTGTGTGCCAGCTTAAGGTTAAGCTAGCACACTCATTATAGCACACTCCAAAAACGAAAACGTTTTTGACTGACCACTATTTAATGCTAATTTAATACGGGTTCATTTAATTTATTACAGTTGTTTTTAAAAAATTATCGGTGTGTGTGTGCCAGCTTAGGGTTAAGCCAGCACACTTACTGTATATAGCACACTCCAAAAACGAAAACGTTTTTGACTGACCACTATTTAATGCTAATTTAGTACGGGTTCATTTAATTTATTACAGTTGTTTTTTTAAAATTATCGGTGTGTGTGTGTCAGCTTAGGGTTAAGCCAGCACACTTACTGTATATAGCACACTCCAAAAACGAAAACGTTTTTGACTGACCACCATTTAATGCTAATTTAGTACGGGTTCATTTAATTTATTACAGTTGTTTTTTTAAAAATTATCGGTGTGTGTGTGCCAGCTTAGGGTTAAGTCAGCACACTTACTGTATATAGC
>CAXKVI010000005.1:105222010-105299510 GCA_964058755.1 Campiglossa producta
CACGTTTAAACGGCGGATCTTTACACATGTGTCGTATAACACTACCCTTAAACAGTATCAGGCATTTCCGGACTTCATTCCATGAATAAAACTCAAGCCAAACAACCCAAAGCACGGGAACTTTTCATCATTTTTACTGTACTTTCACATGGTCAAATGGGTTTACCCAACTTTGGCTGCTTTTAAATGGCGGATCGCTACAAATGTATCGTATAACACTACTATTAACTAATATTAGGCATTTTTAGACTTCGCCCCATGACAAAAACTTCAGCCAGACACCTCAAGCCTGAGGAATTTTCATAGTTCATACTGCTTTTTCACATGTTTAATCGGGTTGGTCCAACTTCGGCTGCTTTTAAAGAGCAGATCTTTTCACATGTGTCATAGAAGACCCCCTTAAAGAAGGATCGGCTATTATTATACTTCGCCTCATGTCAAAAACTATAGTCAGACACCTCAAAACTGAGGAATTTTCATAATTATTACTGCGATTTCACAGGTTTAAGCGAGTTGGTCCAACTTTTGCTGTTCGTAAAGGACATATCTTCACACATGTGTCATAGAAGACCACCTTAAAGAAGTATCGGGTATTTTTTATACTTTGCCCCATGTCAAAAATTTCAGCCAGACACCTCAAAACTGAGGAATTTTCATAATTCTTACTGCGATTTCAAAGGTTTAAGCGAGTTCGTCCAACTTCGGCTGCTTTTAAAGAGCAGATCTTTTCACATGTGTCATAGAAGACCCCCTTAAAGAAGGATCGGCTATTTTTATACTTCGCCCCATGTCAAAAACTACAGTCAGACACCTCAAAACTGAGGAATTTTCATAATTCTTACTGCGATTTCACAGGTTTAAACGAGTTGGTCCAACTTTTGCTATTCGTAAAGGGCATATCTTCACACATGTGTCATAGAAGATCACCTTAAAGAAGTATCGGGTATTTTTTATACTTTGCCCCATGTCAAAATTTTCAGCCAGACACCTCAAAACTGAGGAATTTTCATAATTCTTATTGCGATTTCAAAGGTTTAAGCGAGTTCGTCCAACTTCGGCTGCTTTTAAAGAGCAGATCTTTTCACATGTGTCATAGAAGACCCCCTTAAAGAAGGATCGGCTATTTTTATATTTCGCCCCATGTCAAAAACTACAGTCAGACACCTCAAAACTGAGGAATTTTCATAATTCTTACTGCGATTTCACAGGTTTAAACGAGTTGGTCCAACTTTTGATATTCGTAAAGGGCATATCTTCACACATGTGTCATAGAAGATCACCTTAAAGAAGTATCGGGTATTTTTATACTTCGCTCATGTCAAAAACTACAGCCAGACACCTCAAAACTGAGAAATTTTTATAATTCTTACTGCGTTTTCACATGTTTGAGATGGTTCGTCTACCTCTGGCTGCTTTTAAAGGGCAGATATTTTCAATGTGTCATAGAGGACCACCCTTACGTGGTACCAGGTACTTTTAGACTTCGCCTTATGACAAATACTTTAACCAGACACCTTAAATCTGGGTAGTTTTCATAATTCTTACTGTGCTTTCGATTGTTTAAGCAGGTTTGTCCAACTTTGACTATTTTTAAAAGGCGAATATTTACACATGTGTCGTAGAACGCAACTCTTAAGTGGTATCAGGCATTTTTGGAGATCTTCCCATGACAAAAACTACATCCAAACACCTCAAAGCTCGAGTTTTTTTTCGCAATTGATCTCTCCATAGGACATGATCAAGCAAATTAGAACAGTTCAGCCCATACAAAGTGTTCAGATGTGGAATTTGTTGCATTTCAGACAATTTCACTCTTATGTCGCTACCCTGCAGCGAAAGCAACTAGTTGAAAACTACTTTACTACTAGTTGGTGCACCGGGCTTATATGGAACAAAGACAGAACACTGACTAGTTGGGCCCGGTGTTCTGTCTTTTTTCCATATAAGCAACTGGTATTTTTTACGTGTTGATGTCCTACAAGATGTCAATTGTCAGATTTCGACCAGAATATACCAGTTATTTACTAGTCAGGAAGTACCAGTTTCATGCTAGTTGTAAGATATCAGTTCCATACTAGTTCATCCTGGACTAGTATAATTTCCAAAAAATGAACTAGTCCAAAAAGGACCAGTATGGAATATACTAGTCAAAAAGGCTTTTAACCTGGACTAGTATGATTTCAACCAGAATTTTCCTGGCTTACCCTTTATTTTATCATTTGACTTTATTTTCATGTTTATTCTTAAGAAAGCAGCGGCTATTTGTATTTACCCTATCACGAAAAAGCATCTATGAATTATAAGAGAAAACGAAACGAATGAATTTTGTTTTTTTCAACTGGTATAATTTCATCCAGAAAAATCTAGTTGTATACTAGTATGGAATGGATATTTCCTGACTAGTATGGGTTCAGCCGGAAAATTCTAGTTGTATACTAGTATTTTTCTGATTAGTTTGAGGTTTCGCTGCAGGGAACTTACTTAAACCTGTGAAATCGCAGTAAGAATTATGAAAATTCCTCAGTTTTGAGGTGTCTGGCTGTAGTTTTTGACATGAGACGAAGTATAAAAATACCCGATGTTTCTTTAAGGTGGTCTTCTATGACACATGTGTGTAGATATGCCCTTTACGAACAGCAAAAGTTGGACCAACTCGCTTAAACCTGTGAAATCGCAGTAAGAATTATGAAAATTCCTCAGTTTTGAGGTGTCTGACTGTAGTTTTTGACATGGGGCGAATTATAAAAATACCCGATACTTCTTTAAGGGGGTCTTCTATGACACATGTGAAAAGATCTGCTCTTTAAAAGCAGCCGAAGTTGGACCAACCCGATTAAACATGTGACCAAGCAGTAAGAACTATGAAAATTCCTCAGCCTTGAGGTGTCTGGCTGCAGTTTTTTCCATGGGATGAAGTCTAAAAATACCTGATACTACTTGGAGATAGTGTTCCACGACACATGTGCAAAGATCTGCCTTTCAAAGACAGCCAAAGTTGGACAAACTCGCTTAAACATGTGAAAGTGCAGTAAGAATTATAAAAATTCCTCAGTTTTGAGGTGTCTGGCTGAAGTTTTTGACATGGGGCGAAGTCAAAAAGTACCTGATACCACTTAAGGGTGGTGTTCTATGACACATGTGAAATTATCTGCCCTTTAAAAGCAGCCAAAGTTAGAGCAACGCAGTTAAACATGTGAATTCGCAGCAAGAATTATGAAATTTCCTCAGCTTTGAGGTGTCTGGCTGAAGTTTTTGTCATGGGGCGAAGTCTAAAAATGCCTAATATTAGTTAATGGTAGTGTTATACGATACATTTCTAACGATCCACCATTTAAAAGCAGCCAAAGTTGGGTAAACCGATTTGACCATGTGAAAGCATATTAAAAATGATGAAAAGTCCCCGTGCTTTGGGTTGTTTGGCTTAAGTTTTTTTCATGTAATGAAGTCCGGAAATGCCTGATACTGTTTAAGGGTAGTGTTATACGACACGTGTGTAAAGATCCGCCGTTTAAACGTGGACAAAGTTGGAGAAACCTGCTGAAACAAGTGAAATCTCTGTAAAAATTAGTGAAAATCCCGAGCTTTGAGGTGTCTGGCTGAAGTTTTTGCCATGGGGCGAAGTATAGAAATGACTGAAACTACTTAAGGGTAGTGTCCTACGAAACATCTGAAAAGATCCGTCGTTTAGAAGTTGTAAAAGTGGGACAAACAAGAGAAAGCAAATTAATAGGAAAATAAAAGTTCCCGAACCTTTAGGTGTCTGGCTGAAGTTTTTGCCATGGGATGATGTCTGGAAATGCTTGATTCTACTTAAGGATAGCATTTTACGACACATGTGTGAAGATCTGCTATTTAAAAGTAGTCAAAGTTTGTCAAATCCACTTAAACATGTGAAAGCGCAGTAAAAATTAGTGAAATTTCCCGAGTTGGCTGAAGTTTTTGCCATGGGACGAGGTCTAAAAATTACTGAAACTACTTAAGGGTAGTGTCCTACGACACATTTGAAAAGATCTATCATTTAAAATTAGTAAAAGTGGGA
This sequence comes from Campiglossa producta, assembly GCA_964058755.1. Lineage (NCBI taxonomy): Eukaryota > Metazoa > Arthropoda > Insecta > Diptera > Tephritidae > Campiglossa > Campiglossa producta. Next base: position 105,226,050 of record CAXKVI010000005.1, read on the forward strand.
CAAACAAGAGAAAGCAAATTAATAGGAAAATAAAAGTTCTCGAACTTTCAGGTGTCTGGCTGAAGTTTTTTCCATGGGATGATGTCTAGAAATGCTTGATTCTACTTAAGGGTAGCATTTTACGACACATGCGTAAAGACCTGTTATTTAAAAGAGGCCAAAGTTGGTCAAATCCGCTTAAACATGTGAAAGCGCAGTAAAAATTAGTGAAATTTCCCGAGTTTTGAGGTGTCTGGCTGAAGTTTTTTCCATGGGACGAAGTCTGAAAATTCCTGATACTACTTGAGGGTAGTGTACTACAAAAAATGGGAAAATATTGGGTAGTTAAAAGCAGCCAAAGTGGCCCAAATGCGTGAAATTAGTAAAATAGAATAAATTTCCATAGGAAAATCCGCGAACTGGGGGTGTCTGGCTGGAGCCTTGTCACTGGTATGGGTGTAACAACACTTGATACTGACGCGCGGTGGTAATCTACGTCAAATATGTCAAAATCATCCATTATAAAATAAGTGAAGTTAGGGTCATTTTTTGGCGACTTTGACCCCCGATTCCTAGGCCCTTGTCATAGGTACAGCTTTAAACTTTTGACATTCTTTCTAGATTCGGGGAGGACTATCGATCGGTATTGGTTTAATCCATTATAAAATAAGTGACGCTTTTAGGCTCTGGGATCTTGGTCTATAACACATGCAAACAACAAGAAGAAACGAAATACAACAAAATCCCGCAACAATAAACAGCTGCTGAGAAAAAAGCAAATTTGTGCAAGAGAAAAAATTTGCTAACAAAGCAAAATTTAATCGCAAAAAGTGCAAAATTCAGTTTGGTTTATGTCCAATTGACTGTTGTTGAATTGACTTAACTGAATGAGTAAACGAATAAATATACTACTTAAGTAAATGATTGAATGTTTTGCTTTGCTGAAGAGTCGATGAGATTGGTAAAACGACTTTGGCAAAAAAAAACAGCTCTTAGTTGGTATCTTTTTCCAATAATGTACCGATAGTCAAACATATCTACACTCTTGTGCCTGAAAAAAACTTTGCAAAAAAGAAGCCGCCCCTTGTCTACTTTAGCTTGAAGCGGCAGTAAACTCAGTCGTTAATTGTTATCTTTTGCTCTTTTTTGATATGTTTTATATTTGGGTATGATGAAACTCATAAAGAATCCGCCAGATACCGGTTTGAAAATCTTAAATTATGTATTTGTTAAAACGTACAATGATAAGTGGTTTAGGTGAGATAAGTAACTAATCGTCAAGAGCGAAAAAATTTAAAACAAAATCATGGAACATTTTTTATCTATTATCTTCTATCATTAAGAAGTCAACAATTTTTAGGTTATCGAGAACTAATTTTTATAAAGATTTATTGTACCTAAAAGATTTTTTTTTATGACGAAAATTTTTTTTAATAAGTTTTCCAAAAAAAAAAATTTATTAATATTTTTTTTTTTTTTTTTTGTTTTTAATTTTTTTCAAATTTTTTTTTTCTCAAAATTTTTTTATTATTTTTTTTAAATATATTTCTAAATTTTATTTTTAATTTTTTTCTAAATTTTATTTTTTAATTTTTTTCTAAATTTTTTTTTTTATTTTTTTTCAAATTTTTTTCATATTTTTCAATTTTTATTTTATTCCAGTATTTTCTTTTAATTAGGGAAAAGAAAAATAATCGATTATTTTCTTTTTATTATGCAAGTGAAAAAATAATCGATTTGTATTTTAATCGATTATTTTCTTTTTATTATTTTTTGTTCTAGTCGATTTTTATAATTCAAGCTTAATAATTAATCGGTTTTTAATTTAATCGATTATATTATTAACTTAATCGATTATTTCCTTTTTATTAGGGAAGTGAATAAATAATCAACTTTTTCATTAGGAAAGACAATAAATTATCTTTTTTATTAAATAATCGATAAACGCTTCTAGATTAATCAATTTCAGGGGCGCAACCAGAAGAAAATGTTTGGGGTGGTTTTTAATTTTTTTTCTTTTTAATATTTTCCTAGCACAACTATTTACAAAATTATTTTATAGCGCCAGTCAGGAGTAGCGTAAAGAAAGCATTTAAAAAAAAAAAACTAATGGCGGCGATATACCAACAGGTTATCATAACCTCTAACGAGATTTTTTAGCCGAGCTTCTCTTTCCAACTTGTGGTGTGTTGCTTTTGTGTTTTTTCCTACAAGTTGGCGGGACCTACAGTTTTTTGCCGACTCCGAACGGCACTTGCAAAGCAAATGAATTTTTTGCTGAGAAGCCTGTCATGGCAGAAATACACCCGGAGAGTTTGCCAAACTACTGCCGAGGGGCGACCCCATTTAGAAAAATTCTTTTTCTAAATAATTTTTGATGTTACTTTTGCCAGGCATCGAAACGCCACGACTTGGTGTAGAAGGCCGAACACTTAACCGCTACACCACGGCGGCCGCCAAGAGAAAGCATTTAAAAAAGATAATTATACATTAGATTGGGCCAAAAATTCAAAATTTCTTTTTTTTTTTTTAAATTATATTGATTTTCTTTTTTAAAAAGGTGAAAAAATTACTGTAATTTTTTCAGATTTTTAAATTAAATCACTAACCTTCACAAAATAATATTGGACTTTTTTACACGGTTAGGGCCGAACCTCGGGCCCGTTGTTAAATTCTGATATCGAATTCGGATTCAGCATCCAATTTCCCTTAAGAATATGTATTTAGCTTTATTCGATGTTGATTTTTTCGTGTTTCGCAAATTTTCAAACCAAAATCGGGAATTCTGAGAAAATTTCAGTCTAGGTAGCTTTTGTAGCTTTTTCCTACAAAAATATGCTCAGGTGTTTTTTCAACAATGATTTGTCGTTTTTATACCAAATTGGACCCCGAAAGGGTTGTGCGCTGGGCTTGGGACCCGCCACGTAAAAAACCTAATTCCAATGAAAAGAAAAACAACAAAGCCACTGATCAATTTTAATAGTTACGAATTTTGAAACTATTTAGCCTTTCCCGACATTTTTTGTATAAAAAATATGAAAGAAAATTGATTTTTTTTTATAAAAATCGGGTTTCCAATTTATTTGCGAACAACTATTCCGATAAAGTTCCCCGTTGGGAATAATTTGTGAAAGTCGATAGATGTTTCATCGAGTTAATATCTAGAAATCCAAATTTTGATAAAATCGATGAATTATCTATCGACTGTCCCGTATCGTACCCAACGGGAAGGTCAGCCGGAATAGCTGATAGACCCCCATGATTGAGTAATCGATTTTCCGACTTTAGATCACATCCCTTATAAATTTTTTTTTTTTTTAGATTTCGTTACGACTTGAGGTCACATCCCTAATATATTTGTACTGAAACAACGAATAGCCCATTCTTGTACAAAAAAAAATCGAAGTAGCAACAAAATCGATTTTTTTTTTTAATTGATACATCGAAAGTATTCATCAAAACTATCAATATTTTCCCATCTCTAGTCATTTAGCTTGTAAATTGTCTTACCTGGCAAATGGTGTCTGTTCCAATTCATAAATTTCGTTGATATCGTCGGTTACCAGCAATTCTTTGAGTCGTTCTTCGTTGATGTCCAAAAGGCCATCACCAATTGGGAAAATGCCTTCCGTAAACATTTTGGTTTACTGGTCGTTGCACAGTGGATATGGGGAAACAATTTTAAAAACTTTTATTATTTGATATTCTTTCACTAACGTGAACAAATGGTGAACGTAACACTTTTTTTTAATTTGTTTTTGATTTAAAATTTTTTTTTTGTAAATTTTTTCTGAAAATTTTGAAGTATTTTTATTTAGGAATTTTGTTTGAATTTTTTTTTATAGTTTAAAAAAAATTTCCAATTTTAAATTTTTTTTTTTTTTTCAATTTTAAAATTTTAGAATTTTTTTTAGTTTAACTTTTTTGGAAATTTTGTTTGAAATTTGTTTACAATTTTTATAATTTTTGAATTTTTTTTTTAATTTTCCCAAGTTTTCTTTTAATTTTTCTTTAATTTCTTTAGAAATACTTTTTTTTTTAGAAATTTGTAATTTTAAACATTTTTTCAATTTTAAAATTTTTTTTAGTTTAATTTTTTTGGAAGTTTTGTTTGAAATTTGTTTACAATTTTTATAATTTTTTTATATTTTAAAAAAAATTTAAATTTTTTTTAGTTAAATTTTGTTTGAAATTTGTTTTCAAATTTTATAATTTTTGAAATTTTTTTTCCAATTTTTGTTTAACTTTAATTTTTAAATCGCTAAGCTTATACTTGTTGAAACACTTGGTATTTATTTATGTTTGTATTTACTAAATTTTTTTTTGTTTTGAGGATTTGTTTCTTTTTGCGTTCTGCACAGCTGCAGCGGAAGCTGGAGAGGGTTGGAATTATTTATTTGAGCGAATTAGGTACGTTGGGTACTTTTTGGACGCACGCAACACAAGCTGACTTGCGCTGGTTGAAATATTTTTTTTTTTATAATTGTTGCAATTTAGTGAAGTTTTAGTTTTACGAAATTTTTTGTTGAAATTTTTGAACAAGTTGTGAAATTCTGTTATTTCTTCAGCTACGCTACTATTTTTTAACTATTTTATTTCATTTACACTTTATCACTATTATTTTTTTATCTACTACATCCTCGTCCACTGCTTCTTCACACAGCTTTCGGTTTTTAATTCGTTTTTTCTTTTCGTACGTTCGTTACTTCACTTCTTCACTCGATGGAGCATTCGTGGGTTAACTCAACATTTTTTGAGTTGAATTTTCAATTTTATTTCACTGCAATTTGCACAAAATAAAAGCACAATAAAAGTGAGAAATAATTTAAATTCACTTTAAAAGTCGTCAAGAAATAACAAACAAACTTCTTTTCCACTAGCAAATCGCTGATTATTTCATTTGCTAAAGCTGTATCTCTTTGCGAATTGAGTTGAGTGAGGTTTGGGTTTTTTTCGTTGTTGTTGTATGGAAATTTTTGTTGCAGCTGCTGCCAGGCAGAGCCAGTTGGCTGAAGTAGTTGTTGCAAATTTTAATAAGAAATTTTTTCTCGTTTTCTTCACTTGATTGTTGTTTTTATTTCACAAATCAAAAAAAAAAACAACGCAACGCGTCAGAAAGCGGGACGAGCGCGAACGCACGAAAGAGTCGAGTAGGCAAAGGAGTTACTTTTTTTCTTCTACAAAAAATGCACCTTTTCACAATCAAGCAATAACTTTGTTTTCCAATTAAATTGGTTCAATAGTAGACACAAATTTAATACAAACTTTTCACCATACAAATCGAGCGTTTTAATTCCGTAACGAAAGCGATTAATTCTAGTTTTAATTTGTTGAAAACATGTTTTTGTGCTATTCGTCGTCGTCCGCTTTCAACATTCTTTCCACCATCCACGTACATTCACGATTTTCGAATGCCTCAACACTTTTTCACTCAACTACTCAACAGCGCCATTTCGACTCGTTGCTCCGAGTGCTGCCACTCGTTTGGTGTTTGTGTGTTGAGGAATAATTTATTGTTGTGACATTTTGTGCTATTTTTAACAGTTAGCTGCTTTAATGGTTAAATTAAACAGCGTTGTTGAATTAAAAATTAATAAGACAAACTTCTAATTGTTAGAAACTATTTGATTTGCCGTTATTTAACGTCTCTCGCATGTTTTGAATCTTCGCATTTATTTTACCAATTAGGCACGTTTTAAATCTGATTGGCAGCTCTCTAAGCTGTGTTTATTATGCTTATAGATGCTTATGCTGCCAGATAGATTTTATTTTATTAGCCCATTTTCAAAATTTCCAACATGGATGGATATACCCCTGCCAACCATTTTCCGATAATTTCCTGAGAAATTCGCGTTACCCAAAAAGCAAGATAAAAAATCGCGTAATTTTGTTTACCGAGCCGCCTTTTCTATCCATGTTGAGTTATAATAAGTTATAATAATGCGTTCGTACTTCGATGCCTACTTTCACCCACACTCGTTTTTGGCATTGCCCAGCACTAATTTTTGATGTTGTTTTCACCTTGGCTAACGCTGTTGGCAGGTTAAACGATAGCTGTGATCCAATACACCAATTTGACAGTCACGGACTACAGAAAGTGAACCCGAACACCACTTTTCTGAGAAAATTGAGCTCTCTCCAGTCAGAGAGTTGCAAGTTTTGGTCAGCAGATTTTTTGCTGGCAAATTCTGACTACTTCTTGTAGAACTGTAAAGCTTGAAGGAGGGTTTTATTCAAGGGATCTGGACCTTGAGCTCTTCTTCAGACTACCTGATCATTGCAGCGTCTTCCAAGCTAAAGTCTCAGCAATCTTGGATGCCGTGGCTTGGATAAGTTAGCTCGCTGTCGGCAAGGATATCGTTATTTTCAGCGACAGCCAAACGGCCATCAAAGCTCTTGGCTCTTACTCGTTCAACTCTGTACTGGCGCTCAGCTGTCGTCGATTTCTTCAAGAGATGGCGCAACAGAACCGCGTGAACCTCACATGTGTCCCGGGACACAGGGACATTGAAGGAAACTGTAGGTCAGACAAACTTGCCAGGTAGGGCAGAACCAAGCAGGTTCTTCGGGATAAAGAGCGCTTAGGTATGCCGTTTGCCACATGCAAGCTAATGCTGTAGGAGCACGCACTCCGTGAAGCCGGCGAAAGGTGGCTACAATCCCCACGGTGCCGGATATCCAAGTAAACCTAGCCAAAATGGGATCCTAAGGAGAAAAATCTCCATATTAATAGGTGTATTAACTGGACACTGCCTTAAAGTCCGGCCACACCTAGCGACACGACGTGACGCGTCCAAAATGAAACTAGGGGCAAATGACAGATTTTCTGTGGGTTGAGATAAAAACTCTCCGAAAAACCCTTGTATCTAATTTCCGTAGCAAAATCCTAGTTTAAATTTTTAGAAATGGTTTAGTTCTGTACCTTCCAGGCGAAAGGACTCTTTTGCCCCTAATTCCAAAATGGAAACAAATCACATACAAAACCGCAAGTCATCATGCAAAAATCAGTCTACAATTAATCAGTACACTAATTTTAAAATTTCAAAAATATTTACCGTTCGAAAATTTGATTTTTATTATTACAACAACGGTAATCCGCGAGTAGCAAAGTGTGCGTTCCAATGTGTGTGTGCGCGCGAAATATGCAAGAATGCTGCATTTAAAAATACTTTGCTATATTTTTATATTTACACAAACATGCGAATTTTCATCAATTTATAGCGCCGACAACGGCGAAGTGCAAAAACCTCAAACGGATTTACGCGAATTTGAATTTTCAGCACAAACAACTCAATCCAACGAGTACGTGCGTCCACGAGCCTACGTACGTCGCAGCGGGCTAAGTGGGATGTCTGTCCCTTGGCAGCTGGCAAAAAACATCTTAACGGATATGCCTGGCTACTGTTGCTGCTGTAAGTGAAAGTCACCGTAGGAAGGAATGCAAATGTGGGGTGCTGCGCACTACGGTTGTGGTGGATGTGCGCTAAATTCCACGTCTCAACAAATGTTCTGCTAATTCTAAATTCCCTAAGTTGGGACGTGTGTGTGTGTGATTTTATTGAGGTAAAGTGCATATTTTATTTTCTAAGTTTTTGTCGAAAATTCCATTCTAATTTTTTCGTGAACCTAAAACTATCTGAAGAGATTGCAAAAATGAACATCAGTCTCAAAAACTATCGACGGGTCCTCGATATAAGAATATTAGAGCAAAAGGACTTAGGATCTGCTTACAAAAGACACGTCCATCTCATCTCGTTCGGCTTTGATGGTTTTTACCTTAGGGATCTCCAGATGCGAAATTTTGTTCGTGATCAAGTTCCCTGCTGAGGGCCGCGGCTTTTTCTGGGAAATCCTCGTTCAATGTGGGGCATGCATCAGCTATATGCAAAGAACCCGGAGCAGTGCGGTGATTCAGAGGCGATAATCTCTCGGAGAGAAGGTGGTAGGAAGTTTGTAGAGCAGGCTTCGGTAGCTAGTGTGACAATTGTCCGAAAATCTGAGAACCAAATTCACACAGACTATTACTCTCTTTGCTTGGCCAAACAATGCATGTTGCTTGTTATGCTTACTTTCAAGCAGTTTAGGATAGGTTCAAGTGGCTGCCGCAGAGGCACCAGTATTAAAAGGCTCGTTGTAATACCACCAACACTAAGAAAATCAGTTTCGGAACCCTGCCATATGGAAAATCCCTGTATTATCGGGATTCTTCACATAGCAGAATCCCGGGACTGACTCTCCTAAACCGACACCGTTACTCCTCCTCGAACCATTTAGATGACTTGATGAAGGCCATCAAGTCCTTTATGTCCAGCTCCGTGACCTGGCGTAGGCTAACCAGGAAAGGCACTCCCAAGTTGCAAATGAGGTGCTCCACCGTTTTCTCCTCCTCGTCATCTTTGCAACTCCTACAGCATCGTCGGTAGGGCACACCTAGTCTTTCTGCGCGCCTACCAGTAAGGCAGTTAATACACCTATTAATATGGAGATTTCTCTTCATCGCATCCTGGACTGCGGCAATCTTGCTTGCATTAGCTTGCATATGGCAAATGGCTTGGTCGTGCCCTGCCTCGCAAGTTCGTCTGCCCTACAATTTCCCTCAATGTCGCTATGTCCTGGGACCCATGTGAGGTTCACGCAGTTCTGTTGGGCCATCTCTTGTAGAGATCAACGACAGCTGAGCGCCAGTTCAGAGTTGAATGAGTAAGAGCCAAGGGATTTGATGGCCGGCTGGCTGTCGCAGAGAATAACAATATCCTGTCCGATAGTGTGTTGGCCTATCCAAGCTACGGCGTCCATGATTGTTGAAACTTTAGCCTGGAAGACACTGCAGTGATCAGGTAGTCTGAAGGAGAGCTCAATGCTCAGATCTTTTGATTAAACCCCTCCTCCAACTCTGCCGTCTAACTTCGAGCCGTCGGTATAAATGGAAGTGCCGCCATGAGTGGCGGGACTCCGATCAGTCCTCTCCCATTCTTCCCTGCTGGGAATGTTTATTTTAAAATCTCTATCACCGACTGTTGTGAGCGCACAACGATCTGTGCTCAGCGGAAGAAAGCTGTTCGATCCCAAAATACTGGCGTGCCCAGTAGTGCTTGTGCCCCAGCCGGACGTTTCCCTTAGACGCAGAGGGTCAATATGGCTAGGTAAGCTGCGAAGTGGGTTTTCAGAACAAGTTGCGGTACTCCTCTAGTTTAAGAACCCTCATTTGTCCACTACCTACCTAGCTATTTTTTTAACCCCAACGGTCATGGCGACCCATTTTTTTTAATCCTGAAGGCAAAAAAAAAAACAAATTTTTCGGTCATTCAATTCTCTCTCCTTCTCAGTCCAGCCTGTTTACAAGATAACTAAATTCTTCAAAGCCCAATCTATCAACTGAATACTTGTATTTTGAATTCCACTTGGTACAAAGACCTTAAGTTGAATGCACGCAGAGAAATTCCTTCAATATTTTGGTTCTGTTTTTGTTTTCTTTTTGCATACTTAAGGAAAACAAATGTCTTGGCAGATTTTCAAGTTTAAAAGATCACATTTGCGCCTTTTCTGGCTAACCTCTAGCAAGTTCCTCCTAAGGAAAAAGTGTATTTAATCAATAATTCGTTGGTTCTGCTGCCAAATACCGCTTAGTTTGTTGCACCGCTTCGTCGCGCTGTGAGCCGCTGCAGGAGGTGTGGCTGCGGTGGTGGTGGTGGTGGGTAGAAGCTCACACACTCCTCACAGTTGCATTTGTTATTTACGATTAGCTTCTTACAGACGCCAAATTCCTCATCCTCAGTCGTCTCCGTCGACGCACCTGCTCTAAAAATAAGTCTAAATGCCAAATGGCTTTACTTTGGCAAAAGTGTGCTCAGCACACGCCACACACACACGCATTTGTTGTTGACAATCTCCGTGCTTCTAATCTCTGCAGATGAAGTGCAGGAATGCAACAAATGCCGTGTACGCAGTTCTTTCTAATGCTTTGGGCTGCTTAAAATAGACACATTTTTTCTTCAAGTTTATTTATTTATTATTTTTCAACCCAAAACAACAACGGTAAATGAGTGTCATCAGCATTAAGAGCAATCTGCCACCGCTGCGGAATTCGTCATCTGCATCCCATAATAACTCATAATTGGCGCCGCCACCAAAAATATTGGGAACACCACAAACACGACAGTGAATTGAAATAAAAAATATTTCGGTGTAATTAGAAGAAACTTTTTCGAAATTGTAAATTATTTCGGAATAATGTATAGAAATTTATCAAAAAATATTTGGGAATATTTTATGAAATTTTTTCGGATTAGGTTAGAGAAATGATTTCAAAGTAATTTATAGAAATTAACTCCGAGTAATTTAAAAAAATATTTCGGAGCAACTTGAAGAAACCTTTCGCAATATGTAATTTGAAGAACTTTTCTCGCAAGAATTTCAGAATAATTTACAGAAATTAAGTAGGAGTAATTTAAAAAATATTTCGGAGTAATTTGAAGAAACTTTTTCGTAATAGTTTAATTTACCGAAATTAATTCGGGGGAAACAAAAAACATTTCTAAATAATTTTACAATACTTTTTCGGAATACGTTAATTTACAGAAATTAATTCGGAGTAACTAAAAATATGTCTGAGTAAGTAAGAGGGTATCTTTCGAAACTCTCTCGCAAGAATTTAAAGCTTTGCATTTCGGAATAATTTACAGAAATTAACTAAGAGTAATTTAAAAAATATTTCGGAGTAATTTGAAGAAACTTTTTCGTAATAGTTTAATTTACGGAAATTTATTCGGGGGAAACAAAAAACATTTCTAAATAATTTTACAATGCTTTTTCTCGGAATACCTTAATTTACAGAAGTTGATTCGGAGTAACTAAAAATATTTCTGAGTAATTGAAGATACTTTTTCGGAATATGTAATTTGAAGAAACTTTCTGGCAAGAATTTAAAGCTATGTATTTCGGAACAATTTACAGCAATTAATATAGAGTAATTTAAAAAATATTTCGGAGTAATTTGAAGAAACTTTTTCGGAGTAATTTGAAGAAACTTTTTCGTAATAGCTTAATTTACGGAAATTAATTCGGAGTAAACAAAAAACATTTCTAAATCATTTTACAATACTTTTTCGGAATACCTTAATTTGCAGAAATTAATTCGGAGTAACTAAAAATATTTCTGAGTAAGCAAAGGTACTTTTTCGGAATAGTTAGGAGAATTAAGTCTAAATACTTTACAGAAAATAGTTGGAGCCTCGAAGTAATGAAAAATATTTCAATATTTTTCGGAATAATTTGGAGAAAATTGTACGGAATAGTTTCTAAGAATTATTTTAAAATAAACTGCAGAAATTGCTTCTCCGTATTATAAAAAAAAAAACATTTTGGAGTAATTTGAAGAAAATTTTTCGTAATGATTCGGGAAACTTTTTCACAATAATAAATAAAAAGATATTTCGGAGAAGTTTGAAGAAATCTTTCGGAATATTTTAAATAAATTGATTGGAAATAATTTACGCAAATTAACGGAGTAATTGTGAAAAATTGGAATAATTAATTTTAGTTTTAAAAAATTTAAAAATTATTTCGGAGTAATTTGAAAAACTTTTTCGGAAGCAAATTTTTGCGAAGAGTTTAAAAGAATTATTTTTCGAATTTAAGTACATAATTTAATTCGGAGAGTAAAGTTAAGAATGTGTTTCGGAATAATTCGGAACGACAAAAACCGACTAGAAAAATCGACCCGTGTAAATCACCCTTAATGCTACACATTCCCAAAAGGTTAAGGAATTCAAGTGACCCTGTCTAACGCGTCACGATTCCCTCACCTATTGTTAAGGAATTCAAACAACTTTTTATACTCATAAAAATAAATCATTAGGCGGCCAAAGCTGCGACAGAAAAATTATGTACTAAATATATTTATGGTTCTTGAGGGCCATTTGGTGGCGTCTAAGTTATTTTGCATCAATTTCATCCACATGAAAATGTTTGCACAAAGATCTAATGCAATTCCTATGCTATGCTATGCTTCACGCATGCTTGAATTTGTTGCATTTTTATTTGTGACAATTCTTGAAGACGCATAGAATAGATTTCGCCGCTATTTCGTAATTTATTTAGCACACAAAGTCCCTTGGGACTTGGCATTTGCATTCAATGAGCAATGACTTGCAACGCATTTTTGTGTTAAATTTTTTCACATTTTTTTTTGTAGTTTTTTGAGTAATGCTGCTCGCAAAAAATACTTAAAATAAAGTAAATTAAATAAACTCAATTATAAGTAAGGATCTTGAGATGCTCACTGAGAGGAATAGTGCTTGAAAATTCTATCAAAAGATGCGGCGGAAGGAAAAAGGTTTCAAGGGCGAGCGAATGCTGGAGGGATAATAATGTCGACCCGGCAATCGTCATACAGTGTGCTTAAGGATGACAAACCCGATATCACAATCCCTGACGAAGGAAAGTACGTCCCACCTCCAGACTATGATGAAGCGAGGATGGCAATATCCCGTAAAAAAAAAGAATAAATCGCCGGCAATGACGGAAGCATGCTCTGAGGATTGAAGCTCATCGCGGGCAAGCTGATTTTATGTTATCAGCGGGCAGGCCCGTACGCAGGAATTTTCTATAGGGGGGTTTTGAACTTTTGGATACTCCGAAGGTTGTGACTTTTGACAGTTTTTATAAAAAAATTCAGTCGTTGAGAGCCAATGGGGGGTTTGTTAGCGAGTCTTCAGATGTACTAAGTCTACAATCGACCTGATCTTCACTATGCGCGAAATCCTAGAGAACACCCATGCTAGAAGAAAGGTCACTAACCATCCTTTGTTGACTTTAAAGCCGTTTTTGAATATCCGAAAAGGAGCTGCCTGAATTAGACTTCCCTGCAAATCTTATACGGCTATGACGCTGAGCAATATTAACAGCTTCATTAAAAATGGAAAAAACCGTTCCGAGACATTCCGATCTAATTCCCTTTGGTCTGTGGGCCGGCTATCACATCAGGTTTATTTTTAGATATACATAGCTATTCATCTTTTTTGTATGTATCTCTTGTTTTCTAAAACTTTAATCATGTTTTATAGTAGTCAAGCACAAAAATAACTGTTAACGTTTTGGAGTGTTGACGTTTTAGAGTGTTGATTTTTCCGAGCGTGCGCTGCTAAAAAAATATTTCTACTAAAATATAAAATTTGTACTAAAAAAGTAAAATTTGTAGAAAAAAATTTGTACTAAAAATTAGAATAAAATGTGTACTAAAACGAATAAAATTTTCACTGAAAAAAATAAAATTTGTACTAAAAAATAGAATAAAATGTGTACTAAAACGAGTAAATGTTGTACTAAAGAGTATAATGTGTACAAAAAATAGAATGTGTACTAAAAAATAAAATTATTACTAAAAATAAGCACTGTTCTAAAGATATTAGAATTAGAACATGAAACTTGTACTAAAATATAAAATTTGTACTAAAAATAAAATTTGTAATTTTTTTGCCCGTAAGGCGAGACGCTCTAATGTACATACATACAAAAGAAATGTACAAAAAATTCATTTTTAAGATACTAAAAAAATTGTACTAATAAATAGCATCTGTAAAAAAAATAAAATTTGTACTAAAAAATTTAATTGTACTAAAAATGATAATAAATTGTGTACCAAAAAAATCTGTACTAAAAACAATTTGGGTATTGGTTTCCTTTAGCACCCAACTGCCAAAAAATTAGCTAAAATTATGTGAGAGGGCTCAAAAGACGCGTGTTTCAAATTTTGGTAAATTTGTTACATAGTGTAATTTGTGTAAAACAAAAACTAAAAAAAAAAAGATTCGACAAATCCTTGCATTTCGACGTGCCATACGAAAGCTAAAACTTTTTCAATTTTTACGAAAAGTAACACTTTTCAAATTCTGAAAGAAAACTAACACTTTCAACTTTTGTCTGACTAAAACTAACTCTTTTATTTTGTGTCTGTCGAAAAGTTTTGATTTTTTTTTCTGAAGAAAATCTACTACCTAAAAGTGTTACGTTTTCGTCAGACACAAATTAAAAGTTTTAGTTTTTTCGTACAGAATTTGAAAAGTGTTAGTTTTCGTAAAAATTTTAAAGTGTTATTCCTTTTCTCTTGTTTTTCAGTCAAACAGGTATACATAAAATTTCTTTTTTATTAAATTTCTTTTAATATTTTACATACAATTTTTTCAACCAAAAAATGTGCATTTCTTATGTAGTTCAAAAATTTGTGTACAATACTAATTAGAAAATTTTAAAATATTACAATTCATGTTTGGTATATTTTTTTTTTTTTTTAAGCAAAATTGCATTTTTTTTTTTTTTTTTTTGTTACTTTTTATAATTAAACATTATATCCATGAAAACACCGAATTAATAATTTTTTTGTGTTTTAATTTACAGCCAGTCATTAATTAGTTTTTGTTATTTTTTTTTTTTTTTTGCAAACTCAGACATTTATTGTGAATAGTGAATGTAAAAAGTGCCATTGGTTGTTTATTTTAATATTATAATTATTATTACATAACGTCAAAACTGTTAAAAAAAAGTTATGTAATTAAAAAACAACACCATAAACGTCTCAGAGACGAGCATCAAAGGGCTAGCTAACAGTTATTAAATAACTAAGTATGACTAAGGGCTATTTCGTATTTTTTTTTTTTTTTGTTTTAACTAAATCTGTTTCTGTGAATATTTGGGCCTCATGCAACGCTTGCTTTGATATGCAACGGCCAAAATCGCCTAGGCGGTTAAGCGCCAATAAATGATGATGATGATGCATAAAATTCAGTTGCTCAGTCGAGTCAAATTTGGACTCTTTACAAGTCTAAGCAAAAGCTCGCCTTTTATGCATGAGGCTCATTAGGTTTGATTTTAACGCTGTTATTACATATTTACTATCACTGTTTATATAGTATATTGTATTGCAAACTAAAAAGTCAGGTATATGTGAATATACAAAGGATGCTTGAAAAATAAGGGACTTAAAGAGGCGGCCTCGTACATACTAAATTTTTATGATTGATCAGTTTGATACAATAAAATATTTCATTTAATTCCTGTTAGTTTATTTTTAAATGTATAATTACTTAAATATTTAGAAAATTATATAACAATAGTAAGTATATAGTGCATATTAATGCACATTAGACCGGGTCGAAAAAAAATGTTTGCAATAAACCCCCTAGAATGAAAGATGACCCTGCGGTGAATTTGTGATGATAAAATTTGTCGTCCTGCCAGAGTTCTAAAAACAGCCAAAATCAATTTTTATTTACAACTTTTTTATTTATAATCCGATTGCAAAGTTTGATATATCGTTGAATAGGTATTTTTTAGTACTATATATCTACTGAATGTCCTTTTACTCGGATTATAAATAAAAAAGTTGTGAATAAAAATCGATTTTGGCTGTTTTTAGGATTGTCGCAGGATGAAAATTTGATCATCTCTAATTCGCCCCAGGATCATGTTTCATGCTAGGGGTGGTAATTGCAAACTTTTTTTTTTTGTATGGGCCCCGTGTTGGTCTAATGAAGGAGATTTGTACAATAGAAACCGTATTGATGTACAAAAAAAAAATCTATATTTAACAATTTAATATTTTGAAAGAATTTAAATCTAATATAAAATAGTAAGAACTCAGTTCACTTCATTTAAAAAGCTAAAGCTCTTGAATGGGAAAAGTAGGACATAACTAAATGGTGTAATAACAAAAAAAAAAAATTCATTGGCTATCTTGTATTTATCTACTCCTAGATTGCATGCGGATAACATCCGGATAGTATTAGTAGCTGGCTTATATCTATTGAAATATTATATACTACTGATAAACTGCGGATAGAGGGTTATTTTGCATTCGGATAACTCATATCTTGAAACCTTTAATTCTTTTTTTATTAAACTTTATAAAAAATTCAATGCTTATTAACTTTTTCGATCAAAACCAAGAATGATGGTTTGAAAAAAAAAAAAAAAAAAATCTTTTATTTGATTTTTATGTTCACCAATAAAAGCCGGATAATATCAGATTAAGTGGTTAACACGACTTGCTTGCATTGTCGTTGTGTCTGTCTAGCTATTATTTAGCGGCGACGCATACAAAATTCATTACTCTTTTAACTTTTTCAAAGTTTTATGTAATTGGGCCTTCTAAAACTATAAAACAAGTGTTTTGCGTTCAAAATATGTCTATTACTTGGTTTTTGTATGCACGGATAAAAGTCGCATAATGCGGATAAAAGTCGGATAACACGGATAAGATCAGGATAAGTGCTTGTCATGATCGTATTTGTGTTGTCGGCGTATCTAGCTTGGTAGTATTTGTGAAATTCGTAATAAAAAAGTAGCAGCATAAAATATGAATTATTTTCGAATCTTAGAATAGTTCGATAATTCGAAAATGATGATTTAAGAGTAGCAATGCTTTACTATTCGAATATATATATAGCACTCGTTTTCAAGACATCGAATATTGAAAAACATTAATAGTAAATCAATTAATATTAGAATATACGCCTCTTAAATATGAAATATTTTCGAATATCGATTAAATTATAACAGTAAAAGCTTTTTAAATTATTAAACAATTTACAGAAAATTTTAACGAATATCAATTTAACATTTATAATTTTCTAAAGATTAAAAAAAAACGCGTAGATACTTTATCTGTACATTTTTTTTTTTGGTTTTTTTAATTGATTGAATATCTGTTTGCTATTGCTCAAATTTAAAATTTATGCTTTGGTATACATTTAAACGCAATTGTTTCAAAAACATGTTTAAAAAAATTAAATTTCTTTCATCCTTCCACGACATTTTCCTATGAATATAGAATAACTAGAAAATCGAAGTTATTTGATACTTCTCTTTTAGAACTGTACTGTACTTTTAGTACTTTAATGTACTCTGTTTTTTACTTTTAGTACTGCTTTCCCAGAAATTTTCTAAAAAGCGTACTCTACCGTGCTTTCAGTGCTGTACTGTAATTTTAGTACTCTTTTTAAGAACCGCACTGTACTTTTAGTACTGTACTGTACTTTTAGCACTGTACTGTTCTTTTTCTACTGTACAGTACCTTAAGTTCTCTAAAGAAATTCTGAAATAGTAATTGAATGTTTAAAAACAATGTGCAAAAAATGCTTTTGCAGTGCAACATATTAATAATTAATTAATTAAATATCCAACAATAAACAACTATTAGCTTTGCTTTTTTTCTTTTTTACGCACAGCGTTTTTTGTGCCTCCAACCCGGCAATCGCTTTACCATCACTTTGTTAAAGGAACTTGCGATAATTACGCAAATCAGCTTGCTGATCATCAATCACGCCCATACCCGACAAATCACCGAATGCGCCAACGAATGCAGCAGCACTCTCAAAGGACGGTGGTTCACTATTCAAACCCGGACTGGGTGGATCACAGACATTTGCATTATTTGTCGCTTTGTTGGGACGACGTCCACGTTTAGCACCAGTACCACGCGGCCGCCGTTTCGGACGAGTGCTTGTTGTTGTTGTTGGTGGTGGTGGTGTTGTTGTTATTGTGTCTGTGGCTGTTGTAACCACACCACTAAAGCTCGTCGTACTAGCGTCGTTCATGCTATCAAATGCCGGCAACGATGCATCCGAGGTAACGGCAGCAGTAATTGCTGCAGCAGCAGCTGCTGCCACATTTGCACTACGACGTCCTCCGCGTCCACTACCGCGACGACGACCTGGACGTGGTGCTGGCGTAGTGCCGCTAGCTTCTGTTTCTACTGCTGTTGCTGCTGGCGCACGTTTATTTGCGCGTCGTTTTCGCCGCTTTTTACTACCATAACGTGGATCATAATCGAATTCATCATCAGCAGGCGATTTGGGATCTTCTAATGCATCCAATTCATTCATTTCAATATCATCGTAGAACCATTCTTTAGAGAGGTCTGCTTTAACAGATTTTTGCAGTACTTGCGTCTGTTGTAGTTGCTGTTGTTGCTGTACTACTTGATGTTGTTGTAATTGTTGACTATCTTTGCTATCGGATGTGTCACCGCCAATAGCGCCCAAAGAGATTGATTCATCAAGTAGTGTGCCATTCAAATCTGCATCAAGTAAGCTTGAAGCACCGTTAAAGCCAACCAAAGGTGATGCCGTGCCGATGGCATGCGTGCCGCCGCCGCTCGTGTCATAATCTTTGCTCAAAGCTTGAAATGGACGATCGGGGAAACTGAAAATTTAAATAGCTAAAATTAGCAAATGCGTGGTACCCAGTGCGATATGAGTCTGCCATGCCAAATCGTCAAATGGTTGGAGTCGGACGCTTCCGATTGGAATAAAAGTTGTAGCCAAAGGAAGTAGTTCTCAGTTTTTTTTTTTC
Organism: Campiglossa producta; assembly: GCA_964058755.1. Classification (NCBI taxonomy): domain Eukaryota; kingdom Metazoa; phylum Arthropoda; class Insecta; order Diptera; family Tephritidae; genus Campiglossa; species Campiglossa producta. The sequence continues at coordinate 105,244,377 of CAXKVI010000005.1, forward strand.
ATGTTCGCTGAGTCCAAATGAAAGGCATAAAAAATATATAAGATAAAATTTCATAAAAACAATTTTGAAAATAAAATTTATTTCCTTTTTTAATTTGAATTTGAAATAAATATTTGAATTTTACCATTAAAGTTTGGTCTTAATTTTTTTTACATAAGTTTATTATTTTATATTAAATTTTTAATTAAAAAAAATTTTTTTAAATATTCCAAAAAGTTAATTTCGCTTTTTTAAATGAATTTTTGGATTTAAAAGAAAAAATTTTGTATTTAAAATTATTCTTAAACTCAGTTTTTTTGATAAATTTTTGAGTTGAAAAAAATTTATAAAAAAAAATATTTTGAAAAAAAGTTTATCTACGTTAAATTTCGTCGACCTTAAATTTTGGACCAAACTTTTTAGTTGAAAAATAATAAAAAAAATATTGTACAGAAAGGTTTTGATCAAAAGTAGAAATGAAAATTGATTTAAATATTGAACAAAAACTTTTTATTTGAAAAATAGTACTAAAAAATAATTTTGGCAAAGCAAATTTCAAAATCGTAAAAATTTAAGTTTGACTTTAAATTAAGAATAAAATTCTGGAATTTTTTTTATTTATTTTTTCTTTTAATGAAATTTTGGATGTAAAAGAAAAAGTTTTGTAATTAAAATTATTCTTAAATTCATTTTTTTAATAAATAAAATGTTTATCTCAGTTAAATTTCATCGACCTTAAATTTTGGACCAAACTTTTTAGTTGAAAAATAATAAAAAAATATTTGAAAAAAGATTTCGATCAAAAGAAAAAATTAAAATTGATTTAAAATTTTGAACAAAAACTTTTTATTTGAAAAATAGTAATAAAAAAAATATTTTGGCGAAACAAATTTGAAAATCGTAAAAATTTTGAATTTTTTTCTCATTCGAAAATTTTTAATTTTCGTAAATCGTAAAAATTTCAGTTTGACCATTTATTTTGAAGAAAAAAAAAATTTTTTATTAAACACATTCCCAAATATCTAAACACATTCCCAAATTTTCAGAAGGGGTTGTTTTTTTTTTTTTTTTGAATTTTTGAATAAAAAATGTAATTAAAGTAAAAAAATAAAAATAAATATTTTGAAAACAAATAAAATTTTTTTAAAATCAAAGTTCACCATTAAATTTTTAACTAAAATCTTTTTATATCAAAGCTCTGATATATCTAGATATATATATTCTCAAATTTTCAGAAAGCTATTTTCTCAAAAATATGATGTTTTTTATTAAAGAAATTAAAAAATTATTTTTAAAAAAATTTTCAAATATTTCCTAGACATTAATTCTCCCAAAAATACAAATTTCGAAAGATATTTATTTTTTAAGAAATATTTTTTTTAATATTTAGAAAACAATTTCAGTCCAAAATTTTAACAGAACTTTAATTTGTACGATTTGAAATAGTTAAAAAATATTTTTCAATTGGAATAGTTAAAAATATTTTTCAAAATATTTTATGTTTATTTTTATTTTTTTTTCTTAAATAAATTCGTTGACAAAGCGCTACAAATGTCGAGTATAAAAGGAGTTCGAAAACGCTCCAAAAAGAGTGTTTGAGGATGATGCATTTTGCTGCTACATAAGTGAGAAATTTTGAATTTTTTTGGGAGACCGCACAGTGTCTTGCGATGAAATGTATGAAAAAAGCGGTGATCTAGGGAACAGGATACATTTCATCGGGAGCTCTTTCGTAGCCTCTTTAAGAGGATGAGCGCTCCCCTTCCCTTCGGGAGGCCTAACAGACCATACTGCGGACTCCGATGGTTGGCTGCGACTTTGAAAAAAAAAAACCAGCATTTTGTTGTATGATAAAAGAAAACTTCCTACCAAATTGCATTCACAACTAATGTAAGTCACATCCCACCATTTGACAATTTGACATGAAGAGATTACAACTAATCTTACCGATACATTTTATTCAAATATTGACGACGACTCTTACGCCAACGTTGAGCTGGATATGTATAGATTTGGCCTTGACGAAACCCAGGCATGCGTTGCTTCTTGTCAATGAACAAGTGCGAATGATTTTGTGCCACACGCGTTTGTGGATCAAAGAATGGCAAACGATGACGCCGTTCCACGCATAAACGTGTATTGAAATTTGCGCTGAACTCAATTGTTTCACGATATGAGACATCTTTGAAGAAATTTTCGATTTTATCCAAATTTGGTGCCGACACAATTTGTATATCCAAAGCAGCAGAGGACATGATGGCGGTAACGTTGGGTGTGGTGAGTGGGAACACCAGCTGAAATGCTTTAAGCGGTATGCGATCTTATAACCATATAAGGTGCTATTCCCAAATTTCAGTTGGGATTTTGGTTGTTGTGGTGGCTGTAGCCGCAGACCTCAACTGTGGCTGGTGCCGCTGCTGGCTCTTGGCTGTTGCTGTGTGCCTGCACAAATGAAAATTGTTCTTATCTCTGCAATTTTTATGTTATTTTTTTACCGTATTCTTACCGTACCAAATGTTTTTTTTTCTAATTTCGGCACGCCTTTATTTGCATTTTTTGTGGAAGGGTATCCCTGAAACAAACGCACAACAATAGGTATTTTTCAAAATTTAATTTCCTCCAAAAGATCTAATTTTTTTCTAATTCTTTCACGGCACTCCTTTCTCCACTTCACATAATCCTGCTTTTACTTTATTTGCCACTTTTACCATTTTCGTTTTGCTATTTGCTATATTATCGTTCGCTATCGTTCGCTATCGATTATTTGCATTAACTTGAATTTCCACTGTTTGAAAAGAACAGCTGGCAGTAGACTGTGCCAAATAAAAACTATGGTAATTGTCTACTTCTGCTCATCATGAAATAAGAAAGGTGACAGCAAATGAACAGCTGTTTAATTTTTTTTTCTACTTTTTTCTGATTTTGATCAACTTTGTTAAGTCAAATTGTTGTCAAAAGCCACCTTTTTGTTTACAAACTATCGTGCAAAAATTTTCTAGGAGGAGTTTGTGAGATTTAGTGTGAAATTGGCAAACATCTAAGTGAAAAAAGCAGGTGGATGTATAGCAAAGCCTGCAACTTCACCGCAGTGCCCATTTAAATTGCGTTTGGGAGATTACCAAAGCCCGCAACTTCCGCACTAAAATTACCGACAAATGGTTAAATAAATGCGAGTTTCAACTTATTTTGCGTGCAATATGGAATATCACACATATTATTTACCGAAAAAGGCCAGAATTATATTACAAAACAAGCTGTATTCAATATTTTTTAGGCTGCAAACTTTTCAATTAATAAATTTGTAAACAAACCAACGCAGTTTGACAATTATTTGACAGGCCAAAATACTTTTAAATACAACAGCAAACATACGTGATTTTTCTTGCTGTCACCTTTCTTATTTCATGATGCTTCAGCTGAGAATTGCTAATAAATTAGCTAAAATTAAGGTTCTGCGAGAAAGGTACATGTGCTTGCACAGTACCCTTCGTACCGAAACGACCCAGGTTGTATTTTTTTTATATTACAGCCTGGCCAAGAGCAGTACACCCGAAGTGACCCTGTCTAACGTGTCACGATTCCTCCCCCTAAATTTGTCATCCTTGGAGCAGTCCCTTGCAGCAGGGCTGCTCCTTATTCTCTTGTTCCGGTCTGGCATTGAGCTAAACCCTGGTCCAACAGAATGGTTCTGCTGTGTGTGCCGGAAGAAAATTTATACCAGACGTTCGCATTCAGTGCAATGCACATCTTGTAAAGGTTGGCTTCACAAGTCTAGTTGCTCCGGACTAGATCCAAAAACACACCGGCCTCTTAGTTTCTTTAAAACCTTCGTGGCGCCTTGCTGTTCACGTCCTAGAACGTCTCGTGACTCGCGACGCTCCGGCGTAGCACTATCTCCTCCCCCTCGCAATACATATATTGCTCAGCAAGCATTGTGTGTTCCCAGTTGTAGCTCGCGCCCTATTGCGCCAACACCTTATACAGCAGCTCACAGCCACTTCCTACGTAGCACATCTACAGATGTAGTGAGCACTGCTGAGCTACAACCCCCGCCCCAAAATATTCCCCTCCCCTCTTCTTCTTCCGGTACCGGCACAAATGTGAATCAAGGCCATCAGCTCCTGGTCCCTCACACTATGTGCACTGTTTGTCGGCACAGAATATATGCGTCCAGAGTGCCATCGGTCAAGTGCAATACCTGCCTTGGCCAATGTCACCTGCGCATATGCTCAGGGCTCGCAAACAGAAATTTATGGACTGATGCGTATGTTGCGCCGTGTTGTCGAGCTGTGCAGCCCACATTGCCGACAAATTCTACCTCGTCTCCCAACGAGCGGAATTTGTCGCCTTCAGGACTGCGACGACGATCACGGACTAGCATATTACCTCCACGGCGAACGCATCAGTCCCTGACTCCCAGAGTGACCATTGCCTCTCCCCCGCATTTCAAAATAATGCAATTAAACTGCAACGGTATAACTGGCAAGATTGTGGAGATCACCAAGTTTATGCAGCAAAACTCCATCAAAATTGCTGCAATCCAGGAGACTAAACTTGGCACCCACTCGGATCTCAGAGCGAGTGGTGGCTACCACATTCTCCGGCATGATCGTACGGACGGTGGGGGTGGTCTTGCGTTCATCATCCACCAAACCGTGCGGTATAGGGAATTTGCATTCAACACCGACCAAGAGGACATACCCCTAGAGCGACAGGGTATTGTCGTTTCAGCTGGAGGTGTTGATCTCGAGCTGATAAACATCTACATACCTCCCGTCACCTGTTGTCCCAGAAGTTATCGCCCTGATTTAAGCGATTTCCTACGGGGCGATAACCGTGTCATTATGGGCGATTTTAATGCACACCACGACATGTGGCATTCACGCCATTCTGCTGACGGCAGAGGACGGGAAATAGCCGAGCAAATTGACGCTTCCACATTCTGCGCGGTGAACACGGACGCCCCCACGAGGATGGCAGTAAATTGCAGTAGCTCCCCGGACATAACAATTGTTAGTCCGGGTCTAATAAACTGCATAAACTGGTGCCCAATGGTGGTTTTGGCATCAGATCACCTGCCAATCGTCCTGTCCGTTGATCGTGCCCCGGGTTTCATCACCTCTGAGAAGAGATCCTATGTAAACTTCAGGAGGGCTGACTGGGTTGGCTTTACTGAGTTTACTGAGAGCTCCTTTGGTGCTCTTCCCATACCGACTGACGTGCGCCAAGGTGAAAAGGAAATACGTAAGGTCATAAATAGAGCTGCAGCCCTTTTCATACCAGCTGGGAGAATACAAAATATACGGCCAAACTTCCCAACTGAAGCTGCAGCCCTGGCCAATGAACGTGACCTTATACGTAGCATCGATCCCGCAGACCCACAGATCAGTGGTCTCAACGCGGAAATCAGACGGCTGGTAGATGAACACAAACATGCCAAATGGGAGGAGCATCTGAGGTCTTGTAACCTCTCTACCGGTGTTGGAAAATTATGGTCCACAGTCAAATCCCACAAAAACAATGCCCCCGTTTCCATCACCGCTATAGAGGTTCGAGAGGCCATCAGGAAAGCCAAAAACTCTAAAGCCATGGGCCCTGACGACATAGCCATGGTGCATTTAAAACACATCGGCGAAGAGGGAGTAAAATACCTCACTACCGTCTCCAATTTGTCCCTGGCCACTTCTGTCATACCTGAAAAATGGAAGCAGGCAGTCGTGGTCCCACTACTATAGCCTGGCAAGCCAGCTAACGTAGGGGAGTCTTATCGTCCGATATCGCTCCTCTCGCCAGTAGTGAAGACATTGGAGGCGGTATTACTTCCTCTTTACACATTAAAGTTGAGGTTAGCCGAGCACCAACATGGCTTTAGAAAAATACGGAGCACAACATCTGCTCTAAATGCCATTAACACTCAGATAGCTGACGGACTCAACCAGAAAAGCCCTCATCACAGGACGGTTCTAGTTGCTCTTGGCCTGTCTCAAGCTTTTGACACAGTAAATCATGGACAACTGGTATCCGATTTGGAGGATTCATCGCTCCCCCCCTGTCTTAAGCGTTGGTCCGCCAACTATTTGAGTGGTCGTCAATCGTCTGTAGTTTTCAGAAACAAAAAATCAAAACCGAGAAAGATTAAACAAGGGGTACCACAGGGTGGTGTCCTTTCCCCGCTTTTGTTTAATCTTTATATTTCGAGGCTTCCTTCCCCACCAGATGGAGTCTCAATTGTTTCTTACGCAGACGATTGTACCATCCTAGAATCTGGCACTTCCGTTGATGAGCTGTGCTCCAGGATCAATGGTTATCTCCCCTCTCTTGTTGAGTTTTTCACTGCTCGGAACCTGACATTGTCGCCAACGAAGTCCTCGGCGACACTATTCATGACTTGGACGGCGCAAGTTGGCATGGAGTTAGAAATCTACGTAGGCGACCAAAAATTACCTACTGTCTCCCACCCCAAAATCTTAGGGGTAACTTTCGACCCCATGCACAAATTCGCTGCTCATTCAACCGCAATTGTCTCTAAGCTACAAAGCCGCAACAAAATTCTCAAGTCGCTAGCCGGCAGCACTTGGGGTAAAGACAAAGAAACGTTGCTGGCAACCTATAAAGCAATTGGTCGGCCGATCCTGAATTACGCGTCGCCGATATGGTCGCCTGGGCTTGCTGAGGTTCATTGGAAAAGACTGCAGGCCTGCCAAAACACCGCACTCAGAACCGCCACGGGATGCGTTCTTATGTCTCCAGAACATCATTTACATCATGAGGTGGAAATGCTCCCAGTTTTGGAGCACAATGAAATGCTAAACAGGCAGTACCTGTTGAACTGTTGCAAACCACAACATCCCAACAGACTACTGCTTGAGGTATGAGCCACCTCCTAGGACCGTAAGGGCGCATCTACGTGAGCATTTTGATGAGATCCGGCACCTCACACTTTCGCCGTTTGATCCAAAGGTACATACGCAGGCCCTGAAGCACATCCATGACACGTCCGTTGCGTCCTATGTCTCGCTCTGTCCACTGAACGCCGTTTTGCACGCCAAACCACCTCGCGTTGCGTCTGAGGGACGTCATCTTCCTCGAGAGGCAAGGGTCACTCTGGCTCAATTACGCTCTGGATACTGTAGCAGGTTAAACTCCTACTTATCCAGACTAGACCCTGACGTGCCGAATGAATGTCCGGCATGCGGCTCGTCACCCCATAATACCAACCATTTATTTACCTGCTCTTCGGAGCCCACTCTTCTAACACCCATCTCCCTCTGGTCCAACCCTGTCGAAACTGCAAGTTTCCTAGGACTCCCGTTAGAAGAAATTGATGACAATTTAGGTTAAGGAAAAGTACACGCTGGGCAGGGCTACACTTTGTTACAACAACAACAAGAGAGCTCAAAAAACGTTTTTTTTTTGCCTCAGGAACGAGAATCCGGAAGCGCTTTTTTAATATTTTGCTTCTCTGAAGAGATATATGCAATCAAAGTTGCAAGTTTTCAAAACTTTCAACCTAAAGCGGGCTACTCACCTGCCAAGAAATGTCAAACTCCATATAAAAAAACGCTCAAGAAATGGTCAAGAACTGTTTTCACACGTCAAATTTTCTTGAGCCAATACACAGCTCATAAGAAAAAATACTACAATTTTCGATGGTTGGCAACGCCAGTTTACCTCAAGAAATAAATATGCTCGTATATATTTCTTGAGGTAAACGTGCAGATTCACGGCAAAGGTGAGTACATATTTAGCTACAAATGTTTTATACATTTTTATAATGGTAATTTGCAGTAAAGCGGGCTACTCACCTGCCAAGAAATGCCTCAAGCATATTTATTTCTTGAGGTGAACTGGCGTTGCCAACCATCGAAAATTGTAGTATTTTTTCTTATGAGCTGAGTATTGGCTCAAGAAAATTTGACGTGTGAAAACAGTTCTTGACCATTTCTTGAGCGTTTTTTTATATGGAGTTTGACATTTCTTGGCAGGTGAGTAGCCCGCTTTAGGTTGAAAGTTTTGAAACCTTGCAACTTTGATTGCATATATCTCTTCAGAGAAGCAAAATATTTAAAAAGCGCTTCCGGATTCTCGTTCCTGAGGCAAAAAAAAACGTTTTTTGAGCTCTCTTGTTGTTGTTGTAACAAAGTGTAGCCCTGCCCAGCGTGTACTTTTCCTTAACCTAAATTGTCATCAATTTCTTCTAACGGGAGTCCTAGGAAACTTGCAACTCCTTATAAATTAGCTAGAATTATGGAAGATAGCTCAAAATACGGGTTTTGGCCTGAGGATCACGAATACGGAAGTGCTTTTTATTTTTTTTTGTGTCTGTGGAAAGTTACGGTCAAAAAACCGAAAATTGACCCGGGTCCGGTACCAAAATTGGGGCGGGTTCTCTTCAGAGAAGCAAAATATTTAAAAAAAAAGCGCTTCCGGATTCGTGATCCTGAGGCAAAACCCCGTATTTTGAGCTATCTTCCATAATACTAGCTAATTTATTAGGAGTTGACCCAGGAAGGAAACAAATACCAAATTTTGGTGTTTGAAGCCTTCTTTGTGCTAAAATATGTATTTGATAATAAATCTAATAATATAATAAACATCGTATATACATGTTTCCAAAAAAAACGTTAGTTTTAATTTTCTGTCTAATTTCTCATTTCGAAGATGCTTACCTCAAAATTTTTCTGTAAAATAAGTAAAATTTACTAGTTTTAAGTTTTTTTATTTTGTGTCTTTTTTTTCTTTGATATGAAGTATAAACTGAAAGATTCGCTTAAACGTTGCCCTAGAAACTGGAGTGAAAAAGTTGTGCGACACAGCAACACTTTTGTGCAAACAAGAATCCTGTTTCATTGATATTCGGTGCTGCACACAACCCGATCGCAACGAAAACAACAATAGCAACCCAGATTTTTGACATGGATGTGTGTTTTGACATTTGTGATTTGACGTGGAAGTGTGTTTTGACATTTCTGTCAAAGCTACAGTTCACACTTGTATTGATACACTATGCTACATGTGTTTAAAACAACACGATGGTGCATTTTCTTTCGGTGGCTTTGTATTCGGGTAGACGATTCTTGCAGGGAAGGTGAAGCCAAATGTAAATTTGCTAGTGTAAACAGGTTCGAAATGACACATTCAAATTCGCCAAATTTGGCGCAGTATAAATGTACTATTACACTGCACCAAATGCGTCGCTTTTGGCGAAGTTATTTCGAGAATGTTTGTCTGCAGAATGCATTTTTTGCCAAATTAGATGGATTTAATTTAATTTGACCTAATTTGGTGATCAAATTCAATCTGCGGATGAACGGTCTCGTAAAATCTTGGCCAAAAGTGACTCATTTGGTGCAGTGTAAATGTAGCTTTACATCAGTATAAAAATGTACCATTTTAGCACAAAATCACCAACTCTGGTAGCCTGGGTTACTTTGCTAAAAAGGGAAATCACCCTCAATAATCATATTTGCACATCAGCAATTCAGCGATAGGGATGGCTGTCGTTAAAAAAACCGGTTTACGATTAGTCGCGATTTTTAATTCCGGGTTTGAAACGCTTAAAACCCGAAATGAAAAAAGGGTTTTCGGTAAACCAGCACACGTTACAAGACCGAAACCGTTTCAAAAGCCGAAAACGCTTCAAAACGGCTTTGAATTTTTGGAATGGTACCCTGTAAAATGTTCATGGAAGATTGTCGAGCAAGCTTACAAAAGACACGTTTTGACATCAGTATCAAAATTCTGAAAAAATTTACGAGATCCGAAAAAAGTTATGAAAATTCGGACCTATTTTAAAACTACATACGAATACAAATTGTGACGATATATGTACCAACAGGTTATCATAACCTCTAACGAAATTTTTTGCTGAGCTGCTCTTTGAACTTGTGGTGTGCTGCTTTTTTAGTTTTTTTCCTACAAGTTTCCGGGACCTACAGTTTTTTGCCGGCTCCGAAAGGCATTTGCAAAGCTAATGAGTTTTTTGCTGAGAAGCTTCTCATGGCAGATATACACCCGCAATGTTTACCATTTAGAATTTTTTTTTTTTTCTAAATAATTTTTTATTTTACGACGATTTGGTGTAGTAGGCCGAACACACTACCGCCACACCTCGGCGACTGCAGCTACATACCTACGTACCTTAGGGCCGCTTGCATAAAAGCTGATAACGACTAACCGGAGTTTAATTGACGTATTTTGTATGGTTAGCTGTCAAGTTAATCACCGATTAGGCTTAATCGGCTTTTATGCAAGTGGCCCTTAATTTTTCAGTAGCAAATTTTTTTTGTGCTATTTTGATTTTGAAACCGAAACCGTAACCGAAATAAATGTTGAAGAACTAAACGGGAACCGTAACCGAAACACGTTACAAACGTTATTGGACGAATTACGGACGAAATATACAGGTTTTGATAGGCGATTTTATTATGCTAATCTGTTATTCTGAAATTTTTTCTAAAGAGTTTAAATATTAAGTAAGAGGAGCACCTCATCTGCAACTGTCCGGCTTTAAGCGGCGCGAGAACGCGCTTTTTGAGAATTCCCTCCTGGATATCCTAAGCCAGATCGCGGAACTGGACATAAAGAACTTGATGGCCTTCATAAAGTCATCTAAGTGGTTCCAGGAGGAGTAACGGTGTCGGTTTAGGAGTGTCAGTCCCGCGATTCTGCTATGTGGAAAATCCCAACAACTCAGGGATTTTCCATATGGCTGGGTTCCGGGACTGAATTTCCTTGTGTTGGTGGTATCACAACGGGCCTTTCTAATCTGGCCTAAGTGTGCCTCTGCGGCAGCTACTTGAACCTAACCTAACCTAAGTATTTTCTGTAATATTAAAAAATGTACGAGGTTAAAATTATCACCAAAAACCGAATTGATAACACCGGGTTTCTCAAACACCGATTTTTTCTAGCTATCCCTATTCAGCAAGAATATTGTACACGTGGTATATTTGCACCAAAGATAATCTTTGCATTATTCGGCCTTGTATAAAAAGTAGTTTATTTGTCATCCTTCTTTTGTTCTTCAAGATCAATCAATTAACTTGGAACGATGGACGTTCCGTTTCTAATTGTCAATGCAATAATTATTGGCTACGTATTTAGACCTCGTACTATTGATGATCCGCGAAATGGTCCGGATGAGCCGCAAGGTCGCGATCACAATGAATGGATGCGTTTCATGAAGGCAAGAGGATGGAAACCAACCGAGAAAATGATACAGTGGTTCGAGCGTCGACGAGCAATGATACCCGAATGTAGACCCGGTACAATTGGTGATTTTTTACGTAAAATGTAAGATTATTCACTATAAAATTTGATAATTTCTCAATACCTATGTAACTTATTTTTCTATGTAATAAAAAAATATACCGTAAGGAATTGGCTAAAAAATTACCCACAAGAATTTTCGCCAAATTTTGAGACGTTTATTTCTTGGATATGAGCTAGAGATGGTTATAGGCAAAAGAGAAAAAAAAACATAAAAGTTAAAAAAGGTTTTGGAGATACCCCACCACAAAATGTGGACCAGGGTAACCTTCTAACGTGTTCATTCAATATGGGTAGACCTATACATTAGGGTGATTCAAATAAAATTGTTTTTTTTTTCGGTCTTACCCCCTGAAACTTTACATATTGATGAGAAAATATGCCGTGCAAAATATTAGCGCTCTAACTTAACCCTTAGGGGTGGCTATTTTTTTCGCCCTTTCCCATACATTTTGTATGGGGAAAAATGGCATTTTTTTTCAAAGTGAATTTTCTTTTAATTTTTGAAACTTTTTTCAAAATATTTTTACATACTCTTAAAGTTGAAGCTTCGAAAATGGTAAGGCATGTGTGATTATCTTAACTATTAAAATAATTACAGCCATTTAAAATTTAGTTGATTTTATACGTGTTGCTGTGTATGTGTGTGCAATAGTACAAAACTCAGTCAATTTCAAATGGCTGTAATTATTTTAATAGTTAAGATAATCGCACATGGCTTACCATTTTGGAAGCTTCAAGGCTTCAACTTTAAGAGTGTGTAAAAATATTTTTAAAAAAAGTTTCAAAAATTAAAAGAAAATTTACTTTGAAAAAAAAAAATGCCATTTTTCCCCATAAAAAATGTATGGGAAAGGGCGAAAAAAATAGCCACCCCTAAGGGTTAAGTTAGAGCGCTAAAGATAGCAAATTTTTAGCGAAATCGAAGGGGGTCAGGTAAAAAGTTTGTCGATTTGGCATGGAATGACCCATATACAGGCCGATTCTGGCATGATAATATTAAATAAATATATATATGTATATTAGGCTGGGTCGATTTGTACGGACGCAAGTTAAAGGATGATTTACAAGGGTCAGGAAAAAAAGTTCCACTAGGCATACCCAAAAAAATAACTTTCGAGCCTGCGAAATTTCACTTTTTTGAATTTTGAAAAAATGTTACAAACCTTATCAACAATCTAACTAAGAAAAAACCCAAATTTTTAGTTAACACCACTAATATATCGGAAATCATATTTTTTTTTTTTGGTTATGACGATGTTGCAGCAAATGAGCGATATAATTTATCTAAATGACATTTTAAAACTATTTATTTTTAATTTGTATGAAATTTAACATTTAAATCTTCATTAGCATTTTATTTGAAAACTATCGTAAGTTTAAACTTATCGATTTTTCATATAACTATCACTATGAATGATGGCATTTTCTTTAAAAACCATCGATAGTTTCGACTGTTATCGATTTTTTATATAACTATCGTTAGTAATGATAGCTTTTTTTTTAAACTATCGATATTTTCCAGTGAATGGTTAGTACATATTATACTACAAAGTTCACCACACGCTATGGTGAGTAAATAAGTACAATTAGGTTCTTTTTTTTTTATTAAAACAAAATCTTTATTTTGTTTAATTTTAACTTGCATGTGAAATCATAAAACATTTCATTTTCACGTCATAATAATAATAATAATGTTTTAATAATAATAATAATAGTAATAATAATGTTAATGTCTGTTGTATAATATTTTCTTTTGATGCATATATGTATATGTAGTATTTTATTACATACATATGTATATGTTTATTTATTTATGTAGTATATATTTTATATATGTATAGCTATATTTATCTGCAAGTAACTTATTTACCTATATATGTATGTAAGTATATACACATATGTATGTACGTATGTATTTATATTATCTAGAATTCCTCAACATTTATTTTTATAGATGCAAAAGTATTTCACACTCCCATTTTATTGATTTTCGAACTCATATCCTTTAGTGGAACTTAATGCTGAAACTCGTTATTTGAAGTACTTTTTTCGTGTAGTGAAAGTAGATCACTTTGTACGAATATTATATTCGTATGCTGTAATCCATCAAAATTCGAAACGAGTTACTGCATGAACTGAGTTCCTGCTCTTAACTTTAAAACATTATAACTGGCTTTACATATTTTATTTTTTAAGTACATTAGCGCTTTATTATTGTTTGTTAGAACTTGAAATAGAATATATAAAAAATATTAAAATAATATATTTGATAAGCGCAGTGGCTAAACATTGATTGAAATAGAGATAAAATAATTTTGGGGACGAAAATGATATTTTTTTTTTAATTTTTTTTTTAATTCAAAACTGTGTTTTTTAAGTTCAATAAATTTTAGTGGTTAACAAAAATTTATTAAAAAAATAGTACATCTAAAATATATTTTATAATTTTTATTTTCAAAATATAATAATTTTTAATCCATTCATAAAAATGTCGTTAGTAATGATAGCATTTTCTGCGGAAACTATCGATAGCTTCGACTTCTATCAATTTTTCATAAAGCTATCGTTAGTATTGATAGCATCTCTTTCGATTTATCGTATAACTATCGTTAGTATAAACAGCATTTTCTAGGAAAATAATCGATGATTTTGATTGTTTTTGATTTTTTATTCAACTATCGTTAGTAATGATCGCTCTCTCTTTCACAACTATCGATTGTTTCAACTTTTATAGATTTTTTATGTGTATCACTATCGCTAGCAATGACATTCCATATAGCTACTGTTAGTGATGCTCGCATTTTCTATGAATACTATCGATAAATTCGATTTTTTCTTATCGATTTTTATGTAATTATCGTTAGTATTAATAGCTTTGGGGTCTATCAGCAATTCCGATGGAGCTTCCCGTTGCGAATAATTCGTCAAAGTCGATAGATATTTTATCGACTTAATCGAAGTCCTCTACCAATTTTCGATAAAATCGATGAATTATCAATCGACTCTCCCGAATCATTCCCAACGAAAAGCTCCGTCAGAATTGCTGATAGACCCCATTGTCTTTGACAATGAGCGATAATTATGATTTTTATTGATTTTTAATGTAACAATATTTATTAATATATATATTTTTCAATATAATAATTACAATAATTTTTTTTTATTCAAGAAAATTGTTTTTTTTTAAATTTTTTTCTAAATAATTTTTTATTTAAAAAAATATGGCGATAGCATGATTCTATATAAATTTTTTTCCGAAAATATAAATCAAAAAAAAGTTTTATTGAACCAAAACAATACACAGTTTTGAGTTAAAAAAAGAGGTTTTACATTAAAAAAAAAATGTTGCATTTGAATTAAAAAAAAAAAATCAAAAATTTCAATGCAAACATAAACCCAGAAATTAAACGTACTTATTTATACAAAATTTTCTATCTTAAAACACTTTACTAAAATTTTCAATTAAAATCAGAGCTGTTTAAAATATTTTTTTTTAACTGCATTTTTTTGAATTTTTTTGTCTCAAAAACCAAATCATGAACACACACATATAGCTACATAAATACGCTAAATAACAATCACTTACAAAAAAAGGCTTAGCAAATTAAAACAGGAAAAGTGATAAATTACGCTCCTCCTCTCTCTCTCTCTCTCTGACAGCTAGTTAACAGTACATACTTGTTTTTAACCAATGCACCACACATGGAATTTTTCGAAGTTAACTCAAAATACATTTCGACTGTAAGAAAAGCTTTCGAAAAAAGCGGAAAATATCGTATAACAGTATGCGGGTCATTCCATGCCAGCTCGTCCACTTTTCTCACGTTTTTTTTGTTGAGAATTTGTATATTTTGAATTATGAGATTTGCACTTAAAATATTATACTACTATTACTTATTGTGTGTTTATTTTTCTTCTTCTTCTTATTTTCTGACGCTAATAATTACATAGTACAAGTGCAAATGTATGTATGTATGTATGTATATTTTACAATTTGAGGATGGACTTCAATTTGATTGACTATCTTGCAACCTACAAAAAAAAATTGTAAATCCTTTTCAAAAGCATACAGTAATCAATTGCGATTAAGTGTCTGAGTGAGTGCGTGTGTGTGGAGCATATGTAGGATGCTTCAATTAGACAGTGTTTACTGATTGTTTCGTTAACTTATGTAAGAGAATAAAAAAAAAACGAGACGAGTGTAGTGGAACACAGGGAGGGTTATATGTAAGTAGTACATTTTTGTCCTTTTTTTCGCAATAAATTTAAAATTTAAATTAATTTTTCTGTTTTTTTTTTCTTTCTTCATCTTAAAACACGCTATTAACATTTTTTATGCCTATACACTGCAAATTTAATTAATTGTATTTTATTTTTATTTTTTCATATTTTGATTTAATTCTATTCGCTTGTAGTTTCAGGGAATCCGGTAACCTCTGTTTGTTCCACCACTGGTTGTCCATCGACAACATATGATATGCGTAACCTCATGCGGAGGGTAGCCTGCAAAAAAATACATTTATATTTTATTGTTTGAACTTTTTTTTAATTTATTCGTCGCCTTATTTTGGTACATACCCTGGACGTACTGACAACACGCATTTCCTGCGTTATAACCCCAGCTGGCGGTAATACCGAGCCGGATGGCGATAGCATTTGTAATGTAAATACTTTAGGAACTGCAGCCTGTAAGCGAAAGGAAATTATCGTTAGTGGTGACGGCATTTTATTTGAAAACAACTATCGACAGTTTCGACTGTAATCGATTTTTCATACCGTTTTTTTTTAAGTAACTATCGTTAGTGATGATAGCATTTTGTTTAAAAAACTATCGATAGTTTCCACTGTTAGCGATTATCATATCATATACCTCATTGTGTATCAATACCAAGTGTAAACTCTTCTGCATAGACGTCAAAATTCCAAAATGAGTTTAACACCTGTTTGAGATTGTGGTTAATAACAAGTGTGATATCATAGACATAGTCGTGAAAACTTCAAAGTGAGTTTAGTCACCTGTTTTTAATTTCCTTTTTTGTCTCACTTCTTTCCATCTTCCCATCTCTTTCTACCATTAGGTAAAAGATAGGAGACCGCCATGTAGATGTGTGCAGGATGTTAAACAACGCCATTTGCCTTTCTGTTATTCGGTGCTGGCGACATTTTAATATGTGCAGGATGTAAACAAACCGACATTTTAATGTGTGTTGTCAAAAGAAGAGTTCACACTTGGTATTGATACACAATGATATACCTGTTAGTTAGTTTCTTTGAAAACTATCGATAATTTTGATTGTTATCGAGTTTTTATATTTAATTGATTTGGATTTGGTCTTAACGATTTTTAATACTTTGTACCGATTTTTTTATTTTATTATCGATTTTTTTAAATTTTATTTTAGATACCTGATTTAGTTTACATAAACTTTTATGCATCTTAATCAGTTGTTTATATTTCTATTGTAAATAAATAATCGATGTTTATGTCTAATCGATTTTTTTATACATATTATAATCGATTTTTTATCTTATCGCATTTCAATAAATTTTATATTCAATTTTAGATAAATAATCGATGTTTATGTCCAATCGATTTTTTTATATTATAATCGATACCTAAAGATTTTTTTATAATATAATCGATACCTAATCAATGTATGTATGTATAGAGATTATTACGCCTTTTAATATATTTTTATATTATTATAGCTGCCTAATCGATTTTTATTTTGCTATCGATTTTCTTATTATCACATTTTAATATATTTTTTTATATATTTTATTATTGATACCCTATCGATCATTATAGATTATTATGCATTTTAATCGATTTTCTATATTTCGTTATCGATACCTAATCGGTGTGTGTATATAATTTATTACGCATTTTAATCGACTTTTTTTATATTTATTATCGATTAATCGACAAATTATACGGCTTTTTTAATTTATTGATTTTGATTAATTTGATTTTTAATATTATGTATCGATTTTTTTGGTATCGATTAATATTTTTATCTATGGATATAAATTATTTATCGATTCCATAAGCTTGGTCCGATTTCGAATTACACGGCGATTTCGAAAATTGATGAGTTGGTTTCAAATATATTTTACAACTCACCTGAAAGACGTATTGCTCCAATGTGTTGGATGAATTATTTGTTGTCGTCATGAATATTTGTAAACAATCATTATTTCTAACCGGCACCAATTGCACCAGCAAATCATTTTTATCCAACACTGTTAAAGTGGGACCCTGAGGCTGAGAATAGAAACGAGAATATTTTTATTTGAAGAATGCGAAACTGGTACGTAAGCTTTTTGGCGGGGTGATGGTCAGGGAAAAGGAAGGAGAATAAAATGGTTTTGTGGGGGGTAAATTGAGAATAAAGGTGAAAGTAACACGGCGTAGAAAGGAATGATAGAGATAAATGTAGGAGAAAGAGTTATAGATATATCAAGGGATAGTAAGAGAGAAAACTGTAGAGAGAAAAAATAATGGCAAATAAGACGAAATGGTTTATCGACAAGTACAGAACAAAGGCGGGAATGATAGGAAGAACTATAGAGGGATGGAGGGGAAGAGGAAAGTAGTGAGTGCGAGATCTTTTAACATTTTTTTCATGAAGCGAGTAAAGGCTATGTCCTAGAGGTTTTTTATCCATCACATCTATACTCACCACAGCAACATTATTTGGTGATGATACAACATTCACAACTGGGGACGCTAAATCGGACAGTAATGCATTAGCAACAGGCAACGCGCCAGCTTGTGGTAAAATACTATTCGAACCCATTAATCCAGCCATGCCAATAACGCCGCCTCCACCACCACCACTACTACTTAACGACATTATGCTTGCCAAATCATTGCCATTTGTTGCCGTTGCTGCTGTTGTTGGTATTGTCGCTGTACCACCACTCAAATCCAAGCCAAGCACATTATTCATATTTGTTGTTGTGATTGTATTATTGGTGGTACCGGCTGAAATATCCAAATCGAGCAAGTCGAGTATGGCTTGATTATTTGACGCAGCATCATTGGCATTTTTCGAATTTTTCTTTTGCACAGCAACTGAGTTGGATAAATCGGTGGCGATTGTTGGTGAATTCAAATCGTTGCCACCAAGTAAATCGAGTAAGATGTTCTAAAAAAAGAGCAGGGATTTATTAGTATTGCTATTTTTTTTTTTTAATTAGTTGTTAAAGCCTTACCGTATTATCACCCAATGCATTTATATTGCTTTCTTTGCCCGCCAATTGTTCATCGCCAATGCCTAAACCGTTCTCTATCAAATCCGGACTGTTGTCATCGTATGAACCACTACTTTCACCATTTTGTGATGAGATGCGACTTATTTGCATTGGTGGCATTTTTTCTAGCAACGGTGGACGTAAGTTTTTATATGTGCCAAATAATTGTGTAAATTCGACGCCACGCTGCTGTAAATCCACATTCAAATGACTGCCGAATGAGGTAATCAATGCTTGAATTTCTCTGAAAATAAACGAATAGGGTAAAATAATGGAGTTCTATGCTAGATATACAATATTTTTTTATCGAACTTACTCAACACAGTTTTGTAGGCGTGTGCTTAATTTAGCGAGTGATACTAAGGCGTATTGCTTACTGCATGTTGATACTTGAGCAGAGGTTAAAAATTTATGATACATGGCGATTAGATCGCTTTCTGTTGGACGTTCAAATTCTGTGAGGAATAAATAAAAAAAGAAAAATACATCATTAGTGATTATAAATGAAAGTACCCGAACCAAGAATAATAAAAATAGCAACAATTTAGGTCGTTAATGCCAAATTCTATCTAGTTTCTCAAAAAAGGCAGATAGGGTTTTTGCATAATTTTTTTATTTTGAAAATTAAATTGATATTGTTCCGAAGAAAAATGTGGAATCAGAAAACCAAAGCCATGTTAAAACACACCCGACATAGTCTCCAATAAATCCCGGACAGGCCCGAAATAATACCAAAAAAAGTACAAAAATAAATCCGACAACAACTCTAAAAGGATCCCGAAAAAATTTCGAAAGGATGCCGAAAACCATTCTCAAAAAGTCCCTAAAAGTTGAGGAAATGATCCCGAAAAATCCAAGAAGTAATTCCGAAAAAGTGCTGAATTGATCTCGACTACGATTCCAAAAAGATCCCAAAAAAACGATTTCGAAAAATACCCGAAGTGATCCCAAAAGTGTCGAAAGGATGCCGAAAACGATTCCGAAAGAGTCCCGAAAAATTGGGGAAATAATCCGGAAAACTGGTACGAAAGGATCCCGAAAAATTCAAGAAAAGATTCCGAAAAGGTGCGGAATTTATCTCGACAACGATTCAAAAAAGATCCTGAAAACGATTCCGAAAAATACCCGAAGTGATCCCAAAAAGTACCGAATTTATTCCGAAAACAATTCGGAAAGTATCCCGCAATTACCCAAAAACGATTCCAAAGGATTCCGAAAATAGGCCCATAAATATCTTTGAATTATCAAAAAAAAAAAAAATCAAAAACAGGACTCAAAATGATCCAAAAAAAAATCCCGAAATAGCCGGAAAAACCTCTTAACTGCTTCAAAAAAACTTTCGAAATAACGCCGAAAAAGTCTCGAAATTATCCCGAATGAATGAAAATGCTCGAAAAGAATGTCGAAATTATCCTACAAAATTCCCGAAATGAACCCGAAAGTAATGCTGAAATTATCCAAAAAAAATTCTCGAAATAGTTTGGAAAAAGTTCCAAAATGACCCCACAAAGGTGTCGAAATAGTCCTGAAATGATCCCAAAAAGACCCGATTGGATGCAAAAAACTCTCGAAATTATTCCAAAAGAATTTCGATAAAGTGCAAAATGATCGCAAAAAACCGAAATGAACTCGAAGGCATTGCCAAAATTTTCCCAAAAAAGTCAAGGAATGGTTGCGAAAAAATCCCGAGGACCATTCCGCCATGTTCGATAAAAAAAGTCCCAAATGATCCCAAAATCGATCCGAAATGGACCAAATATACTCCAGAAATTATGCCGAAAAAATCCCGAAATGATCCCGGAAAAGTTCTGAAAGCAGTGGCGAAATTATATAAAAAAATCGCGAAATAAAACCGAAAAGGTTCCAAAATGGTTTCGAGACCCATCCCAAAATGGGGCCGAAAGCATCGAAAAAGAAAGTTCCAAAGTGATCCCAAAAAAATCCAGAAATGAATTCAAAAAATTTCTGTGACAAATTAGAAAAGTCACGCAGTAATTGATGTCATTCAAAAAAGGCATCTTAAATTGATTTCTATAGATGGGTACATTTTAATAGGGGATCAATACGCCGAATCACAGGACCGACGGATCGACCCTGAGAAGACAAACTATTTTAAAAGCTTCATAAACTCACCATCTTCGTTGGGACCGTACATAAAGAGATCACCATATTCACCAATGGCCCATACGGCTACTTGCAATAAAGGTTGCTTATCTTCACAATGATTTGCCACTTGTAGTGATTCCCAAAAACGATTCGTTATATAGGTTTGCTCGGCAACAGGACTGCTCGAGACTAGCTGAATAGTGGATGAGACGACATCATCGCGTACATAATTGCCAGCCTGTTGTGGAAAAAAAAAGAAGATACGATTTTTTATTATTGCGATTACAAAGGCGATAATTATTATTAAAAAAAATTGTAGGCGAGGTTGTTGGGGGAACGAGTAGAAATCAAAAATGTATTTTTTTAGTGCTTATCAGAATCAGTTTATTCTGAGCTGTCTCTAGTCAGATATTTCGTTTAACTTTTTCTAAATTTTTTTTTTAGAGGTGAATTCTGTAAGCTGTTTCTAGTCACTAATAAAGACATTTTGTTTCAATTTTCTTAGAGGTGTGTTCTGTAAAATGTCTCTAGTCACTAATAACGACATTTCGTTTAATTTTTTTGGTAAATTTTTCTTAGAGGTGAATTCTGAAAGTTGTCTCTAGTCACTAATAAAGACATTTTGTTTAAATTTTCTCAGTGGTGGGTTCTATAAACTGTCCCTAGGCACTAATAAGGACATTTCGTTAGTTCTGTAAACTGTCTCTAGTCACTAATAAGGACATTTCGTTTCATTTTTTTCAAAATTTTTTTTTAGAGGTGAATTCTGTAAGCTTTCTCTAGACACTAGTAAGGACATTTCGTTTAATTTTTTTGTAATTTTTTTTAAGAGGTGAATTCTGTAAGCTGTATCTAGCACTAATAAGGTTATTTCGTTTAAATTTTCTTAGAGGTGGGTTCTGTAAACTGTCTCTAGTCACGAATAAAGACATTTCGTTTAATTTTTTTGTAAATTTTTCTTAGAGGTGAATTCTGCAAGTTGTCTCTAGTCACTAATAAAGACATAGTGTTTATTCTATTTTTTTAGAGGTGAATTCTTGAAGACATTGGAAATTTTTTGTTTTTTTTTTCCAGTCACAAAAATAATCTCCATTGCAATAATGCAAATTTACTGACTTGGGATGAGACTGAATTACAGAATACAGCTATAATTCAATTCCGTTATCAATACCAACAACCTCCCATTACTTAAATTTTAAATGTTCCAGCTACCACTAACCGCAATCAATACACTCAATTGTGTATCTAAATGCCATCGCGCATTGGGCGAATAACGTTCCGCAGCCAAAATCATGCCCGAACTGCATTGCGCTTTAAATTCAGCATCGGCCTTCTCAAGGAACAGCAATAGCTCTTTTGTCATTGTACGTATGTTTTGTGCATTGATTAACGCAAATGAGAGTTCCATAGCGCGTCGCCTTATCGAAACATCCGGATCTTTGAGGCACTCCAAAATTGTGGTACGATGACGTTGCACCGCAGACGTATCCGCATGCACGGTACGCAACAATGTATTCAATGCGACATAACGTATATTCTTGTCCGAGTTAAGTAAAAAGCGTCCGAGAATGTTAACAGCCAACACGCGTAGACCACCCTCCGAGCTGCGGGGGGAAAAAAGTAAAAGAGAGTGTGGTGAATTATGAAAATATGAGAATTTTGAGTACCGCCTACATACCGTATATCCATAATCGAAAGTACAGTCTCGTACAGTATAGTGTTGCCAACATTTTTACTTGTTTCCGTATTTGTAGCTACCTGCGCTAAAATATCATTCATTGCCTCCGAGGCATCGACATCATTGTGGCCGAGTATGCGCAATAAACGTAGAATTTTCACTTGCAAAAATGGATCACTCACGCCGCTGACATCATGCTCTGGCGAATAGCCGCCCAAAATAAGATTCTTCAGTATGCGCACCAAATTTGGCACAATCTAAACGAGAAATTTTATGATATATTAGAAATTTAGGCTCATTTCAGTACTGTTTAAAAATTCTCAAATTTTTTAGATTAACATTTAACAACGTAAAAATAGTTTGAGTATATAAAGAAGAAAGTGGAGAGAGAGAGAGACAAGCGCGCAATAGTAGAGATTTACTAAGAGTGAGAGGTGATGTATGTATGTAAGATGGTGAAAAAGTGTGGTGAAATTGAGATGTTTGTGAGGTGAATTGAGTGTGGTAACTACCTTTAACAAAAAGGTGTGAAATTTAATAAATATTTATGGAAAGCTTACTTATAAGGTTAAAAATTATAATTATAAAAAATGCAAAAAAAACCCAAAAAATACCATCAAGTATACAATTTTGTAGCATCTATAATACAACAGTGATTTGCCGAAAAAAGTGAGGTTAAATAAAAAAAAAAAATTATAAGAAAAAACAAAGAAAAAACCAAAAACCAGGGTGGACAAAAGTGATCAGTTTGGAATTTAGTGACAGCCCTTTGACGATATAGTCAGACCTTTTTCGATTTTAATTCGGGATATTTTCGGTGGTGATAACTCGTTTTGGAGTCTAAACGTCGTATCATTGGAAGAGAGAATACAAAGAAGGGTTTCTGCACAAAAAGTCTCTTCGTATTATATATAATTTAAATTAAATTTCTTAAACAGGTGGCATACCTTTTTCAAAAAAACTGCAGAGAATTGGTTTTACCAGGTGGCAGCCCTCTTCAAAAAAAACTTAATCACATCTACAGGCTAATCCATTTTTGAAAAAAAAAAATATTTAAAAACAGATGGCAGCTCTTTAAAAAATCGCACCTTCTTTCATTTACAGCATGAGACCTTTTACATTTAAAAAGAGTTTTAAACAGGTGGCAACCCTTTTCCAACAAAATTCAACCTTCCTGTACATCTACAAGCCAAGCCCATTTGACACCTCAACTTTAAAAGTCAAACAAACTATACGCAACCTCTGAGGATGCTGTATTGGGGTTGCCACTTATTCGAATTTGTTTTATAATAAAATAAGTTATGCCAATATGGGTATTAAGCAAAAGTCATGTTGCTTTGTATTGCAACAAAAATATTTATAGGTAGGGTTACCACCTAGGGTTGCCGTTTAATCTTTATTTATTGAGCATAACCGCTATTATTGGATGAATTTTTGATACTTTTAAAGCTATTCAATTTAAGTGTTGCCAATAGGTACTTTTTTAAAAGTTGCCACCTATTTCAAATTTTCAAAAATTTATTATATCGAACAATTTCTATGAAATGCTGTATGTAGGTTCTGCGCTATAATCTTTCTTACAGAAGTGTAGCTACTTGGGGACCTTTTACAGAGCTGCCACCTATCTGGAATTTGAAAAAGGGGAAAAACAACGGCAATATGGGTATCAAAATAACGTTTTTTTACGCCATATTTCAGGCTATTTTTGACATACACCATAATAAACATAAGAACGATGAGAATGTATTTACCCATGAGTAACTATAAGAAACTAAATTATATGGCAACCTCGAAAAATTACGAACAAAGCTCGGTTGCCCAGGTACTATTATAAAAAAGTGTAAAAAATAAGATGCATAGCTTCAAAACAATTAATGTGCAACGTGAAAAGCATTTAATTTTTTAACTACTCAAAACTTAAATAAAATACGAGGGTCGGGTGTTAAATCGGTAAACTAAAAACTAAAAGTTTTTTTTTTTAATATTCTAAACTTAAATTTTTTAGGTCACTATGTTATCAGCTGACACTCGTAGTAAACCCAAAAAACCGGCAAGAAACCAAATTTTTTAAACAAAGTTTATAATGCTATTTTATGTTTTTTGTGTTTGTGTAATAATCTATCTATGTATGTGTACTACATTAAAAACATTACAGCGGTATAAGTAGGTGATTTACAACTTTTTTTTGTCAAAGTCATACCTCTCGATTTCCGCTATCCTGGCGAGCAAATTACAAAAAATACGGTTTTTGGATTTGTATTGTAGGTATGCGGGGTTGGTTTTTTTTTTTTCAAAAAAGTTAGCAATAAAATATTACAAAAAGTTTTAAATGTTGTAGTTATGTTTGAAAATATTTGGTATATGTTATGTATATGTGTATATATTAATATATGGAGAAAAGCAAAAGCAAGTAAGTTTTAAAAATCATAAATATATGTATGGGTTATTCCATGTCAAACCGTCAAATCCTTGAAACGACCTTCAAAATTAAATAAATTTTGGGTGGGACTAAGTTTTTGTTCAGCTAATTTAATTCGAAAACAAAGTTCAAAAAAACTAAAAAAAAAAAAAAGGTCTGGCCTAAATTAAAAAATTCAAATTTTTGAAAAAGAGGTATAATATAAAAAAGTTTTAGTCCAAAATTAAAAGGCGAACTTTAAAAAAGCTGAAAATTTTATTTTAATATTGTCACTATTTTAATGTATTTTTTTTAATATTTTATTTTTTACCTCTATATAAAAAATTTGTTTTTGAAAAATAAAAAAAATACTTTTTTTTAATTATTCCTTTTGGCAGAACATTGTTTTATGAAGGGGTCGATTCCAACGATTTGACGATTTGGTATGGAATGACCCAAATGTTAATACATACGGTAAAATCCAACTTATTTAAAGCAAATATTTTTTGGGATTTTAGCTTTAAAAGCTTTATGACGCGCACATATCTACATACAAAAATGTTTTGTATTTACAATGGCAATGTGGAAAATCAAACAAATTTGGTAATTAATAAAAGCGAAATTAATAGGAAATTTTGAATAGCTTCTACTGTTGAGCAGACAATTTATTTTATTTATTTTGCATTAAAAGAAAATGGTGTATGTTACAATGCGCTTGGTAGAGCAAAGGCAATTTTAAAGAGCTTAAGCATTTTTAGCAGTGTATCGTCAGTTTTATGTTTAACTGTAAAGAACGACCAAACTTCGGCTTCGGCCATGTTCTGCTACTAAATTTCGATTCTTGAAACTCATTCTGAGCTAGAACTTTCTTCAACAAATTTTGAGATATTGCTTTTTTGAAAAAAAAAAAAAAAAAAAAAAAAAAATTTTACTTAGCGTGGTTTTCTACTCAGCCGTCGATATATAAAAAGATGTTTATAAGCATCAGTTAGGTACATATTTTAAACGCCGAATTCAATTCTTAGATGAGTATTCTTATTTTAAAATTGTGAAATTTGTCTCATGAAAAAAAACTTGGAAAAAATTAAAAGCTAACTAACATACAGGGTGTCAGTGTCTGGGGGTTCCCCACGTTGGGCTTGATACAGACAAAAATAAAATAATAATAATAATAATGATTGGAACGCTCGAAAGGGTATTTGGAGCATGGTGAAGGTAGGGAGAGCTTCTTGAGGAGATGCATGAAATAAAGTAAGTATCGATTAATTGATAATTGTGACATCCGCCTTGTTATCAATGTGAACAAGGGTTAAGAATCACGCCCGCATGAACTGATCTAGCTGGGGCAATTCCACATTGGTAGGGCTTAAAGGGGCGGATCCACGCGTATACGTTACAAGGGTTATGCAGATGACTAGTAGTATGCGTAAAAGGAATGCATGAGAAAACAATATCCGATCGCATGCAACAGCCCTGCGCATGATCGAAAGATGGTGCGCAAACAAAGGATTGTCTATTAATCCAAAAAAAAAAAAAACGGTCTTGGTGCCTTTTACGAAGCGAAGAAAGTTGTCTATGTTAGAGCCGTCCCTAGGAGGCAGTCGCAGAAGTTTTTCAACGGAAGCAAAATACCTAGGAGTAACAATGAACAAAGCCCCCACATGGAGTGCTCATTTCAAGGCTACCTTAAATAAAGCAACGAGGACCTTTTTCGCCTGGACTAGACTCATGGGAAAACATGGGTGCTGTCTCCCAAAATGACTTACTGGTCATTTAATACAGTTGTGAAGCCACTAGTCACCTACGCTTCTCTAGTCTGGTGGCCTAAAACTGCTCAAAGAACAGTGGCAACTAAATTAAGTAAGCTGCATCGGCTAGTCTGTGTCGGTATAACATTTCCGATCTGAAAATCGAAAATATGACAGGACATATGAAAATAGTCAAGAATTTCATAAATAGTCCTATATTGCAAGTAAGTGATGCAATAACTCCTACGCTCAGAATAGTGCGAAACTTTGAAGTTTTAATCGTAGAGCGAGTGCTCTGGGACACAGGGAACGCTTATGCTGAATCCGATTCGGTGATTTGGTATACGGATGGATCGAAACTGGAAGATGGGAATGGTATGGGCCAAACTACAAAAAAACGGTACCAATGGGTAACTACCCCAACAACAACAACAATATGCAACAGAAATATGTGGCAGAGAATGCCTCCGAAGAAGACTATCTACTAGGCGAATCTACGTTATGTCGGACAGTCAGGCCACCTTACGTGCCTTGCAGTCTTAAGGGTCAATTACATAAAACTTTACATCCAACTTCAGAGGTATGCTACAATGAACGCTTTGACGCTTCTCTTTTATACATTTGTTTTCGTTATTTATTTCTTTGCATTCAGAGTGTTTTGGTTAATTTATTAATTTAATAGAGAAAAAATTAATTTATTATTATTTCCTCCAACTTTTATTCTTTAGTTAAAGTAAAGTCATCAACATCTCATTGTCAAAGCAAGCAACGCAAGCAAAATTTGAGAGTTTGCCAAATTTTAACCTTCCTTCAACTTTGAGATCTTCTATTTGCCATGCTTCCTTTAAATACGTATACTGAACTTTTCTGTCAAAGTCAAAGTTCGAGGTAAAGTCAAAATAAAGCTTTATGTAACTGACCCTTTACACTACAACTTCGAAGCTTGAGGGTGAGTGCGTTGCAGACTGCACTGGTTGCAGTCCTTAATGATCTGGGAGCCAAAAACAAAGTTTTCTTAGGTTGGGTCCCGGGGCATGAACGGTAACGAAAAAGCAGATCAGCTGGCAAAACAAGGTGCTCTAACAGCATTTTATGGTCCGGAATCCTTTTGTGGGCTCACCAAGGCCCACGTAAAGGGACCATCAGCAACTGGGAAAACAAACAGTTTAGGCAAAACTCTTTATAGATTCCTCACTGGGTATTATACGGGACATTGCGGCCTACAAAAATTTGTCGGTTTTGCGAACTGGACGATGAAACGCTGGTTTATATAATCTGTGAATGTATTGCGTTAGCAAGAAAGAGAGTTTGCTACCTAGGTGGGGTCACTCTCAATCCGTTCGTTATATGGAATAAAAAACTTGAGGAGGTGCTCAAATTAACAAAGAGCCTCCGCATACAACAATAAGCTGAAAGGTCGCACAATAGATCGTGTAAATGGTCGCGATGTAATAAGGCCTTATAATAATAATAATAAAAGCTAATTTTAAATTAAGATTTGGATAAGAAAATAGGCTTCGAAAAATATACCAAAATGGAGAAAATTTTTTGCCTAAAAATAGTGTCCCAAAGAGGGATGCAGAAATCATCAAAACGAAGTAAAAAAAGTGCCTAAATAGAGTCAAAAGAGACTACAAAGAAGTTTCAAAAATGTAACTCCAATATGAGGCTCCAAAGTTTATTTAAAAAAGAGTCTCTAAATTTTTTGGATTCGGAGTTATTTGGAATTTTTAATGACTCCTTTTAGGGTGCCCGATTAGAAAAATGTTTCCTCATTTTGAACTCCGAAAAAAGCTTATTTCTAAAGGAAACGCTCTGAATGTGCGTTTTATGGCTCAGATTGGGGTCTCTGTCCCTCCGCTGGTTTATCTGGGGAAGTGTTTGATTTATAATTTGAGATCCCTGAGTGTACAAATTTTTTCATGAGACAACTTTTCTAAAAAAAATTATATTGGAGCAGTTTACTTTTTAAAATCACTATTTACTCACCTTCTTGAAATGCATTAGGGTGTCCGCGCTATTTTCGCACATTTCAGTGATTAGCGTTACGCCAGTAATTAATATGCCTATTAAATTAAGGAAAAATTTAATACAAATTAGTTTAGGAAAAAAAAACACATACACACATACAATGTTCATTAGGGTGATTCAAAAAAACTTGTCGACTTGGTCTTACCCCCTAAAAAGTGTTTTCATTGTGTTGTCTCTTTCTAACATAAAAAAATATTATATTTTAGAAGGAGACAACGTGATTAAAAAACTCTCAACGCTCCAATTTTGGTCGTGGTGTAACTTACTTTTCAGGGAGTAAGATCGAAAAAAAAAAAAATTTTTGTTTTTATTTGAATCACCCTAATGTACATACATATATGTATGTATGTATCCATGTATGTTTTAGTACATTTAAAATCGTTTTAGCTTTCAAAATCACATTAGCTATTTAAAATTCTAGCATGGCATGGCATAATTCAAGGCGAAACCGTAACGCCTTTACCGTTGCTCTGCCAAACAGTTTCAAATGCGCTACAAACATACATATGGGAATAGTTTACCGTGATTTTTCTCGCTTAATAGTGAACGTGTGGCCGGTAAGAAGATTTCCATCAGTTCTGGTACTCGTCGTATAACACGAAAGGCGCACAATGTTGCCTTCTTGCGTATATAAGTATTCGGTGACTTCATTAGACGTTCAACTTCGCTAGCTAAATCACGTGCCATTTCGGGTGATGCTATGGCGCCCAGTGTGCACAGCGCCAAACCCACCACAAATTGTGTTGAGCTATTTAAGTCACTATGAAAAAAGGAAGAAAAAAATAAAATTAATAGTAATGCAAACACGCTGTAATCTTTTATAGTCGGGGGGGGTAAAATCAACGACTAATATTAACCAAGAGACCAAAACTGCATCTAAGCCAGGCCTCACCATCTAGTGAAGCAATTATCAACCATTCGGAGAGCAAGAGAACAAAAACATTGAATAAAACTGTAGAAACCAAAGAAAAGTCTCCCATATGACTCCAAAAAAGATCCAAAAATCCTCAAAATGGTGGAAAAATGTTCCAAAGAAATTTTAACAAGACTACATAAAAAAGCTTCATAAAATAATCAATGAAAGGCTCCGAAATAAATCCAAAAAGGCTAAAAAAATCCTCAAATTTTAGGTAAAAATGTGCCTAAAAAGAGTAAGAAAAAACTCCAAAAATTTTTAGAAAAGCATCGAAAAAAGAATCGCATTTTCCAAAAAAGTTCAAAAAATTATCAAAATGGTTCAAAAATGTCTATAAATAGGCAAAAAAAGGCTTAAGGAAAGTCCACAAAAGCACCTTAAAAATGTTCGAATATGAGCAAAAAAAGACCCCGAAGCTCAACAATTTTTCAATAATTTTGGGCTTCGAAAGAGCTCATTTCTGAGGGCAATGCTCCGAGAAATGTGCGTTCTATGGCTTTTTCCTACTTTTGTTTTGCTAGGTACTCTTCGTTTACCAAAACACCCTAACATTTCAATTTGCCGACCTCTGGTAGGAGTAGTGGCTTTTAGTATTCTCCCAAAAGAATTTTTGCAACTCGTTAAAAAAGATTACAGCTCGGTATTTAAAATGCTATAAAACCAAATTAAATAAGTATAAAATAGTAACACCGAGTCAGATCTAATATTATATACTCAGCGGTGGTGATTAATCACATCTGAAGCTTTTAAAAAAAGGTCCAGAGAAAATCTTGAAATTACACAGTCGGGTGGTTAGTTGATGCCGAAACTGGAAGTGGATCTCGATGGCTGATTACAGACATCTTTCTTTGTGGTCCATTTTTGGGTGGGTGCCAGAAACTGAACTACTACCCGGTAAAGGGGGGGGGTGAATCGACTCCTTCTCCCAAAAATTGAAATCATTACAGTTATCGGACAGGGCGATATCGGAACTACCCTACAGAAGGCTAGATTGGTTCAAAAAAATCTTTCTGGGAAAGTACGGCTAGCAGAATGAACAAAGTCGTCAAAAAAAGTGAGAGGGGGTGCGGGGAAGTGGTGCGTCGAGTTTTTAAGCTTGAAATTTAGGATTTACAGTTCCCCCACCGAAATGATGGGATTTAGCGAAAAATTAATATCTGGAATTTATGTGCTTCAAGATAGTTGGCCGATTATAGGGAAAAACAAAGCCTGTGGACAAGGGGTATCATTTTTGAGGTGCATTGTACCAAAGAACTAAGAAATTTCATGCTCAGTAGACTTTCTGTCTTTGAGACTAGGCTAATTAGCGATAACTTCACACAGCTAAGTATTCAAATCTTACACGAAAGCCAAATGCCAACAAAGGGCACCGCCAAATGCTGTCGGCACAAAAACTACTCCAAAACGACAAAAAAAACCAGCACAAATACTATAAAAATATCGACCACCAGCAAAGCAGCCAAGGCAAATAGAGCTAAGCCAAGCAACAGCTGCCAGCAAGTCAAAGCGAAACTTTTTTTCTGCTCTTTTTTTTTTTTGTTGTTCTTGTTGTTTTTGATGGCAATGACTTTGCTAAACTATGCAGCAATTCGCGTGCAACGAAAAGGTTCATTTCCGTCCAAAAAAAAGTTTTACAAATAAAAGAAAAAAGTTTAGACTACCGGTTCTCCCATCGTATCTTCTTTCATATCTGCTACTTACTTTTTGAGGCAATTCGTTATCAGCAAATGCACATCCTGACGTTCATCCAGCAATAGCATGGCACCCAGATAACCGATGCGTTTGTCGGTAAAACGCGTACTTGCTGTGAGCTTAAGGCATTCCAATTGGCCGAAATGCGCTGGATAGCCCAGCATGTGAATGTAAAGGAGCTTAGCTATGTTGCGGCATCTAAATGAAAAGGGAAATGAGGAAAATGAATTACTTAGTTGGTTCAGATGTACATATGTAGGAGGCACGTAGAAAACTACGTATTAGGCTTTGGTTTAATATCTAGTTTACAGGGTTACCGAGAAAAAAACTTAAATGTTTACAAAAAAATGTTAATTAGGGTGATTCAAATAAATTTGTCTATATACTTTTTTAGGTCTTAGGTTAGAATTTCAAAATATTGCATTTTTTATTTGTAAGCACTTGTAAAATATTGTAAGCATCACCTTCATATGCTTCTAGGCAATCAAATACTCAGCTTACAGCAAGTGCTTACAAAAAATAGCTACAGCTTACTTGAAAATTTGTAAGCGCAGTAAAATTTCGGAACTTTTATTAGAAAGGACGTTGAAAATTGAAATGTTTTTTTTTCTCGTAATATGAAACTATATTTCATTCAAAAAGTCACTTCAATTTGTTTTCTTTTTATTCTACACATGAAAAGTCATTTTTTATTTGTAAGCACCTGTTAAGTTTTGTAAGCATCACCTTCATATGCTTCTAGGCAATCAAATACTCATTTACAGCAAGTGCTTACAAAAATTATTAGAGAATTTGTAAGCACTTTCAAAATTTTGTAAGCAACACTTTAGAATGTTTCTAAATAATCAGATACCCATTTTAAAGCAAGTGCTTACAATCTTTATCTGCAGTTTACTTGCAAATATGTAGGCACTTTTAAAATATTGTAAACACATGCTTTATATGCTTCTAGGCAATCAAATACTCATCTTACAGTTAGTGCTTACAAAAATTATCTGCATCTCACTTGAAAATTTATAAGCACTTACAAAATTTTGTAAGCATCACTTTCCAATGCTTCTAAATAATCAGATACACATTTTAAAACGCGTGCTTACAAAAACTAGCTGCAGTTTACTTACAAATTTGTAAGCACTCTTTAAATATTGTAAAAATCATGTTCATATGCTTCTAGGATCTCAAATACTTACAAACAATTTTCTACATCTTACCCAAAAATTTCGTAAGCACTTACAAAATTTTGTAAGCATCACTTTCCAATGCTTCTAAATAATCAGATACACATTTTAAAACGCTTGCTTACAAAAACTAGCTGCAGTTTACTTACAAATTTGTAAGCACTCTTTAAATATTGTAAAAATCATGTTCATATGCTTCTAGGATCTCAAATACTTACAAACAATTTTCTACATCTTACTTAAAAATTTGTAAGCACTTGCAAAATTCTGTAAGCATCGCCTGTGAATGCTCCTAAAATGTCGGCTACGCATTTTACATCGAAGGCTTACAAAAATTATCTGAAGCTTTCAATAATATAAAAAAAAAACTATTTTGGTAAGGAAAACTTTTGACGTTCATACGGTAAATGTCAGAATTTTCCAGAGCTACAATTTAGTATTTGTTGAGTTTTAGTTTTTCATAACAACCCTGTATAAACCATACATAAAACATAAAAACTAAATAGATATTCAACTTACCGCCACACAGAATCCTCTTCACGAAAAGTGCTGCGGATGTAGGCACATTCTTTGTTAACTACAGCTCGTTCCTCTGCCGCTGTCCTGGCGGCGCGTATTTGACGTATGAGATCACGCAAACGTGTAGGTGTCGGCATTCTTACTGCATTTGTGCGGTAAAAAACGCGAAAGAAAAAGAAAGAAAAATTAACCATAAATAATATGTGCAGAGATTTTTTTTGAAAAAGTCTCTCTTGGCTCAACAAAAACTTTCCATCTGTAAACCATTGCATCTCTTGAAATCTCATTTCAATGGTGTTTTTGTTGCTGTCATATCTATTTGTGGGCGTAAGTAGTACGAGTATGTCAGTTATCTAGCGTATCTTGGTCTTATTTGTTTCCTTGTAAGTGTATTGTAAGCTGTGTCTGTGTGGATGCGCCTCAACTCAAGTACGCTTTAGTGGGTGATAATGATTTATGAAATTTTTGCTTAACGTCTGACAATGTGTTAATTGAAAACATTGTTGCAATTTCTGTGATATTTAAGATGTCATTCAATTAGATTTACATACCACACACACACACATACATAAATACATCACAAGGTACTTATCTGCATATGCCGGTCAATTGAATAAGCAAAAATTATTGCATTTAGTAGTAGAAGGGTTAATGTGTAACTAGCACAAGAGCCTTCAAGTGCCTACCTAGTGTACGTATGTACATGCAAACTAGAGCGTATCACAGTGTATGGAGAAAAAAATTTTCCCTAACTTTTGAAAGGTAAAAAAAAAAAAATTTGGCACCCTGTGAAAACACCAAAATTTGTTTTTCGTGGGTAGCTCCTCCGTCCTTGGGTCAATCTTAGCAAATATTTTTCTTAGAAATAGTTTCAAGAAGTGTACTTTTGTAACACAGGGTGTTGGTTAAAAAAAAATTGAAAAAAACTTAAATGACATGAAAGCTTGATAGCGTTTATAGACGAAATGTGAAATGGGTTAAGATCCTTTGAAATAAAATATCAAATATAAAGGGAAAAATAAATTTTCTTGTTTTCACAGGGCGCTGATTTTTGTTTTTTTTTTTATTTGAAAATCTTGAACAAATAAACATAAGAACCAGCGGGAAAAAAATTTTAAACTTTTTTGCGATACGCTCTCATTTATACATCGGAGCAATAAGGTGTACTATTAGAAAATAAAATAGACACCCTGTAAAAATAGCGAAATTCTATTTTTTCTAAATAGTTTTTTTTTGTAATTTTTTTAAACAAATAATAACAAATTAATGATATTTCAGTCCATTTTTACTTATTTTTTTAACTAACACCCTGTGGTTAAAAAAACTAAAGTTTACATGAAGGGTTTATGGCGAATATAGACTAAAAGTGGCATGGCTTAAGACCTTCTCAAAACAATATCGCTCATTGACATCTAAGTTTAAATAGAAAAGTTATAACAAAAAGTTGCCGTTTTTACAGGGTGCTTCAGATTTAAAACGTTTTTTTTTAACAAATTAGCATTTGAAACAGGGTGGAACATTTTAAACTTTGTTAACCATACGCTCAATACATAGCTACATCGCAGCATTAGGGTGTGCCTTATTAAAAACAAAATTTGTAAATATTTGTTTGAATAGGAAAAAAATAATAATAGCCAAATTCGAGATAATTTTAAAAATAATTATTATAAATGACTTTTACACAAATAATCACAAACGAAGGATATTTCAGTCTATATTTACTTAACTTTTAATTTTTTTAACACAGGGTGTTGCTTTCAAATAAATTTTAATAAAAACTAAAGTTGACATAATAACTTAAATGCGTGTATAGACGAAATGTGTCATGGGACAAGACCTATACAGCACTAAATTGCTCATTGAAATAAAAGGCCAAATATAAAAGTTATGTATAAGGATTGTATGTTTTCACAGGGTGATACAAAATTATTATTTTTAATTCTAGCTTCAAAATAATGCAAATCCGAAGTAAATTAAGACACAGCCTAGTACACAAATTGCATTCGATTAGCATTGTACCCCACACACTTTGATTTTTGCTATATATTTTGTTTTTGTTGTTGCTATTGTTTTTTTTTTTTTTTTGTTACACCTACCTCGTTCGACGGCCTCTGTGAATGCTTGGCGTATTGTCGCCATATTAAAGGCTGGATTAAATCTGCAAATGTACAAGAAAATGGGCGACAAGCAGAGCAAGCAAGCACCACAAAAAAGAAAAAAAAAATATATGATTATTATTAGTTCAACATGCAATGGATGTGTGTCAAGAGTAGATAAAATTTGATTTATGATTATTAAAGCGGTTTAGTTAGTAAATAATATACCTAATAATAAATATGATGATTTTCAAATTAAAAACCAATTTAATAAATTTATGATAAAAAAATACAAACAACAAAAAAAAGAAAAATAAACAATATGGGGGGAAAAGTTTAGGACTTTTTAAACAATATGTCTCCCGTTTTATTGAAAAAGCGATTTGTCTACCTTTTACTGAAACATTTTTTTTACCCCGATTTTTCTTCCTCCTTAGGAAAATAAGCAACATTTCTCCCTTTTAATTAAAAAAAGGGTTTGTCTACCTTTTACTGAAGAATTTTTTCTACTTCAATTTTTTCCCTCTTTTTACCCCGCTGCTGAATTAAAGAAAATTTGTTCCTTTTAATTGAAAAGGCGTTTTGTCTACCTTTTACTGAACAATTTTTTTACCCCAATTTTTCTCCCCTTTATTTCTTTGTTACTAAAATAAAGAATATTTCTCTTCTTTTACTTAAAAAAAAATGTCTCGATTTTTTTTACCCCGTCTACCTTTTACTGAAAAATTTATTTTATCCCGATTTTTTCTCCATTTTTACCCTGTTTCTGAAATAAAAAAATATATTTCTCCCTCTTAATTGTAAAAAACGAAATGTCTACCTTTTACTGACCAATATTTTTCATCCGATATTTCACCCTTTTTTACTCTGTTACTGAAATAAACAATATTTCTCCTTTTAATTAAAAAAAAAAACACATTTTGTCTAACTTTTGCTTAATGATTTTTTCCCTGATTTTTCACCCTTTTACGCCGTTGGTAAAATAAACGATATTTCTCCCTTTTAATTAAAAAAAAAAAACGATTTTTCTACCTTTTACTGATTTTTTTACCCCCATTTTTCTTTAAGAAAATATGCTACCTTTTAATTTGAAAAAATGTTTTGTCTACCTTTTACTGAACGATTTTTTACCCCGATTTTTTTCCGTTGCTAAAATAAATGATATATGTATATCCCTTTTAATTATAAAACAGTTTCTCTACCATTTATTAAATAATTTTTTTTAACCCGATTTTTCTCCCCCTTTTCACCCCGTTGTTAAAATAAATGATATTTCTCCCTTTTAATTATAAAACAATTTCTCTACCTTTCACTGAATAAATTTTTGTATCGCGATTTTTCTCCCTTTTTACCCAACAACTAAAATAAAAAATATGTCTCCTTTTTATTTCAAAAAAATGTTTTTTTTATCCAGTTTTTCTCCCTTTTCTCCCCGTTGCTAAAATAAATAATTTAACTCACTTTTAATTAAAAAAACGAGTTGTCTACCTTTTATGAAACATTTATTTTTGCCCCTTTTTATAAATTTGCAACATTGAAAGTGCAAAAAAAGGGGAAAAAATTTAATTAAACCAAATTAAATTTGTTAAGAAGTTAGTAGGAAAAGTTATTTATTCAAAAGTGTGCAATAGCAAAATACAAATAAAAACACAACAAAAATTACCCGTGCTCGGAATTCATTTTATGAGCTGTGATTCACTGTTTCAGTTGATTTTGTTTTCAATTGTTGTTTTTGCAGTTGTTCTTGCTGTTTTTTATACTAGCTTATATGTAGGCATGTAGTTGTTGTTATGTATTATTATTGCAGGCGTGTTATTTGTTTTTGTTGCTCTTAATAATTACTTTTAGCCATTGGGCACAGACACGCGCTAAAATCTGGCTACTGCTCCACGTCAGAAGCACACTTTTTCAACACAACCGTCTCTTAGCACACCGCACAACAGCACTACTCACCTCTATCCACCAATAGGCTGCTCTCTCTGTTTCTCTCGCTACGAGATGCAGAGATCGCGTTTGAGCTTAATTGAACACAGAGTAAAAGTTAGTGTCTCTTTATGGCCTTTTTTATTTTATTTATCTACGATTTGATATTATCGACGTTTTTCTTCACTTAATTATTATTTTTATCATACCTATAACTAGAGATAAATGCACGTTAGTGTTGTTGTTACTGTTACAGGTTGACAACAAAACCTCAGTAGTGATGACGAAGCAATGCGTAGACCTATGAACACGGCTGAGTCGCCAGTGACATCGCTATACAAAATACAATAAATACGAGGGCTGCTAGCTTTATTTTGGGTTTCACCAACTGAGCGATTGAAATTACCTGTTTTATACATATATAGAAAAAGTTTAAGAGCCTCAAAGTGATTTCCAAAAAAGGACCGAAATGATCCCAAAAAAGACCCCCGAAATATCGGAAAAAATGTCCGAAATGATCCCAAAAAAATTATCCTGAAAACCATCCTTAAAAGATCCCGAAAGCAACCTAAAATGATACCAAAGAAGTCACGAAATGATCCTGAAATTATTCCTCAAAGTCAAACAATAATCCCAAAAAAAAGTCCCAGAATGGTTGCGAAAAATTCCCGAAAATATCTTAAAAAAGTACTAAATTGATACTAACAGCCATCGCGATTATCCCAAAAAATACAGAAATAATCCAAAACTAGACCAGAAACAGACCCGAAAAGATTTCAAACAAGTTCCAAAAATGGCTTCGATACATAAAAAAGTACCAAAATGATCCCAAAAAACAATGAAGCAATAAACCCAAATAAGTACCAAAAGAATTCTGAAAACCATACTTATAGTTCCGACATCATCCCAAAATATTACCAAAGAAGTCTCGAAATGATCCCAAATAAACAATTCCGAAATTATCCCAAACAGAGTAAAAAAGGTTCCAAAATGATCCTGAAAACTATCTCGAAGTGATCCCGAAACAATCCCGAAGACATCGCAAGAAGCCGAGAAATCATTCCAAAAAAGTATATGTCTCGGAAAAGTTCTGAAAATACCGAAATGATTATAAAAAGTCTAGAAAAAGTGCCAAAATAATAATAAGTATGAAAAAAACTTCCTTCGCTTTGTAAATGTATATTTTATAAAAAAAAAAACAAAAAAAATCGGGTAGCAACCCTCGTAAGTGTAGGTTGATATAATGATAGGTAACTAGCAATTTAGCGCGATAGGTAAATGAGATTTGTTGGATTGAGTTGGGCCTACGATCAAACTCCGTTTCGATTACTCAATTGCAAATAAATCGTGGTGAATATATTACGTCGACAAATGTGGTAGGTTTCCAGCTGCTAAGCAACTGATCTATGAATTGTTGGCCAAGTAGTGATTGTCGAACAACAACTACTCAGACGACAATTCAATTTGATGATTAATAAATATGCCGGTGTTGACCTCTGGATAATGCACTGATCTGTTTTAGCCAATTGTACTTAAGACTTCATTGTGGAGTTGGCAGTAATTATTACCGGCCTTCCAACGAAAAGCTTTCGAAATATTTATTTTAGATTGCGTCAAAATACTTCAAACCTCCCGTAACGAGTCAGGACCTGGCAGAACATCATGCTCTCTATATATGTTCAATTTCTTACAGGACGACAATCGCCGTAAGGGAGATCGCAGTCTACAGAGTTTGATCAGAGTGATATTGGTGCTAGAAGAGCCTGCTCCGCCGAGTAGGTAAGTAGAAAGGTTGGTATCAATAGAGGACGAGCCGCATTTATTTGTCAAATTAGTTTTCTATATTCAAAAGGCCAAGTGCAATTGGCATACATTACTTCGCAAATGTTTTCCACTGCAAATAAAAATGTACCCACTTAACACACTTTACCAACAACAACAAAGGCAAACGTCTACTTAGGTTCACTTCGGTTCACCTTCAGAGCCTTTTCTTATGCACAATTTAATATCTAACTAATGTGTGGGCTGTGTTGGTAGTTAGCCCTCCCTACATACTGTGGAGGAAACAGGAATGATGGCATACAAATGCTCGTCAAACAGAAACCCACAGCACAAAGCAATAATAAAAAACTTCATTAAATCGCTGTTCCTTCCTGCGTAGATTTTTTCCGTTTTGTTTGTGTTTTCTGTTTTTTTATTTTTCTTCTTTGTCTCACTTGGCCAACACACTAATGACTTAACGGACTTGGCCAAAACTAATAAGCGAAAGAGGCAATGTTGGAACAAAGCAAATGACACTTTGGTAAGCTGTGGTGGCTTGTAATAAATTGGTGTGGTGATATATAGACTAGATGGTTGGAGGTTTTTGTTGTCTTGCCTAGTCGGAAGATCCACGTATAAAAAGTTACGTGACGGACCAGACAGGGTTGTAAGGATGTTTACAGTCCTTTGTGGGATATGAATCCGGTACGTTCCGGTGTATAGCACCTTGTGGTGCTAGCCCGAATGTTTTGGGAACGATTTCGGGTGTGGTCGAAGTGGATTTTAGTCGCCTCTTACGACCGGCACACCTACCTCGTGCATATTCTAAACCCCTAACCTGCTGGGAAATGGTTGGGGGTTGATATCGGCCTTCGCAGCAGAAACCAGAGGCATTTACCAAATCGGCGTGGATGCCGTTTGATTCCGTAGATCAAACAGCTATTTACGATGATGCCGGATCGAACCATAACACACAGAGGCCATGAGCAGATTTCTAGTATCGATTTGACTGTGGTGTTTCGACAGACTTGTTGCTTCCTCCATTGGAGTCGATTTTACTCAGTTGAATATAACCCTGTAGCATTCCCTGTCCGTTTGGGCTCCGATATCGTGTTCCTATACCGACGTTTGTTATCCATCGAGAGTTCCTCGATAAGTCAATTGTCATTGCCCTGGAGTAGGGTATCCAAGAAGAGAACTCCAAGCCAGTGCCACTTAGTGGCGGACAGTCATACCAAATCGCACCACGACAGTCGAGCAGTACCGCATGGTACCGGGTTCATATCCGGCCAAGGACTGTCAATTTCGGTTTCACTCCCCAAAACCTTCCGGGAGTGTTTTTGCTGTTAACAACAACAACAACAACATTGCCGGACAGTTGGAGATAAAGTGTTGCACCGTTTTTTCCATTTCGTCATCTTAACACCTTTTACAGCTGTTTAGGTGCTGTTTCAACTTGACGACTTAGTGTTTGCCGACCGTCATACATTTTTCGGCTATCTGCAGTGTTGAAAAATCTCATTTGCTCGCGTTTTCTCGCGATGACCGCTGCAGCCGAGGGGAAGTTCGGTTGAATGGAGGATATTCGGCCGCAGGAATGAAGTGATTTGATGTTTAATGATAGTCCTAAATGAGGTAACATTTTTGGGGTGCTCTCGCGTTGCTTATTTGTCATCTGGCCCAATTCCATCATTTGATTGTTGTCTAGATACCCCCCTGCGTAGCGCCATAATCTTTTAGAATAAAATGCCCTTTTCATTTATTAGAAATTTTTGTGTGACAAGCGTTCTTCGAAACTGATAAGGTTCTAAATTTGCTCGCAGTATCTATTTAGACAACAGCCACTCGAAACTTTACATTACATTACATTTGCATTAGAAAACAGCTTCTTAGCAAGATAACGGTAGATAACGGATCCTCCGTCCTTTCTCAGGGAAGCGAGGTTGTAAGGTGTCGAGCATATTCGCCCTGCGATACAGCGATGCTTGGAAGGAGCTTGTTGTTGTTGGTACAGTAGTTACTTCGATTTGCCCAGTCCACGTCCAAAAAAGGGGACTTTCCGGGCGAGACATGGTTGTAATGATGATGGCAGTCCTTTTCTGGATATGAATCTGGAAAGGAACACCTTGTGGTAACAGGTCGACTGTCTTCGGAACTATTTCGCTGACTTCGTAGCCGGGATAGATGGAAAATTTAAGCGCCTCTTACAATGGGCTTTCCTACCTCAGGCCTATTCCGCCAATAACCCGTAGGGGTGCTTGAAACGAAGTCCTCTTATAAGCAATTCCGGCGGAAGCGAAAAGGCAAGGCTCATATCATATAACGACTAAATAACTATATCACCGAGATGGTAAGGCCCTCCGGAGAAGAACATCCTTAAGTGATTCTTACTCCTTCCTTTTTCAACTTGGAGGCATATTGAAGCCAGTAAAAGGGCACTTAGCTAGGCGTCTATGAAGGATTGTAAACACAAATATGCATGTATACTCAATTTTATAATCAATAGCAGTCTAAAGGTATCCAATAACCTGGCTCAAATTCCAAAAAACCTAAATTAGTATTACAAAACTGTCCAGCAGGTGGTGGCTAACAAAATTTGCTTATGCAGTCGCGCTGCCAACATGAATCGCCATGCTGCACAGCGTAGGCCAGCAAGCAGTTAGGTAAATGGCTAAAAGGGCCTTTCAATTTTCTCAATGCCCCCCTCATGCCAAACAACCTTTTTCTTTATAAGTACATAATTTAAATGCACAACATGCTTACACGATATATATTTTTTAAATTTATTTGCACTCTTTTATCCAAATTCACAAAATTCAACACGGATTATTTTAACGTTTACGTTCTCTGCTCTGGCCGCTGCTTGCATGCACACACGTACACAACAAACACAAATAA
Source organism: Campiglossa producta (assembly GCA_964058755.1). NCBI lineage: Eukaryota > Metazoa > Arthropoda > Insecta > Diptera > Tephritidae > Campiglossa > Campiglossa producta. Next base: position 105,285,831 of record CAXKVI010000005.1, read on the forward strand.
ACGCACCCGTGCAGTCGACGCTGACTTCTCGCTTCTACTTTTTACCTACTCGTTTTTTAACCTGTCTTTTCAACGCTTATTTTTTCACAACGCATCAATTTCCTTGTGATGTCTTCACTCGTTTTTTTTCCTTCACTACGTTTTTCTGCTGGAATGTGCCGTTTCACTTTTTTGTGCTTATTTATCGTTTAATATTAACTTCCAATGAATTTGCACACAAACAGGTGTGAGGAGAAACGAAAAATTAAACAAATAAATTAGATTTTCACAAAATAAAATCACTTTTTCACAAACCGATGACAAACGACCAACACGACTGACAGAACGAGGTTAAAGAAGAATTGACGATGACAGTAGAATGAGGAAATTGGTGAAAATGGTGGATTTTTAGGGGGATTATGCAGAGTTGCTAAGCGCTTTTTATTTTGGGAGAAGTGGTATAATATTTATTGAAAATAACCCCTGCTAACCAGTGGCGGATTAAATTTTGGTAAATTACTGCGTCGCGCTTACCAAAGAAAGAGGATAATAAAGTGGGCAATTTTTTCTACGAGCTTCCTTTTCTATCATGTTGAAGGTGCTAATTCGTGTCGAAAATTATCGCCTGTCCGAACTATGCGTTGGTATTTCGATGCCTACTTTTATCCACAGTCATTTTTGGTAGTGCACATCACTAATTTTTTTTCACCATGGCTCGCGCTGGTTAGCAGGGAAGACATCGAGCCCGGGGAATCCCGAATCCCGGACCTCCCATGCCAATTTTTCGTCCGTTCGTTTGTTCAAATCCTGGACATTCGGGATTCAAGAATATCCTATAATACCGAGATTTAAAAAAAAAAAAAAAAACTAATGGCGGCGATATACCAACAAGTTATCATAACCTCTAACGAGATTTCTAGCTTCTCTTTCCAACTTTTGGTGTGTTGCTTTTGAGTTTTCCTACAAGTTGGCGGGACCTACAGTTTTTTGCCGACTCCGAACGGCACTTGCAAAGCAAATGAATTTTTTGCTGAGAAGCTTCTCATGGCAGAAATACACCAAACTACTGCCAAGGGGCGACACCGTTTAGATTTTTTTTTTTCTAAATAACTTTTGATGTTACTTTTGCCGGGCATCGAACCGCCACGACTTGGTGTAGAAGGCCGAATACTTAACCGCTACACCACGGCGGCCACCGAGATTTGAATAAATATAATTCCACGAAACACCTCCAAAAATGTCGATAGAGGTATCAAAAGACACATTTCGATTGCGATTTCAATAACCCGAAAGAGGAAATTAATTGTTTCAGTGAATAGTTATTGGATTACAGATTTTGCATACCGAGGTCATAAAGGGTCTTTTGATATCTCTTCCTACTATTTTGGACCAATCTAAGATAATTCCCGAAAATTTCGGGTCCCGTGTATACCATTTAGAGATCCCGAAATCTCGGGATTTTTAAAAGGCTTCGGGATTCGATGCCTTACCTGAGAGCCGCTTGCATAAAAGCCGATAACGACCAATTGCCCGGTTACCGGAGTTTAGTTGACGTATTTTGTTCTGTTAGCTGTCTAGAAGAACACTTCGATGGCAGATAACCATACTTCAAAATATGTTTAACAAAACAAAGTCGAAATTTCGAAATAGCCCTATTTTAGAATTAAAAAACGCCCTATCTTAGCTGATGAGCCCATTCCGAGATGTGGCTTCCTGAACCAAGTTTTGAAATAAGACGGCATTGAAAAACATTTACGCAATTCACAACCTCTAGTATTTCGTGCTCTTTGTCTATTTTTCAAAAAATTTATATTGGAAACCATGGAAACATACAACGATAGACGAATACGACACCGCTTGTGAATTGCCTATTGTTTTAAACAAATTCATAAATAGATCGTTTTTGAAAAATAGCTGGAAATAGTGGAACTTCCATTAGAGCGTATCACCAAAAAAAAATCGGCCGTACCTCACCTCTTATGAAGTGTTTTTGAAAAACATTTAAAAAATTTTTTTTCTGGCAACCCTAGATGTCGCCCAATTACATTTTTCTTCATATCTTTGGCATTTGTTGTCGGATTTTAAAGTGTGACACATCAATTTTTTTGTATCAAAGAGGAGTTTTTTCTCAAGAAAGTTCATTGAGGTCATGCGTTTCGTTGTGGTACTTACCCAACATATCTCAGTTTCTACCACCCTAATGAAACGACCTAATGTCAGTTAATTGAAGACCGTAAAAGATTTACGTTTTTTTACGGTCTTTAATTTGCTGTTATTCGATCGGCACATTAGGGTGGTAGCAACTAATTTATGGCGGGTAGGCACCACAACGGTGCGCCTGAGATCAATTAGTTTTTTTAGGAAAACCCCACTCCTTGAGACAAAAAAATTGGTGTATCACACTTTAAAATACGACAATATTTGCCGAAGATATGAAGAAAAATGCAATTGGGCGACATCTAGGGTTGCCAGAAGAAAAAATTGTTTTTTAAATGTTTTTCAAAAACACTTCATATGAGGGGAGGTACGGCTGACTTTTTTTTTGCCTGTAAGGCGAGACGCTCTATTGTATATATTATATGAGCCAGAATCGGAGTCATATTTGACTCTTCTTGGCCTCAGAAACGGCTCATATAGATCTACTCCCAATAGTGGTTAAGATTAGTTAATTTTACACACATAATAAAGGCGATAGAAATTAATCGAATGAAAAGCAGCCTTGAGTTCCAGGAAACTAGAGGAGTCCGTAAGGTTCTCCGTTAGGACTCACCGCGCGGTGCGCTCACGCTCCTAGGGAAGTCCCCAAAGGAGCGTATCCGAAGGAGCGTATTATTCCGCCATGCATCGAGTAAAAACTTTTCGATATTATCACGAAACACACTAAATACTTTTTGTACAAGGTTGACAGTATCATAATACTCAAAATAGTTATATTTAGTTTTTAGATAAACAGCCTAATGATTTTGATCTAAGTTGTTAAACGTACCTTCTATTATTTTCAGGCGGTAAAACACTCCAATCCGGCTCGTAATATGGATACATCGTTGCACAGTTATTACACCTAATTAGGCAATTTTTTTTTCTTTAATTTATAATTTAAGTAATTTTTTTTTTTTTATATTTTTATATATCTATTTTCTCTAATTCACACTTCTCCACAGGTACACATCATTTTATTTATTCAGTTCACACCATTCACCAAAAAATATTCTTAGTACAAGAAGTCACGAATATAAAATTCAATATCGCACAAACCGTTACTGATAAGCAGTTAAAACAATGATGACACGATAGTCCAATTTCTTATCTCAAAGGTATATGGACGTTTTTTCTATGTACATATGCAGTGAGATATGCAATTTCTGATTAAAAGTATGAAAGGTATGTCAATGCTTCAGATTTTACACATTCAACGAACTGGAACTTTAATGATACATAGTTTAAAACCTTTCAATTTTAAAATATGGTCAATTATTTGAATCGACTCGGCTTAAACATTATATAACTATTAAACTAGTATCTTTTTTTTACCTAAGCTTAACTTAACTTTGTTATTATGTTAAAAACATTGGTAATTTAAAAGATATTACACAACTGTCAATTCCTACCGTATTCTATAGCGTCTAGTTTATACTGAATAATGACAGGTAAAACCTTATCAAATTTTACTACCGAGCACATGAGTAATGTATGTATTAAGGTGTTTATTTGAAAAACAACACAGAAATTTCTCTGTTCTAGTCGAAGGGGCATTACAGATACCGGTTAGTTTATTCGTTCGACTATAACTATACTACAATTATATACAGGTGTGGTGAATAAAAAAGTACCCATTTGGAGCACCATAAAAAAGCGTGTACGATAAAATTGAATAAAAAATACTCGACGCATAAAATACCGAGCTTAAAGGGTCAGTTACATAAAGCTTTATTTTGACTTTACCTCAAACTTTTACTTTGACAGAAAAGTCTAGTATACGTATTTAAACGAAGCATGGCGAATTGGAAACCTCAAAGTTGAAGCAAGGTTAAAATTTGGCAAACTCTCAAATTTTGCTTGCTTTGACAATCAGATGTTGATGACTTTGCTTTAATTAAATGAACAAAAGTTGGAGGAAATAATAAATTATTAATTTTTTCTCTATGAAATTAATAAATTAACCAAAACACTCTTAATGCAAAGAAATAAATAACGAAAACAAATGTATAAAAGAGAAGCGTCAAGGCGTTTATTGTAGCATACTTCTGAAGTTGGACGCAAAGTTTTGAGGTAGCAAATGTCAGGCGAGGTTAACAAAGCTTTATGTATTTGACCATTAATGCAGAAAAAAAGTAATTTTGAAATTCACTCACAAAGTACTTGCAGCGGTAAAAATTTTCTATTTCATTTGACACTGAAAAATAGAAAATATTTTTACACAATGAGTACAATTTTTTCGATTGGCACTTTTCCTAAAATTAGAAATTCGCTTAAGCTGCCATTACTGATACTTAGCATAGACTTGACTTGACATAATTTAAATATAGTCACAGCCCTGAAGCTGTGAAAGAAGCCATTCCTCTGTCAAAGAAGTCATTTCTTTTTTTTACTTGTTTTTAAATCCCTAATTTTTTATTTCGGATCCTGAGAGATTCCATTCGAGTTCAGTTTGGGTGTGAATTGGCCGTGTTTATAATCTGAAATCAAGTCATATTCAAAATCGTTAACGACCTACAACGTTGTAGGTAATAGAATGATTGGCACACCACCACTGTATCCACACACCTTCTAGTTCTATTTTGATATCAAACATTTTATTGTTTAACTCTTATCAGAAATGTTCGTATGTATTTAAGGTTAAAAAAAGCTTCAAAAAATTTGTTGATGGCGTGGAGTGCATAAGTTGGCACATTAGACGGGAACAAAAACTTTTTTTTGAAAATAATGGCAAAAAAATACTGTAAAATTTTCAGACGTTAAAGGGTCAAATACATAAAGCTTTGTTAACCCCGCCTGACATTTGCTTCCTCAAAACTTTGCGTCCAACTTCAGAGGTATGCTACAACGAACGCTTTGACGCTTTTCTTTTATACATTTGTTTTCGTTATTTATTTCTTTGTATTCAGAGTATTTTGGTTAATATATTAATTTAATAGAGAAAACATGAATTAATTATTATTTCCTCCAACTTTTTATTCATTAATTAAAGCGAAGTCATCAGCATCTGATTGTCAAAGCAAGCAAAATTTGAGAGTTTGCCAAATTTTAACCTTGCTTCAACTTTGAGGTCTCCAATTTGCCATGCTTGGTTTAAATACGTATACTGAAGTTTTCTGTCAAAGTCAAAGTTTGAGGTAAAGTCAAAATAAAGCTTTATGTAACTCACCCATAACGGTATCGCTTTTGGCACAATATTCTCTCTTTGGTTCATGGGCCGCGTGCTAATTGGTTGAAAATCGTAAATTTTGACAGATGGTAAATTCTGACAGTTATCGTGGCTAGGCTGTGTGTCAATTGATATTTGTTTTCGTGTAAAATGAGGTAAACATAATATATATATTAGGGTGGTTCAAATTAAAAAAAAATTTGTTTTTTTCGGTCTTACCCCCAGAAACAGTTATTGATGAGAAAAAAGCCTTGCAAAAAAATAAGCGCTCTTTAATCCTTAGGGGTGGCTTTTTTTCGCCCTTTCCCATACATACATTTTGAATGGGGAAAAATAACTTTTTTTTTCAAATTGAATTTTCTTTTAATGTCTGTAATTGTTTTAATAATTTGCCAGCCTTACTTTTTCATCAATATCTAACTTTTTAGGGGTGAGACCAAGTCGGCATTTTTTTTGAATCACCCTATATAGTAAATAATTTTATTTCATTTTATTAATAATTTTTTGCAGTTTTTAATTCATTTAATTTTTTTAGTTTATTTTTTTCTTGGTTTATTTTATTTAATTTCATTTTTTTATTGTTATTTTCTTTTTATCTTTTTTTTCTGTTTTATCTTTTATTTCATTTATTTTGTATTATTATTTTTTTATACTATTTAATTATATTTTTTTATAACTTTTTTTAAGTAAGAACACCCTAATGTACTTGAAAAATACAAAAGCTACCAAATGCAACATAAGTTACCCCAACAATTTATGAGGAGCTTAGTGAAGTATTATTTGGAGTATAAAACAATTATCAGGGCAATGACAGCTTTTGAAGTTCCAAATGAGTTAGAGTGGCCGGTGTTTAAAAATTTTTATATTTAGAATAAGTCCAAAACAGATTGTTTATAAGTAGTTAACTTGGTCGTTTAATATAATATTTATCGCTTATTATTACAAAATTTTATGTTTACTATTAAATATTTTACATGTATTCTTGGAAATGCTTTTATTTATAGTTAAAAAGAAACCTTTACAAAATTTTTAAAACGTTTAAATAACATATGTATGTATATTAGAGCGTATCACGGTGTATGGAGGAAAAAAATGTTGAAAATGTTCCCCCCCAGTTTGAACACTTACCTTATTAGGTTTTCAAAAAATTTTTTTTTTATTTTTTTGCCACCCTGTAAAAACAGCGAAATTTGTTTTTTTCTATAATTTCTATATTTCTCGTTCGATTTTCAAAAGTGATACATTTTTAGAAAGGTATTCACCAAGGCAAGATTTCATCCATAGAAACTTTTAGTACTTCATGCCATGTTCAGTTTTTATTCAATTTTTACTAAAACCAACACCCTGTATTTGAAAAAAAAAAGAAAAAATTCCGGAAAACTAATAAAAAAAGGCCTAAAAGTTTCTATTGATGAAATATTGCCTTGGTGAATACCTTTCTAAAAATGTATCACTTTTAAAAATCGAAATAGAAATATAGAAGTTATCGAAAAAAAAACAAATTTCGCCGTTTTTACAGGGTGACAAAAAAATTTAAAATTTTTTTTTTGAAAACCTCATAAGGTAAGTGTTCAAACTGGAGGGGAACATTTTCAACTTTTTTTGGTGATACGCTCTAATGTATATGTATCTTGGGGATTGGCATACACTTTTTTCCGTAGCCTCTGCTGAGAATCGCGTGAATTTGCGTTCTTCAAAAATATTTTAAGATAGGGTGTTTTCGAAACGGCAACCGAAATAGGATCATCTATTTCAAAATACTTTTTAAAAATGCTGAATCTCAGAAATTTTCTCAATAACGCTCTATTTCAAACTTGTTTCAAGAATGCCCAATCTCAGATTTTTTTTTTGCACAGTGCAATTCTAAATAAATATTCTCACGGATTTGGTTCCCTCTCCCAAAAATTAGCCACTAACTTAATAACTTAAACAAAATTTAAAATTCGCAATATCATGCCAATTGCCAAAATATATGATTTCCAATACTTGAAATTTTCCCGAGAGAAAGAAACTGAAGGAATATTTCCAAAGGAATACAAAACTCTGAGGGAGAAATATTTCGAGAGAATTTTTTTCAAATTCTGATTCGAAGACACTTTATTTCAGGTGCAAATGTATTGAACTTTCATCAAGATAGGATGTTTTTGATACTCATTGTAAAATCGGGCGTTATTGAACGAAATTTTGAAATATAGCGTTTTTCAAACAGATTTTGAAATAGGTTTATCTTTAACTCAGCCCTCGATATCATTTAAAAATAATACGTATTTTAGAAAAAAATAAAAATTGTATGCATTTAAAACTTACAAATAACCGCTTTTTGCTTTTTGATTGTTAAATAAAATTTATCAAAATTAAAGAAAAAAATGTCTCATCCATTATGCCTGCGATCAATCATTTTCCCGCGGCGGACGTACAATGGAATGCCGTTTGATTGCTTCAACTAACCATTTAATGCCCTCATCAACGCCTTCACTGCAAAAAGATGATTGGATTTAATAGAAAATATTAGCAAAGAAATTAATAAAAGAATAAGGTAGAGTTACTAGATTAGACTGTTGGGAATTTAAGACGTTGTAGAATTTCACCTATTTTTCAGCCATTTAATTCAGAAAGTTTGAGACCGAGGTGAAATTCCTTGGGTTGCGTCATTTATTGACGCTTAACTGCCTAGGCGATTTTGGCCGTTTCGTATCAAATCAGGCCAGTCATTCTTTTGTAGCGATAACTGATGCCAAATTGGAAACCCCAAGGGAGTTCAAGTCATCCTCCACTTGTTGTTTCCATCTCAGTCGAGGCCTCCCCCTTCCTCTGCTGCAGAATTCGGGTGTCGATAGAAAAATCTTCTGTGCTGGAGCTTCTTTTTTCATTCGCTTAACATGACCTAGCCAGCGGAGCCTTTGGGCTTTAATACGCTGTAGTATGTTGTTGTTGTTATTGTTAACAATGCATTGCCCTGTCTAGAGTGTATGATCATTCCGAAGATCTTCATCAAGCTCTTCTAAGGGGAGTCCAAGGAAACGTGCAGTTTCAACAGGGTTTGTCCAGAGGGACAGAGGGGTTAGAAGAGTAGGTTCAAATGAACAATTGAAGAGATATAGAGTATCATGGGGGGTCCTACCACATGCAGGGCATGTGTTTGAGATTGTGTCATTAAGTCTGGACAAGTAGGAGTTTAACCTTACACTATATCCAGACCTAAGCTGTGCCAGGGTAACTCTTGTCTCCCTTGGTAAGGTGCGTTCTTCTTCAGCAATATCCGGTGGAGGACTGTTCAGAACGGGGTTCACAGGTAGGGATCCGACAAAAGTATCTACCGACTCGGTGTGGATGTCGGTTAGAACCCGCTTATGATTCTGCAGATCAAACGGCAAGGTAATATGATGCCGGATCTCATCATAATGTTTACGGAGATGTTTCCTTATGTCTCTCGGGGGCGGATCTATGTCCAAAAGATGACGGTTTGGATGTGCTGGCTTGTGGCAGTTCAGAAGGAATTGCTTGCTCAGCATTTCCGCATGCTCTTTTACCTGAAGTATGGTCAGGTCTGCGTAAAGCTCGTATAGCTCATCGTTAAATTTCCTTCGATTCTCGCCGTTTACATGACGGGAAGGACCATAAATCTTCCGGAGAACTTTTCTCTCAAATACTCCAAGTGCCATCTCATCTTCTATTGACACTGTCCATGATTCCGAGCCGTACATCAGGACTGGTATGATGGGAGATTTATAGAGCGTAGCCTTTGTTTGCCGAGAGAGGACTTTACTTCTCAATTGCATAATTAGTCCAACGTAACACTTGGAAGAATTATCTTCTCCAGCATCAGGTTAAAGAAATCGGTCGAAAGGGAGTCGCCCGAGTAGAACCCCGCTGTTGTTAGTGGTGTTGTAACTTTGCTTTACCTAGTCAGAAGATCCACTTATAAAAAGTTATGTGACGGACCAGGCAGGGTAGCGCTAATATCAACAGTCCTATGCCGGATATGCTTCCGGTACTATTCACCTTCAAAAGCTGAAGCCGGGCTCAATGTTAATTTAGTCGTCCCTTACCATACCATATTCTAAGCTCCTAACCCGCAGAGTAATGCCTGTAGTGAGAGATAACTAAATCAACAACGACTCTGGGTATATTCCATGCCCAATAAAACGGCAAGTATTGCCACTCAAGCTACTGGGCCTGCTGTTGTTGTTGTTAACAGCAAAACACTCCCCGAAGGTTTTGGGGAGTGATGCCGAAGTTGACAGTCCTTGGCCGGATATGACTCCGGTACGCTGCAGTACTCCCTTGCGGTACTGCCCGACTGTCGTGGTAGCGATTTGGTATGACCAGTGGAACCTTCTATGTTATGTCATCCCTCCATCCGTGAGGAAGAAGAAGATGGGTAATGAGAGGTGAGAGGAATCATATCCGTAGATCAACCATCGAGTAGCACGTCATTACCTATGTGCATATTAGTCGCCTCTTCCGACCGGTATGCCTACCTCGGGCATATTCTAAACCCCTAACCCACTGGGCCTGCTAGAACCACTTGCTAAATATAATTATTAAGGACATTAAAGAAATACTATAATAAATACCCCGTTAGCGCCGATACCGGCATTGTTAGACAATCACGTCGTCCTATCAGTGCACCAGATTGTTGAAATACAGGCTTGATATCGCGTACACCCATTACATCCGGTAAATCTTGTTTATTCGCCAGAATAAGTAGTGGCACGCCGGAGAGTAGTTCGTTCTTAATCATTTTATCTGCAAAATATAACTTATTATCTATTAGACGAATAAATTAAAACAACAAACCTACCAAAAATTTCCTTCGACTCATCCATGCGCTCACGATCATTCGAGTCTATCACATAAATTACGCCATGCGATTCTTGATAATATTTATCCCAAAGCGATTGCAGCTCCTGTTGTCCACCTAAATCCCAAAAATTCAAACGCACTCCACCCACATCGATTGTGCCAATATTAAGGCCCACTGTTGTTGTAATCTTCGCGGGGTTCATGCCTTTGTAGTTTTTTGTGAATTTCGTTTTAGCCGCTTCTAGGTAAGTCTGCCGTTGGAAAGGAGAAATTAATGTTAATGATTTCTGGAAGATAAAGGCAGTGCAGCAACTCAACTGTTTTCCCAGCATTGTCCAGTCCCAATATCACCACACAGTACTCCTCCTTTTGTGTGAGATATTTGTAGAAGCCATGCAGCAGCGTGTACATGACAAATGTGAGTTGGAGGGGTAAATACGCCTTAATTTGCTGAATAAATTTAATTTTGCAATGAATTGCTTTTCCCTGCTCCAATTGTTGCAATAAAATAAATAAAACAAAAAATGACAACCAGACAAACAAAAACAGCTGATGAGGTGTGTTTAATGAGTTCAGTGGAGTTTCGTTTATCGCTTTACAGTGGGCTAAGTTTAAAAATTGTTGGTGATTTTTTTTCTTTGGAAAAAATGATTCACAACGAGAAGCTCCGTCGAAATCGCTAATAGACCCCAATACAAAATGAATTAAAATAAAATAAACTATTTCATATTTTTGCGCCTGTTGTTGTTGTAGCGAGGTTTAGCCCTGCCTAAATGTCAGACAGGGTCACCTCGAGTGTATTGCTCTTGGCCGGGTCGATATAAGAAAACGGCCCGGGTCGTTTCGGCACGATGGGTACAGCACAAGTACTGGTACCGTTCTCGTAGAACCGGCAATACAAGAAACTAGCCGTGTAGGCTATGCAGGTCATTTAGCGTTACCCAGGGTGCACCAACTGGGAGGCGACCTACTTTTACACCTGTGCCAATTGGTTCAAAATTGTAAATTCTTACAGTTATCGTGGAGCATATGAACGTCAGAATTTACCATAGCATATGTCAAAATTTTATTTCGTGTGGCACAGCAAAATGGAAAATATTTATACACCATAGGAAATTTGTTCACCTCATTTAACTCTGAGGAGGAAAGTTACAAAGGAAATAATAATAAATACACGGTGGAACGGTAAAAATAGACCCGCGTAAACCAGCCTTTAGAGATATTTTGATAATTGAATAGTTCTCAAGTTGATATCCAACATCATTATCCAACCTTTGATATCTTTAGATAACGTTAGTGTAATTAGATAATTCCATTGCAGTACAAGTTGAGAACTATCCCTTTCTCAACTTGAGAAACAGCTTTTTTCATATAAAAAAATGCCCTTTTTGTTGAAAACGCTATTGTTCTCAAGTGGTTTTCTTGTTGAGAGACAACGTTTGAGGTTTGAGAAGCCCCTTCGTTCTCAACTTGAGATCTAACGTAACTCAAGCCTAAATGTTTGTTGGCTACCAATTAACACAGAGCCTTTCTCTAAAATTCTTCAATATTTTTTGTCAACAAGCGCTTAATTCTTCCTGTCCAGGGACTGCAAATTGCGTTATACTGAAGATCTTAGGCCCAAGTTTCTGGAACAGCTAAAATCAAACCACTTAAATCTAATTAAAAAAAAAAAAACCTATTTAACAGTTAAATTATTCCACTTCTGAATTATGATGTCATACCCTTGTGTAGTAAAACAAACTGCAAATGCGCGTTTAGGAAAGCATTCCCTTTTTTATTTAGTTAATTTATTATTATGTAAATAAAAACAGTAGTTTTTTTGTATTCATTTTTGTTATTACGCTAACATAATTTCCAAAACATATATGTAACTTAATTAAGTAATTTAATATACATATATTCATCAATTCCAAAGTCTATATAATTTACAAAGTTAAAGCAACTCGAAAAAAATTAGTTCAGCAAAAAAAAATCATACTTTTAACATTAAATTTATTCAATATTCATTCCAGTTTTTTTTTAATTTAAAAGAATGCATTAAACAAAAAAAGTATGAATTTACATAAACTACATAGTAAATATGATTTGCAACACTTTTATCTAAAACTGTCTGCGAAATTTTGCTTTAATTTCATGTATGAAAAAAATAATATAATTATATACATTAATTATTAAAATCTATACAATTTTAATCGCTCTAAGTAATTGCAAAACACATCAAACAATTTGTGTATACATATAAATATCTGCATCCAATGAATATACTAAATACAATATACATAAATAGATTTCTGCTATGCTTCAAAAGTTATAAATTTATATATATATTTTTTTTTTAATTTTATGAACATTCATTGAATTACGATTATAATTATGATCATACAATGGAAGCGTAACTAAGGAGACCAACAAAATAATACAATAATGGAATGTGCAAAATTTTGAAAAAATTAACTAAAAATTTAAAACATAGAAAGTTAATTTTATGTATGTATGTAAGTACTTTACGTAACGAATTTAAGCTAATAAAATTCAAATTTTAATTAAAAAATTATATATTCAAATAACTTTGCTCATGAAAACTTAAGTTAATGCTTTCTTCTATTAATGCAATGACGTATGTGATTAAGTTTTACATAGCTCGTTTTGCTTCAAGCCGTTCTTATTCTGTTGCGTGTTCTAATATTCTCAGTTCCTTTTAAGGGCATTTCATGTCAGGGTTGATACTTTTTATTTGTGATTTCTTAGTTCAGGAATCGATCCTTGATTCAAATCAAAGATACTTACTGACAAGCAATGACGGCAAATCGTTCCAAAATAATTCAATAAATTCTATCTTTGGATTCGTGTTATGAACAGATCAAAATTAGGCAACCCTGTTTCATAAACACTAGGGTGATTCAAAAGTTTCTTTTTTTTTATTAAGTTACTAATTGATTAGCCTAGCATTTATAAGCGCTGTGACTTAACCCTTGAAGGTCGCTATTATTCTTACATTTTTTATGGAAAAATTAAAAAAATTTCAAAGTAAATTGTTTAAGCTTTTTTTTAAAAAAGTTTTAAAAATTATGAGAAAATTATTTATTTTTCCCTTACAAAAAGTAGTGCTTTTTTATCATCAATTACCAACTTTTGGGGGAGTAGGGCCTGAATGAAATTTTTAAGTCATCACTTATGTATGTATGTTCCATTCTTTATCAGCCCAGATAAGTTTTTTCGGTGACCTATTGGACGTCGTGATCTCACAATTTTGATTGTAGTTAATAGTTTTAATTTTATCAATCAACTAAACATGTTAAATAATGGTTTTTTCATTTTACTTAGTTTACAACAAACAAGATTTACATACACATTTGCCATATTTCTTTTACATTTCGCTATATGTATCATTATTTGATTTCTTATATAGTTTAATTAAACTTTTTTTTTTTTGCTAATTTCATAAATTTCGTTAAACTGTCGTTATTGTATGTATGTATGCATGTGGTTCGTTATGTGACAAATCGTCAAATTGTTGAAATCAATCC
>CAXKVI010000005.1:105314510-105333174 GCA_964058755.1 Campiglossa producta
AAAATGAATTAAAATAACAAAAAAATAAAATAAAATAAAGAAAATTAAAATTAAATAAAAACATAAAATAAAGTGAAATAAAATAAAATATTTAAATATATAAATAAAATATAATATTTAAATATATACAAAATAGATTAAAATATAAATAAAATAAAGTAAAAAAAAAAAAACAATATCTCCTCCTTAGCATCACATAAGCTGTATTTTATTCCACTTCTGAATTTATGTATAATTATAAAAATATATTTTCTTTTAATTTTTTAGCGATTCACGAAAAAATCTTCATAACATTTATGATCTGTTCGCTCTGCTACATGTTGGCCACTATCAAATTACATGGAATTCTATTCGATGATGAAAGCAAACTTTTGTCCACACAACGCGAATCTATAAAATTCAAAAAAATACTTTTCGTTACCTCAATCGTGAGCACCGTTGGTTTAATGGTGTTCTTTGCCAAACATCGTTGGTATTGTCATGATTTGGGTGAGTCGAGTTTAAATAAAAATATTTGATTTCAATTTTAAAATTAATATATTTTCACTTGTCCTTTATCCACAGCTTTCAGTTGGTTTGCCTTCTGCGAATATGTGATCGCCATTGCGAATATGCTTTTCCATTTTACAATTATTTGGGATTTTCCATCACAATTTATGTTGATCGTGCAGGCACCGCGCAGCAGAATTGAAGAATTATTTAAGCGACCAAATGTGAAATTGGATTAAAAGCTATAAGATGGAAGGTGTTTAGCTGTTAATTTGATTGTAGTATCTCTACTGTGTAGTTGTTGTGATTTAAATAGTAAGCGATAACAGTGAAATTGGTTGTTGTTGCGTATGAAAATCAATCGATTTTTAATTTGATTTCGATGTAACTGAGGTTGGCGTATATGCGGAATGCGCTTCCATTTCTAGCTAAGGAAAAGTTTAAAAAATGTATTTCTTGAACACTTGTTCAAGTTTTAAATTTTTTAAAATTTTCTATATCTTATAAACTAATTTGTATTTTTACATTAGTTGATATTAATCGTTTTTTTTTTTTTTTTTTTTAGATTACAGTTAGTGTGAAGGTTTAAGTCTCCTATAAAGTAGTTTAACCCATAGAAATAATACAAATTTTTGTTGAATATTATTATGTATAAGTCTTTTAACTAGAGATGTGCGATAAATCGATAACCGAGTTTTTAATTAATATTTTCGAAATAAATAAAATAAGTTAAAATAAAAAACCAAACTAAAATAAAACTAAAACAAATTAGTTAAAGCAAACTAAAATAAAATAAAGTAAAATAAAATGAGATTAAATAGCATAAAGTAAAATAAAAATATAAAATAAAATATAACAAGTAAGGAAAGCTGTCTACGGCTGATCCGAAGGCTATCAACCTTTCATGAATAAGCGTCACTATTTTCACTGTTCGATACCCAGTACAGCCTGTGTGAATTTAACTTTAGTTCGTACCGAAATTATCGGTACTATCGATTATATGGGGGTGATGTGTTATATTGGTCCAATCTCATTGATATTTTTAACATCGACATTCCACATTCTAAAAGAGCAATTGTTACGAAATTTCACTTTCCTACCTATATAATTACAGCAGTTATCTACCAAAATCCGTTTATCGAAACAATCGATTGTATGGTGGCTATGTGAAATATTCATCGCATCTCAATGATTTTCAACATCGATATTGCACATATAAAAATGGCAATACTTACAAAATTTCACGTTCCTACCTGTTTAATGACAGGAGTTATAGCCCAAAATCCGTTTATCGGAACAATCGATTGTATGGTGGCTATGTGAAATATTCATCGCATCTCAATGATTTTCAACAGCGATATTGCACATATAAAAATAGCAATACTTACCTAATTTTACCTTCCTACCTGTTAAATGACAGGAGTTATAGCCCAAAATACGTTTATCGGAACAATCGATTGTATGGTGGCTATGTGAAATATTTATCGCATCTCAATGATTTTCAACATCGATATTGCACATATAAAAATAGCAATATTTACAAAATTTCACGTTCCTACCTGCTTAATTACAGCAGTTACCAAAATCCGTTTATCGGAACAATCGATTGTATGGGGGCTATATGTAATATCGGTGCGATCTTGCTGGTTCCGACAAATGATTCCTATATTAGAAAATGGTGGCCGCATACCAAATTTCAGCCAAATATCTCAAAAACTGAGGGACTAGTTTGCGTTCAAACAGACAGACGGGCAGACGGACATGGCTAAATCAACTCATTTCGGTATACTTATTGATGGGCCCATCTCTTCTTCTTCTCATACTTACAAACATCAGACCAAAGTTATAATAATGAAAGGTATAAAAAAGAAAAAAAAAAAAATAATAATAAAAAAATAAAAAAAACATAATAAATTAAAAAAAAAAAAATAATAAAAAAAAATAGTAAAAAAATCTCACAAATGTATAAACTTGTTCAGACTCCTAAAATAGCACATACAAAATTGAAGAGATTGGAAACGATTTTCCAACTTTTTTAAATTTGATTTGTAATTTTTGAAAAATTTTAAATATAATTTTTTAATAAAAAATATTTTTTTTTAAACTAATTTTTAACTACTAATCTAAACGTTTCTACCCGCTGTAAAACAGCTATATAAATATATTTTCAATTTTTACTAAACAATATTTTTGAAGTACAACTTTTTAGCAACTCAATTTCTTAACTCGATATTTAGCAAAACATGATAACTCGATAACCAAAATAATAAAAAATAAAAAAAATTAAAAAATTAAAAATTACTTGATGAATAATTTAAAAATTACTCAGAGCCGTTTTCTCATCTAGCCGTCGTGCTTAAAGTTCACTATAAATTTACTGACCGCTTCTTCCTCTTCTCAAAGTAAAGGGCAGATAAAGCAGACGATAAATTTATAGTGCACTCTTAAAATAAAAAAAAACAGATGAAAAAATGGCTCTCAAACTATGAACGTTAAATGCACACAGAAAAATTTTCAAAAAAATCAACACTTTTTTAACATTTTTTCAGGTTATTATTTTTCAACACTATCGATCATGTTATTTTAACATAAAGCTAATGTTAAATAACCTCACTTCGTGTTAAATTAACACGACTTCCTGTTAAATTAACATGACTTCCTGTTAAATTAACAAGAATTCCTGTTAAATTAACATGAACTCCTTTTAAATTAACATTAATTCCAGTTAAAATAATACTAGCTGCCTCATTATCTCATGCAAATTTAACAGGATTTTTCTTGTTAATTTAACATGGTTCATGTTGACAAAAATTATTCTGTGTGTAAGCCAAAAATACACTTACTTAAAAGTTAAACAGTTATGACCGGTCGTTAGTAATTAAACGGTAGAATTTCCATAAAAATTAAGGGAATTCAAATCAAGCAAAACAGGCGAAAATATTAACAATAAATACAGTCGTGTGTAACAAAAAAAAAATATTTACATTAATCAACATATCGTACAAGTTCTTTAAACGAAATAATAGATTATAGATTATAGATGATGTATGTATGTATGTATGTACGTAGCGCGAGATATTACTATACTGGGGCCTTTGTTACTCTTAAACTATCTTTTTCATTGAACCTAACCTAACTTTTTTTTTGGCTAACTTAACCTCACTTTAAACAAAAAAAAAATGTTTATGGACTTTTATGGAAGCTAAATTAAGCAACGATATTTCTTTAAATAAAGAGAAAACTGTAAAGCTGTTCTAAGTATGAAAAAATAAAAAAGTTAATTAAATAAATAAAGTTAGTCAAAAAATACGAGTCGTAAACCATGCAAGAAATTATTTAATCCAAATTTCAAATAAGTTCAAACTTAAAAATTCTGAACTAAAATCAAGTACTGAAAGCGAAAACTAAAAAAAAGTAAAAACAAAAAATAACAATTAATATGAAATATTTGCACAATGTTGAAAGTTCAGTTCAAGAGTTCAAAAAAAAAAAATTTAAAATGTTTTGTAAAAATTTGAAATTTTTTACTTTATTGTGAAATAAAACTTGCGAAATGTAAAACTTTAGTTAAAAACCGTTTAAGACCGCTAAATAAGTATCATTTTTAATAATCTATCTGAAAAGAATAAATTTTTCTTGAAATTTTTTTGAGTGTACATGGGTCATTCCATGCCAAATCGACACATTTTTTACCGTCCCCCTTCGATTTCGCTAAAAATTTGCTATCTTTTTCTACCCCCCGAAAAACATTTTTCAGAATTTTTTCAAATTTTTTTCCCCAAATCAAAAAAAAGTTATGAACTTTAAAAAAAGTTTTTTTTTTAAAATGCTGTAACTTTTTCAAAAATCGCCCGATCATTTTTTTTTAATTTTTGTTTTTAAATGTAGTTTTCGGAAAAAAAAAATTTAAAAAATTTTAAAAGCCCATTGTTTTTCGAAAAAAAGTCCGACCCTTTTTTATTTTTTTTTTTTAAACTCAAACTAATTCTGCAATAAGCCCCACTAATAACAAGATGTGCCGACAAAAAAAAAATTTCGTTACAAAATTATATAAAATGAGTCAAAGTTGAAAAAAAATTTTTTTAATAAAAAAAAAACAAAAAAAATAGAAGCGATTGTCGGCACATCTTGTTATTAGCGGGGCTTACTGCAGAATTAGTTGGAGTTTAAAAAAAATAAAAATAAAAATACAAAAAAGGGTCGGACTTTATTTTCGAAAACAAAAAAATTTATAAATCTGTCCTTTTAAAATTTTTTTTTCGAAAACTACATTTAAAAACAAAAATTAAAAAAAAAAATGATCCCAATGATTTTTGAAAAAGTTACATCATTAAAAAAAAAGTTTTGAACTTTTAATAGCTTTTTTTGATTTGGCAAAAAATTTTGAAAAAATTCTGAAAAATGTCTTTCGGGGGGTAGAAAAAGATAGGAAATTTCTAGCGAAATCGATGGGGATCAGGTAAAAAATTTGCCGATTTGGCATGGAATGGCCCATATATATATGTATTTAGTAACTACATTTTACTTTGTTAGATGTATGCCTTGTAAAGTAAAAATACAAAAAAAAAAAAACGATGAACAGAAGATCTCTTTCCAGTGATTCACAATTGTGATTAAAGCGGTAATTGATACTCATTAAAATAACTTATTTCCTAAAGTCCAAATTTGTTTATATACATACATATATGCAGTGATTAGTGTTGTGTTTTTGTTTCATATACAACAAAAAAATTAAAAACTATATTATTAGAGCAAATATTTTCTTCTCCCCTTTAAAAAAAATTGTAATGTAACCAATACTATTTATTTCGATTTAATTAAATAAAATATTATATAAAAAAACGATAAAAATATAAAATTTAAATGTATGCCCCTTTATTAGTCCATCAACTGGATTGGACCGAAGAAAGTAGTCACATTGACGAGTCACGTGTTTTTCGCACTTGAATTCGTTACCAAAAAAAAAAGTTACGTATACGTCATGTCACATTTATTAAAATTTAAAGTGACTTTTCGTCATTAAATCAAGGGGGGGCAAATATGGGCAAACATTTTTTTCTGAAATCGATAGATAATATTCTTAACTTTAATTTTTTTATAGTTAGAAGGCGTAGCACGCTGTAGAACATACAATTTTTGTCTATCCAAACAAGAAAAGGTAGCCTTTATGAAGTATAATTTTTGCTGGCTTATATTTGTTTTGATATTTGGTCGATACCACTGAATTTTCCTTTATTTAGACAAGGAAGCGGTATATTTTCGTACAAAATCACAATAAGGACCACAGCTTCTGCCTTCTTAACAAAGAAGATTTTATGAACGAGCTCTTCGCAGACATCGACATAGTCCGCCTGGAAGGTATTCTTGTCGGAACCCATCTATGGAAACAGAGGTAGAGAGAGGCCCGTACGGTTACAACAACAACAAGAGGTCCGTACTTCATTGGGCATACCTAGTGAAGAGCAGGAGTATTCGAAGGAAAAGTTCTTCGAATTATTTATGGATCTTTACGCGATCCCGTCAATGTTTAGCAAATAAGATTTTATGATGAGTTCAATGAGCTCTTGCAGACGTCGATATAGTCTGGCCTGGAAGGTATTCTTGTCGGAACCCATCTATGGAAGCAGAGGAAGAGAGAGGCCCGTACAACAACAAAAAGAGGTCCGTACTTCATTGAGCATACCTAGTGAAGAGCAGGAGTATTCGAAGGAAACGTTTTTCGAACTATTTGTGGGCCTTTACGCGATGCCGACAGTGTTTACCAAAGACGGTTTTATGATGAGTTTAACGAGCTCTTCACAGACATCAACATAGTTCGGCCTGGAAGGTATTCTTGTCGGAACCCATCTATGGAAACAGAGGAAGAGAGGCCTGTATGGTTACAACACCAACAACAACAGCAGGCCCGTACACCTTCGGGCATACCTAGTTAAGAGCGATCTGGGCTTCCTTGACATCAACTGGCGAAGGATAGAGTCTGACATGATTGACTGAGGGATAAGGCCGAATAATCTTCGCTTGCGTCATTTATTGACGTTAACCGCTTGTCCGTTTCGTATCAAAGCACACCAGTCATTCCTTTTTTAGCGATAACTGATGCCAATTGGAAATCACAAGGGAGTTCCAGGTATCCTCCACTTGTTGTTTCCATCTCAGTCGAGGCCTTCCCCTTCCTATTTGTTTAATGACAGCAGATACTTCGTCTTGTCCTCGTTGACCGCAAGATCAACTTTTTTCGCTTCCTAACCTCAAAACGGGTTGTGCGAGGGGTTTGGGACCAGCCACGTAAAAACCAATTCCAATGAAGAGAAAGAGGGGAAAAAGGCCATCTCATCAATATATCACATCGAAACAGACCGCACTTGAAGAAATTCTGAAGCATCCTGTACAAGAAGTTGGTCCGACGACCTGACGAAGTTGCTTGTACGCTTGAAAAATGACAACTTTTTGATTAATCGGATTTGGCTTTGGATTCTAGTTCTGAGAAAGTTTCTTACTAGTCGGCTGCACTGTAGGGTATTGATGTGCCTACACAATAATACATACATCCGTCTCACATGCGACCCATCTTCACATTCACATCATTTTTTTTTTGCCATCAAGCTGATAAGTCGGTCCCCTTTTCCTTGTTTTTTTTTTTTTTTTTTTTTTTTATTAATCTTTTTTAGCTCATTTGTTCTTCCTCTTCTTACCATCTTGGCTTCCAATTAAATTATTCGAATCATCTGTGGAACTCCAGCGATCCATTCGCATCATCTGTTTTGTATGTTTGTATTTGGGTATTATTTTTTTTTCCAATCTTTCAAAGTTCGTATCGCAAACTATTTAGTGAGACCGTTCTTTGCCGTCGTCGCAGCTCAGCAGCTCGCTATTGAAGCTGCCGCGCGTCTGTCGGTGACGTTTATGTGCGCGTCCACATGGTTTTGCGACGCGATAACTTTGTTGAGGCTCCAAAATGCCGACAATATAAGCGATAGGCTATATGCGTCTTTGTTGTTGTTGGTGTTCCCGCGATTGGTTGACCTCTTCGTTTGAGGCAGTGACTTCATTGTTTGGCTTTTTGTTTTTATTTTTTTCTTTGATCTACAAATTATTTCTTGTTGTTCTTGTTTTTGTTTGGTATTCGCAAAAATAGTTCCCCCTTTTCTTGATTTCTTTTCGAAATTCCAAAGCTCTCTTTTATTCATGTTTCATTTATTCGAGTATTCGCAAATTGGAAGATCTGTTGTTGGGGTTTGGTTTGATCATCGGATTGTAGTTGTTGCTGAACTGGTGGAGGAATGGCGCGAAGCATGAGAAAGGAAACTTTCAAACGAATAAAATAAAATATCTGGAATTTTTTCTTTAAGATTCATCTGAACGTGAAATACTTGGTTGTATAGGTGGGTTAGTACCTGGGTGACCGATCTTGCCCGGTGCTATCAATTTAGCGCTAACCTTACTTACCCAAAATGGCCCAAAAATAATCCCAAAATAATCCTAAAATTATCCCAAAAAGACCCTCAAATGTTCTCAAAATGATACGAAATTGAACGCAAAACGACCCAAAAATGACCCTAAAATGATCCCAAAATGATCCAAAAATGATTCCCAAATGATCCCAAAAACACCCTTAAATGTACCCTAAAATTATCCTAAAATTATCCAAAAATGTTCCCAAAATAATCCTAAAATAAGCCCAAAATGACCACAGAAAGACCCTCAAATGTTACCAAAATGACCCAAAAATTATACCAAATTGATCTAAAAATTATCCAAAATATACTCCGAATTGACTCAAAATTATCCAAATTAATCCAAAATTGAACCCAAAATGATCTCAAAATAGCCTCAAAACTATTCAAAAGTGACCCCTAAATGATCTCAAAATGATCACAATATGTTCCGAAAAATATACAATACAAATACAATACGGTAAAATGGTAACCCTGAGCGTCTACCCTACTTGAAAATATTTTAGTTGGTATGTTGGCGAAAATACCTTTTATTTGATACCCATATTGGCTTAACTAACTCCATATTTAAAAAAAAATGAGATAGATGGCAACCCTGTACACCCCCTAAGTGGCAACCCCCAAGTGGATAGTCTTAAAATCAATCATATTATCCATATGCCAAATTTCATCCAAATTGGTCAAGCGGTTCCCGAAATAGTTCGGATATACAAATATACTGCGGTAAGGTGGCAACCCTAGGCGGCTACCCTACTTGAAAATATTTTAGTTGGTATGTTGGCGAAAATACCTTTTAGTTGATACCCATATTGGCTTAACTAACTCCATAATAAAAAAAAAATGAGATAGGTGGCAACCCTGTACACCCCCTAAGTGGCAACCCCCAAGTGGATAGTCTTAAAATCAATCATATTATCCATATGCCAAATTTCATCCAAATTGGTCAAGCGGTTCCCGAAATAGTTCGGATATACAAATATACTGCGGTAAGGTGGCGACCCTAGGTGGCAACACTACTTGAAAATATTCTAGTTGGCATCTCGCTGAAAATAACTTTCATTTGATACCCATATTTTCATATGTTGGTCTATAATTTAAAAAAAATTAGATGTAACCAGCCCCAAGTTGTAACCCCCAAGTGGATAGTCTAAGAATCATACCCCCTCGTTGGACATCTCTTGAAAGACCTATCCTGCTGCCAAAAGGAGAAGAGGAGGGAAAAGGTTTAGGTAGGCGATCGTTAAGAACTTGTCTTGAAGTACGGCTCGGAATCGTATACAGTGTGGATAGAAACCGACATGACCTACGGAATAATCGAGAGACAAGTTCTCTGGAACATTTATAGCCCTTAACGTCGAGGTGTACAAACTAGAACCAGATGTAAACTCATTGCACAGGATTAAAGACCAGAGGTATCGCGGTTTTCCCCAAGCAGCTGGCCAAGGTAGAGAAGATATCTATATATATTTTGGAATCCGACACCAGTTGATTAATAACCGCTCCACCGAAGACTATAGGGTTCCAGAGAGCCCGAAAGTACCAAGGCTAACATCAAAAATGTTTCGAAGTCTCGCAGAGAAAGGATATTGTATACAGAGCCAAGTTAAGTTTAAGAACAACCCGTGAAGTAAGTGATCGTTATTGTAATGCGAAGATACAAGTCGGCTAAAACGAGTCGCTAATGCGAAGAGGTGCTGGCTAATATAAGTAATGCACAAAAGTTCTAACAGGAAATCGCCCGGATGATGGAAAACATAGGACTGCCCCTATCCGCAAAACTCCACAAAATATTAAATTCTTAAGAAAAAGATTGTTAAAAAGTACTAAAAAGTTGCCGGTGCTTTTCCAAAATTATTTTGCTAATACTTTTTTACAATACTTTTTCGATACTACTTTACTACTTTATTTAAAGCTTTTTTTCTCAACCTTCGTTTTACGTTTTACTCCTGTTAGTAATACCATTTTTAAGCCGGCTTGACATTTTTTTCTTTGCTGTAAAACAAACATTCTTTTAGAGCTTTTTTGTAGTTTTACTACTTTTTAATAACTTTTTTTTCCCACTGTACTATCTTTTTTTTCAATGCGGCTCTATTAAATACTTTTCCTGGTAAAATTTTATGGATTTGTAATCAATTGCTGTACTCTTTCAGATTTATAACATTTTTGGTATAAACTATTCTACTACTTTTTTTTACTACTTTTTGCTACTTTCTAAAGAAGTCTCTTGCTACTTGTTTGCGGCTTTTACTGGAACTTTTTTTTATTATATCTTCCTTTTTTAATAATTTATTTTACTTTTATGGTACTTTTTTATAACATTTTAGACTATTGTAATCTACCTTTTTGGTAATTACTTACTACTATTTCTCATGCTTCTACAAATCATATCTCAAATATCGTACTATTTTGCAACTTTTTTAATACTTTTTTACAATACTTTTTCGTTACTACTTTACTACTTTATTTGATACCCTTATTCCCAGCTTCTGTTTTACGTTTTACTACCTTTTTGTAATACCATTTCGATACTACTTTATTAGAAACTTTTTCCATTTTTTAAGCCGGTTTGACATTTTTTTCCTTTGCCAGAAAACAACCATTCTTTTACAGCTTGTTGTAGTTTGACTACTTTTTAGTACCTTTTCAAAATTTTTTTTGTTGAGTTTCACTTTTTAAATACTTTTCCTGGTAAAATTTTAAGATTTGTAAATACTTTCCGTACTTTTTCTGCTTTTTAAAATTTTTTGGTATAAATTATTCTACTACTTTTTCTACTACTTTTTGCTACTTTTGCTGGCAGAACTTTGATTGTACCTTATACATATAAGAAAAAACAAAAAAAAAATAAAATAAAGTAGCCTACTCCCATTGAACTGGTTCGAGTCTCTGCTAACTGCTCGTCCCAGAATAGGATCCGTGCAGGGAAGTGATGAATATCGTTTTCAATGCGCCGCACTGCATGTGTTAATGTTTCCAGTTGCCATACAAGGCGACGAGGATGGCGGCAAAAACAAACCGACTGGTATCACATGTGAGATGTGAGAGCTCAGGCGGGTACTAATGGCACAGCAATTCCATTCATTGGCGTCGTCGAAGTGGAGCTGCAACTGTTGCCAATGTGCGATTGCGTTTTGTGCTGCTTACGACTGCCGACAAGCCGGATTGTGTGTGCCTCTTGTTGCTGCATCAACCGCATCGTTGGGATTCTTTTGCGCCATTCCACAGATGCCACAACAGCAAACCGGCAAAGTAAGAGCTAAGAGCTAGCGAGCAGCACATTTTTGTAGTCGTTCAATTCGCTTGAAAAAAAAAACCAAAAAAAAAAATGTTGCAAGAAAGAGAAGTTGCAACAATATGCACATACACTTGCACGCAGCACACTTGAAAGGTGCACATGTGCGTGCATGTGTGCTACCACATTTGTGCACGACAACGTGAAATACCAAACGCTGAGTGCAACAAGCAGTTATTTGCTGGCTATGACAGAAGAGAGGGTGGTGGAGGCAGCGGTTGGTATCTGAGAAATTCTTTTTGCTGCGCGCGAAAAGCTTGTTTGATGCAGTGCGCAGCGGTGCGGTGTGAAGCGGTTGCGAGCGAAGAATGTGATGACGGATAAAACAGAAGCCCAATGGCTGGAGGTGCAGAAAAACAAGTGCAAATGCGAAAACAAGCGAAGTAATTAAAGAAACGCTACTGAAAGGGGTGGAGTTTATTTGAACAAACAGCGTCTGTTTAACACGTAGCGAATGTTGGGACAATAATCAGGGTTGCCGCTTATTCAAAATAATATGAAGTAAAATAAAATAAAGTAAAACAAAAATAAACTAAAATAAAATATTAAAATAAAATAAAATGAAATAAAAAAATAAAAAGTAAAATTATAAAAAAAAAAAATTAAAATAAATAAAAATACAATAAAAAAATTAAAAAAAAACCAAAACATTAAAAAAAATAAAAGAAAATTAAAAAAAATTAATTGTAACAAAATAAGATAAAAAATTAAATTAAATATTATAAGAAAACAAAAATAAAAATATATAAAAAATTAAAAAAAAAATAAAAAAGAAAGAAAAAAATAAAAAATAAAATAAAATATAATAAAACAAAAAAAAAATATAATAAAACAAAAAAAAAATAATAATAAAATAAAATATAAATAAAAAATAAAATAAAATAAAATAAAATAAAATAAAACAAAATAAAATAAAATAAAATAAAATAAAATAAAATAAAATAAAATAAAATAAAATAAAATAAAATAAAATAAAATAAAATAAAATAAAATAAAATAAAATAAAATAAAATAAAATAAAATAAAATAAAATAAAATAAAATAAAATAAAATAAAATAAAAAAATTAAAATAAATAAACCAAAATAAAAAAAAAAAAAAAAATGAAAAAACAAAAAAAAAAAAAAAAATAATAAAATAAAATAAACTAAAGTAAAAAAAATTAAGAAAAATAATAAAACAAAAAAAAAAATAAAATAAAAAAATAATAAAAAAAACTAAAAAAAAAAAAATAAAATAGATGGGTTTGAATTCCAACCACTTCACAGGCGAATTCCACATCAAGTAAGGTGGCAACCCTGCAAAGTAGGCGGCTAAAAAGGCCTCTCAACGAACTTACTTTTTTTTGCTGCATGGCACTGCCTACCCTTTCACACTCTTCCTCTCTCACAACTATCGAAATTTTTGGTTTCGTTGGTCAGTAGTGTAGTATTAAAAAAGAAAAAAAACTTACACGCGAAATGTCAGGTGTTGTATGCGTCTTTGCTTCGTTGCAAATTCGTTGCTCCGAAGCAATTCGCCGTAAAGCATTGAACAGCTGAACTTTGTCAATACAATCAAAGCCATGACAGTTGTTAGTGTATTTGTGTTTGTTGCTTCTGTGTTTCTGTTCGAGTTTCGTACTTCGTAAATTCCTTGCCTCGTTACGGAATTTTGTTTGTGTTTTGCGGTCAAAAGAATTTTTTCGTTTTTCCATATGACTTGGCCATTGAAGCGCTTCAAGTCACACACGCACACAACTACTTTAATTGGCAATGAAAATTCCAAGTGCGCTTTTGTTTTTCCTTTGCAACTGAAATCGCGCAAAGAAAAAAAATGGCTGGCGTTTTTAGCGTCCGTTCGTGATTGCGCGCTTTGTGCTTGCAGTGCGAGTTAAAGCAAGGAAATAGCACAAAAAAAAAAAACTAAAAATAATTGTATACATTTAACAAGCAAATAAATAAATTACAAAATATTCAGAATAAAAACAACAAGAAAAGTTAATCGACACCAGTGAGAACCGTCACTTGCAATGTCCGTTCATTCGTTCTATCTTTTATTCGTTTTTTAAGTGCTGGGGCGGCGCGTTTTATTAAATTGCATTGAGCACACACTACAATATGATGTTGTTGTAATGAATAAAAAAAAAAGAGCTCAAAAAGGCAGTGGTGATGGCGCGAACTCGTTGGTTGCACCCGGAAGTGTAACAACCAACATGGCTCACAAATCACTAGACCTTTCTAACGAAAACAGAACTAGTCCGAATGGGAAGAGAGATTTGCACAAACTAAAAATGCAGAGCTTATTTTATTTAAATTTATTGAGTTTTCTTTTGTTTGATTTTATTTTATTTTTTTCTTATTTTATAATAGTTTTATTCATTTCAATGTAATATTGCTTTATATTATTTTTTTTTGTTTTTTTTATTTATTTACTTCATTAAATTTTTATTTTTTTTATTTTAATTTAATTTAATTTTATTTTTTTACTTATTTTATTTTATTTTATTTTTTTACTTATTTTATTTTTTTTTATTTTATTTTATTTTTTTATTTTATTTTATTTTATTTTATTTTATTTTATTTTATTTTATTTTATTTTATTTTATTTTATTTTATTTTATTTTATTTTATTTTATTTTATTTTATTTTATTTTATTTTATTTTATTTTATTTTATTTTATTTTATTTTATTTTATTTTATTTTATTTTATTTTATTTTATTTTATTTTATTTTATTTTATTTTATTTTATTTTATTTTATTTTATTTTATTTTATTTTATTTTATTTTATTTTATTTTATTTTATTTTATTTTATTTTATTTTATTTTATTTTATTTTATTTTATTTTATTTTATTTTATTTTATTTTATTTTATTTTATTTTATTTTATTTTATTTTACTTTATTTTATTTTTTTTTTATTTTATTTTATTTTATTTATTTATTTGTTTCATTAAATTTTAATTTTTTTATTTTAATTTTATTTTATTTTATTTTTTTACTTATTTTACTTTATTTTTTAATTTTTTTTTTATTTTATTTTACTTTATTTTATTTTATTTTTACTTATTTTATTTTATTTTATTTTGTTTTTACTTGTTTTATTTGTTTTATTTTATTTTATTTTACTTTATTTTATTTTGTTTCATTTTGTTTTACTTTATTTTATTTTATTTTTATTTTTATTTTATTTTATTTTATTTTTATTTCTTTTTATTTTATTTATTTTATTTTATTTTATTTAATTTTATTTTGTTTTATTTGTTTTTTTTTTATTTTATTTTTATTTTAATTTTTATTTTTATTTTATTTTATTTTATTTTATTTTATTTTTATTTATTTTATTTTATTTTATTTTATTTTTTTGTTTTTATTTTATTTTATTTAATTTAATTTTATTTTGTTTTATTTGTTTTTTTTTTTTTATTTTGTTTTATTTTATTTTGTTTTATTTGTTTTATTTCACGGCGGTCGCCGTGGTGTAGCGGTTATGTGTTCGGCCTTCTACACCAAGTCGTGGCGGTTCGATGCCCGACAAAAGTAACATCAAAAATTATTTATTTTATTTTATTTATTTTGTTTTTATTTGTTTTTATTTTATTTTATTTTATTTTATTTTATTTTATTTTATTTTATTTTATTTTATTTTATTTTATTTTATTTTATTTTATTTTATTTTATTTTATTTTATTTTATTTTATTTTATTTTATTTTATTTTATTATATTTTATTTTATTTTATTTTATTTTATTTTATTTTATTTTATTTTATTTTATTTTATTTTATTTTATTTTATTTTATTTTATTTTATTTTATTTTATTTTATTTTATTTTGATTTGTTTTATTTGTTTTTATTTTATTTCGTTTTATTTTATTTTGTTTTATTTTATTTTATTTAATTTTATTTATTTTTTTTTTTTGTTTTATTTTATTTTTTTTATTTCGTAATTTTTTATTTTGTTTTATTTTTACTCTATTTTATTTTATTTTTATTTTTTTTAAATTTTATTTTATTTTTTTTTTTAATTTAATTTAATTTTATTTTATTTTATTTTATTTTATTTTATTTTATTTTATTTTATTTTATTTTATTTCATTTTATTTTATTTTATTTTATTTTATTTTATTTTATTTTATTTTATTTTATTTTATTTTATTTTATTTTATTTTATTTTATTTTATTTTATTTTATTTCGCATACCGGATTCAATCTAGACTAATCGCATTTGCTGCATGGTGTCATATCTAACACCAGTAGTTTTAGCGTCGTTGCAACAGCGTAAACAAAGACCACGCCATCATTGTTGTATCACTGCTTACCGCGTTTTTTTAGTATTTCTTAAGTTTTTTTTTTAGTGTTGCATCAATGTCTGCCTGAAAAATGCATTCGAATTGTTTGATTTTCTCACATGTGAACTCTATTTACTAGAAAACAAAGTAAAAAGCATTTGATGCGATTTTAACTATCTGTGTATGTGTGTCTGTGCAGTGCTGTAAGCAGCGTTGCAACAGTTGTTGAATTCGCCGTAATTTTATGCTTTGTTTTGACTTGCTTTTCGTGTCATGCTAAAGTTTGTTGAAATGACAATATACTCACACAATGACTGTTGCTGATGTAAACAAACAGATAAATATTATTTGACACACATACATACATCCAATTACAGCTACATTCGCTGTTGATATTAGTTGGCACTGTGGGCGTAATTGGAAAAGAGTGAGATTTTTAAGGTAAGTCAGTAATTTTTTAGTATATTTTGCATTTATTGAAATATCTAAACTGCATTTTAATCATAATTACAAAGAAGGTTAATATAAAAAGTAAATTACACTGATATCACTCTTTGGGCTTAATAACAAGAAGGACGTCTGGTACGACTAGGCGTATGAGTGATTTTTTCACACCCCTGCAAATTTTCAATTTTTTTTATTTTCCATAACTTTATTTTATTTTTTTTTTATTTTTTTTTATTTTATATTGTTTTATTTTATTTTATTTTAATTTATTTTATTTTATTTTATTTTATTTTATTTTATTTTATTTTATTTTATTTTATTTTATTTTATTATATTTTATTTTATTTTATTTTGTTTTATTTTTTTATTTTATTTTATTTTATTTTATTTTATTTTATTTTTTTATTTTATTTTATTTTATTTTATTTTATTTTATTTTATTTTATTTTATTTTATTTTATTTTATTTTATTTTATTTTATTTTATTTTATTTTATTTTATTTTATTTTATTTATTTTATTTTATTTTATTTTATTTTATTTTATTTTATTTTATTTTATTTATTTTATTTTATTTTATTTTATTTTATTTTATTTTATTTTATTTTACTTTATTTTATTTTATTTTATTTTATTTTATTTTTTTTTATTTCACTGGTTTTTTTTTTTTTTAATTTTATTTCTTTTTTATATTTTTTTTACTGTTTTAAAATTTAATTTATTTCATTATATTTATTTTGTTTTATTTTATTGCATTTAATTTTACTTGTGAGGCAGACATTCTTTCTACGGTGTTTACGCCTTTCAACCCACTGTCTCAACTGCATTATTAATTTCTATATCAACTTTCGTCAATAGAAGTCGCTTCTAGTATTTCTTCATGCAAACATAAATATGTTACAAACAAACAAAATTTATCACAAACAAATATGACTACCAGCCCCTTTTACTTATGCCAATAAAAAAACTAACAGTCAACAATTCGCCGCAGTTGCGCACTTCACCTCACAAGTTAGCTGAATAGCTTTATTACTACTGTCATCTCGCTCGCACTTTACACACTCAGAGATACTTTTTGCATCAACCATGGCTCAACACACACACACACCATTAAATATAGCAAACGATGTGTACCAACTTTGATTTCATTCGCACATTTCATAAAAGCTGACAACAAATGTCGCACCACTATAGCTATCTCACTCACACACACACAACAAAATTATGAATACATACTAAAAAGAAATATTTTAGATATTTTCGCCGCGCATTCTTCAGCGCATTTTTCCGGCACATTTCTCTAAACATTCCACAAATATTTGTAGTAGAAATTTTGTGTGTATAGCATAATATGCCGTTAGACTAGTTGTAAATATTTTAAGCTAGATGTCGCTCGAAGGCAAAAACAAATATATAACGGTTAGGTGAGTGAGTGAGTGAGTGGGTAAGTGTGAGTGTAATTGAAGAAAGTGTTGAGGGGGGAGAGGGAGAGCGAAAGAGAGTATAGGTATTGAGTGTTCGAATGTGAGTGAAAGAGTGGAAGTGGCTGAGTGGGTTGGCGGGCGAGTGGGTGGTGGGCGAGTGGGTGGTGGGTGAGTGGGTTGGTGCTTGAGTGAGCTGCTGTGTTGTTTAATGAGTGGATGTGATGGCTATGACTGGAACAATGAGTGTAAGTGGATTATAAACGATACTTTGAGCGACGTGACTATTTTAGTCATATTAGTGTATGTATGTATGGGAGAGATATTTATTAGCAAATCAAGCTTGATTTAGTAAATTAATACCAGTAATTTGCTCATCGCTTTTATGAGCAAATAATTTTTGTTATTTGTTTGGACAACTGCTAGCTATTAAAACTTGATGTGTATTTTTGTTTGTATTTATATAAGTTTGTATTTTATTCTATAGAAGTTTTTGTTTAAGTGAAGTCGCTGTAATCGATTACTTTGCAGCGAGATTTACAGACAAGATTCATTAAGATTTTTTATCTAAAGGTCAAGTTGTGGCTTCTGAAATTTTCGTAATCTTGTGAATAAATATGTATTTTTGACTGTTTGTTTGTCCTTTATAGAGGTTCAAAGTTCTGTATAGAGTTTGGGGAAATTTTCACAGTAGCGTTATTTGGTTGTCGTGTACAGCATAATCATAATTCAGGGCGGTGTCACGCCTCCAGATTTAAATTTTTTTTAAACGAAAATATTCAAAATTTTGATAACGTTTTTTTTTATTTAATGTCGTATAACTGTTTTGACTTTTGAAATATCGTAAATTTTTTAATGTTCATTCAATATTCAGAACAGCAATTTTTTTGGCATTTTTTAAATATCGTAAATTTTTGCAAAATATCTCAAAATTGAGAAATATCGTATAATGTTAAATTTCTGAAATATTTGTTTCGGAAATTTTAATATAACATAAAATTTGAAAACTTGTTGAAGGGTAAAGTTTAGATTTTTTTTGGCGATTTTTAAATATTGTAATTAATTTCTTTTAAATATCGTAAATATTTGAAATTCTTTTTTTGATCACAAATTTGTTTTGCTTAATGCTAAAATATTTGAATATCGTAAATGCTCGAAATATTTTTTTTAAATATCGTTACTATTTGCAACATTCATACAAATATCGTAAAACTTAAAATATCGTATAATAATATAATAATATCGTATACTAATAATAATAATATCGTAAAATAATAATATGTTTTGTAGA
>CAXKVI010000005.1:105333374-105340874 GCA_964058755.1 Campiglossa producta
TTTTTTTGCATATTTATTTTTTATATTTATTTATTTTTTTATTTTTATTCAATTAAGTAATTTAATTTTATTTTATTGAATTTGTTTATTTTATTTCATGATATATTTTTTTTTAATTTTTTTAATATTTTTTTTTGTTTTATTTTTATTTAATTTTTTTTATATATTTTTTTTTTTATAATTCAATTATGTAATTAATTTTATTTTATTCTATTGTATTTGTTTATTGTTATATCATGATATTTGATTATTTTATTTATATTTTTTCGTTTTTATTTTTTTAAATTTTTTTTATTTTTTTATTTGTTTTTTATTTTTTTTTAGTTTTTTTTTGTTTCATTTCTTTTTTTTTTGTTTTTTTTTTACATTTATTTATTTATTCTTTTTTATTACTTTAGAAAACTCACCTAAACTCGAATGGCATTAACCCACTGTGAGCCAGACAGCAATACGCGCCAAACAAATATCTCAAAGTTAGAATATAAAAAGTATAAACGAAAATTCTGAGAGTACTCAAGATTTTCAAGTAGATAAAAATGAGTTTAGTTGAGCTAAAACTTTTTCTTACTTCACGTTTAGGGTGCTGCTTACAAAGTTCTAGACGTGTTGCCAACATGTTCAACCAACTGAAAAGCTAAAAATAAAATACTGACGGCAAAGTCGGCAAAAGAAGCCGAAGAACTTTTGTTTAGTTATTGAAGAAAAGTGAATTGAATGAGTGCGCGTATAAAGGTCGACGACGATGCAGTCCAATGCTATAGCCTGCAGGCAGCAGCACCGACCAAGTGAAGGGAGCGTGGCAAAGCGAAAGAGTCATTGCCGTAGGATACTCGTAGAGCACACTCAGACAACTCATAGAAGTTAAAGAGAAGACAATGCCCCCAACTGACACGGAGCTTCCTTCCTTGCTTCCTTTTTTCGTGCTTTTGGCTGCTGCTGTCGTTTACAATTTGTTTTTGTGTGTCGACACGACGGGTTGATGGCTCTGCTTAGGTGATGGGGGGGAGGGGAAGACAATATATAGTTGGAAGCGCGCGAAGATACAAAACGCAAAACAAGAAAATGCCAACGAAGGCCAAATGGAACACTAAAAACTGGTGAGGAGTGAGAGGCAAGGACTTGGAAAAACAATAAAAGGCAATGAAGTTTGTGAAACAGATTACTTGCTAGATACATATATGTTGAGGGTCGCTGAGGGGTGCCCAGAGCAAGCGGATGGCATGCTTTTTCGTTGAGACTTCAGTTTGAGTGAATGAAAATAATTTTATTCGGTTTAGAAGTGAATCTATGCCAAGAATGTGCAATTAGTGAACGACGCTCTGATGATGAGACTACAGTGTGGAGCGTGAAGACGACCGAATGACGACAACGGAGCCAACGTCATGGCCAACATAGACAATACAACGACCGTAGTTAGTAGTTGAAGGTGAAGCGAAACGTTCTATGACTGAGTTTTAGCACAGCGCTGGAATCAATTGCACGGCAAACTCGAGCTTCCATAGCTAGACAATGAATGAGGCGCGCTCTACTACGGTCTACGGACGACGACTATGTCGACAAACAAAAGGAAGCAACTACACACTTTCTGTCTGAACTTTTGTATGAAGGCAAAGCAAATTATAGTCGAAACAATAGGATTCAAGCGAGCAATAGAAATTTAGTAGAATGTGAGCTCAATAGAGACGACAAGCAGCGCAAGACGATATACAAATGAAAGGCTACAGGAGTCAAAACAGCAAGCTCGAGGTGAAGGGGTGTGGGTCACAAAAGCATAATATGCTCACCGCACGTCATTGTCTTTTGGGGCATTCATATACAGACGTCCTGGCTGTGTATTTGTCTCATTCGACGTTGTCATACGATTTTGTTTTGTAAGGTCCAAAGTTTTGTACTAAAAGGTACTAAAATTTTGAATAAAAGAATAAAAATTTTCTTTAAAAAATTTGTTTACCCTTTATCTTAGTTTTATTTCTTTTTATTTCATTTTATTTTGCTTTATTTTTTTATTTTTTTTTATACTTTTTTTACTTTTTTTATTGTTTTTTTTTTATTTGGTTGCTTTTATTTTTTTATTTTATTTTTTTTTATTCTATTCTTTATATTTTTTTTAATATTTTATTTTATTTTTATATTTCTTTAAATTAAAATTTTAATTAATTTTATTTTATTTTTATTTTTTATTTTAAATTAGTATTTTTATTTTGTTTTGTTTTATTTTTTCTACTTACTTTTTATTTTATTTTTTTATTATTTTTTATTTTATTTTTTTATTGTATTATTTTAAATTTTTTTTTCTTTTTTTTCCTTTTTTGTTTTATCTTTTCTAATTTTACTTTATTTTATTTTTTTTTATTTTTCGCTTTATACCGTTTTATTTTTCTTTACTTTATTTTATTTTATTTTATTTTAACTCATTTTCTACTAGTTTTTTTTTACTTTCTTCTTATTCATTCATTTTTTTATAACTTTAATATTTTTACTTATTTTTGTTTTTTTCTTTTGTTTTATTTAATTCATTTTATAGTTACATACAATTTTTTATTTTTTTTTTTTCAATTTAATTTAAATTTCTTGATATTTTTTTGTTCTTTTTTTTTTTTTTTTATTATTATAATTTTTTTGTTTTATATTTTTATGTTATTTTATTTTATTTTATTTTATGTGAGTAATTTTATTCTTTTTTTTTTACTTTACTTAATTTTTCTTTTTATTTATTATTATTATTTTTTACTTCTTGTATATCTTGTTTTCGCGTTTTTGGAATTTTTGGTTTTATATTTTAATTTTAATTAAATTTGTTGATATTTTTTTGTTCTATTTGTTTCTTTTTACTTTATTATTATTATTACACATTTTTTGTTTTATTTTTGATGTAATTTTTTAATTAAATGTAATTAATTTTATTACTTTTTTCACTTTAATTTATTTTTTTTTTTTGTTTTATTATTTTTTTTATTTTTTTATATCTCTTTTTTTGCTTTTTGTGGAATTTCGGATTTTATACTTTAATTCAATTTTAATTAAATTTTTTGATATTTTTTTCCTTTTTTTTATTTTTTATTTTTTTTTATCATAACTTTTTTGTTTTAGTTTTTTATGGTTTTCATTTTATTTTATATAGGTAATTATATTCTTTTTTTATTATTTTTATTTTTTTTTCTTTTATCTCTTTTTTTTGCTTTTTGTGGAATTTTTAATTTTATACTTTAATGCAATTTTAATTAAATTTTTGATATTTTTTTCCTTTTATTTATTTATATTTTTTTATTTTTCTTTTATTCTCTTTTTTTTTTGCTTTTTGTGGAATTTTAATTTAATTTTTTGATATTTTTATCCTTTTATTTATTTTTTATTTTTTTATCTTAACTTTTTTTTTTTTTTTTTTTATAGGTAATTATATTCTGTTTTTATTAATTTTTTTTTTGTTTTGTGTTATTTTTTTAATTTTTTATTATCATTTTATCTCTTTTTTTTGCTTTTTGTGGAGTTTTTGATTTTATACTTTGATTCAATTTTTAATTAAATTTTTTTGTTATTTTTCTCCTTTTATTTATTTATATTTTTTTATCATAATTTTTTTTATTTTTTCTTTTATCTCTTTTTTTTGCTTTTTGTGGAATTTTAATTTAATTTTTGATATTTTTCCTTTTATTTATTTTTTTTTCATCATAACTTTTTGTTTTATTTTTTTTTTACGGCTTTTTATTTTATTTTATATAGGTAATTTTATTCCTTTTCTTACTTTGTTTTATTTTCCTTCATTTAATTTTTTTTTTACTTTATCTCTTTTTTTTTTGCTTTTTTGTGGGATTTTTGATTTTCTAATTTGATTTTATTTAATTTTTCGATATTTTTTTCCTTTTCCTTTTATTTTTTATTTATTTTTATTATTTTTTTGTGATTTTATGTTTTTTTTTTCATTCTTTTTGACTTTATTTTATTTTCCTTCTTCTTATTTTTTTTTATTTTAATTATTTTATCTCTTTTTGGCTTTATTTAATTTAATTTTATTCTTTTATTTTTTTTTTTTTTCAAAAAAAAAAACACCAATTTTGATCCAATTGCACCCAGTGGCAACCACCCTCAACATTGTCTGTCTCTCCAACTGTCTGTCATTATTTTATTTATTATTATTTGAGCGCTTCTTGTTGCGCTTTCATTTGTTGCTGTTAATGTTCTTGCTCTTGTTCTTATTACCTGCTCCGCCCCCTTTTTCATTCCAACTCCACTCTGTTGCTTCATCTCTTTTTGCTGGTCGTTAGTGAAATTGTGTAATATTGCGAAGCTATTGAGCCCCACCCTCTACCTCAAGCACTTGGTTGTCTCTTTTGTTGCTACAAATTAATTTTGATTAAATTTATATTTGCCGCTAGCGTTTTGTATTAACTGAATGTGATTTGTGTGTGTGTGTGTGTCAGATGAAAGGGGAAATGAGCGAGTAAAATTGGTTACGGG
This sequence comes from Campiglossa producta, assembly GCA_964058755.1. Lineage (NCBI taxonomy): Eukaryota > Metazoa > Arthropoda > Insecta > Diptera > Tephritidae > Campiglossa > Campiglossa producta. The sequence continues at coordinate 105,337,830 of CAXKVI010000005.1, forward strand.
TCAAAATTACAATAAAAAGAAAAACCAGAAGCTTAATAAGAATTTGTTATTTATGGTGGTTTTGTAGAGCTTTTTAACTCACAAATAAAGAGCGCTCTTTTTGTTTGATTGCAGGCCACAACAGAGCCATATGATGTTGTTGTGGGGCCGAAAGAGCCACTAGAGCCACTGTGGGCCAAGCGAACCAAAAGAGCCACTAGGTGGTCATGCCTGACCTAAATCCTTTAATACTCTAAAAATAGTCCCATGTTTTTGTGTGACAGAAAGTGGTCATTTGAAAATTTGAATTTGTTTTGCTGTTACTAAAATTTTTGGGTTAAAATTTTTTTTTTTGTATGGTACAGATATTTCCAATCTCATTTTTATTCTAATCTCTCAAAATTTTTTTTTTGTATTTTCAGGCCGCAATGAACTCATCGCCCGTTACATAAAATTACGCACAGGCAAAACGAGAACACGAAAGCAAGTTAGCTCACACATTCAGGTTTTGGCTAGACGAAAATTGCGCGAGATTCAAGCGAAAATTAAAGTTGTAAGTAGTTGTTTTAAAATTTTTTTTTACATATATTATTATTTTTTTATTGACTATTTTGGCCGCTGCTTTTTTCATCAAAATCCATTTCATTTTTCATTTTTTTTTTTTGTTACTTAATATACATTATGTATCCCAATATTTATTTAAAGGTACGAAAAGCAAGGTTTATATGATGATAATGAAATTAATTTGACGATAATTCGATTAGAACTAAGTTCGGTCGTTTTTTGCGAAAACAAGTTGAAAATGTTACAAACACCCAATGCCCACCAACTGCGATGATTGCAATTTTGAGCTTGTTTGCAATTTCGACCTTGTTGAAGGATCTTGTCAAACCGCTTTGTATTGTTAGAAATTTTTCATCACCTTTACTGGTCATCGAACTAAGTAGATTGCGAATTTCTAACGGCAGTGCGTAACTATTACACCAAACACTGCTTAGTATGTTTGCTGGCAAATTTGACAAGATCCTTCAACAAGTTCGAAATTGCAATCATCAAAATTAAGTTAAATTAAATTAAAAATATAAAAAAAATTAAATTAAATGAAAAAAGAATAGAAATAAAATGAAATAAACTAAAATAATATAAAAGAATAAAATAAAACGAAAAAATATAAATAAAACAAAAAATAAATAAAAAAAAAACGAAAAAAATAAAACAAAAAAATGAAATTAAATAATATAAAATTAAAGTAAAATAAGCAAAAAAAAATAAAAAATAAAAAAAAAACAAAAAAAAAAAAAAAAAAAACTAGTTGCCTTGTCTGCTAGGATGTTTTATGCATTTTCACTCCCACTACCACTACAAAGTTCCGCCTCTACAGTGCATTCGTTGCGTAAATTTCTTTGATGTGCAAGTAATGCTACGCATACAAACAAACACACACAAAATATACCTGCATACATACAAGCGTATTTAAAATTTATATAAATCGTTTGTCCATTTCACTTTAAAACTTGTTTTGTATTTGTCAACTAAGTAAAAAGGCGAAACTTTATAAAAATTACAGTTTTTGTTGTTGTTGCTTTGTGCCATTTGAACGACTGCAAAGTTTTGTATTTGAACTACATTTATTTGTGTTGTGCATTGTTGTTGTTGTTATTGCTTATGTAACATGTCACTGGTACACGTGAGTGCACTGCATCTTTTAGAGTGATGTCGACCACCTCCACCCCTTCACCCTCCCTTTAGATGACGTCGCATGCGTTTGCATTGCATTCTGCTTTGTGCTTTTGTTTCTCTTTTACCGTTATTTTGTATCCTTTTTCCTTGCATAAGCATTTCACATAAATATGTTTTCCATTACAATTTTCTTTTGATCTTTTTGTTTTTGTTTTTTTTTTTTTTTGGTCCTTTTTTCTCTTTAGCTTTGTTGTTGCATTGCACTTTGTGCATTGCAAATTCCATTGAAATCCTTTTTTTTTTGTTGTTGTTGTTACTCTTACTGACCGTTTGTGTGCTATGAAAACTTAAAAGGAGAAATAACAAAATACAATGCGTAGTAGAAAGCTTCAAAAAAAGAAAAACAACAACAAAATTAATTTACGAAAAATATATTAAATTTTTTTCTCTTGTTTTCTACCTTCGTCAGATGCAATTTTGCTCGAAACTTTATTTGATATCAACAGTTGTTGTGTGGTTTTTGGTTCGTTGATTAAAAAATAAAATGCAAAAAAAATTTAATTAAATAATATGAAATAAAAAAAATAAAAAAGGAAGTAAAAAAATTATATGAAAAAATAAAATAAAATAAAATAAAATAAAATAAAACAAAAATAAAATAAAATAAAATCATATAAAAAAATAAAATTAAATATAAAAAAATAATATAAAGCACAAAAAAAATAAAATAAAAAATAAAATAAAATAAAAATAAAAAAAACTTAAAATAAAAAGATAAAATAAAATGAAATAAAATAAAATAAAATGAGATAAAAAATTAAATAAAATAAAATTAATATAAAAAAAAGTAAAATAAAATAAAACAAAAATAAAAAAGTAAAATAAAATAAAATAAAAATAAAATAAAAAAATAAAATAAAATAAGATAAAGTAAAATAAAATAAAATAAACTGAAATTAATATAAAAAAGATTTGAAAAAAAAATTAAAATAAAATAAAATAAAATAAAATTATATAAAAAAATAAAAAAATGTAAAAAAAATTAAATAAAAAAAATAAAATAAAATAAAATAAAATAAGAAAAAATGAAATAAATTAAAATAAAATAAAAGTAATATAAAATAAAAAAATTAAATAAGATAAAATAAAATAAAAAAAAATAAAATAAAATAAAATAAAGTAAAATAAAATAAAATAAACTGAAATTAATATAAAAAAGATTTGAAAAAAAAATTAAAATAAAATAAAATAAAATAAAATTATATAAAAAAATAAAAAAATGTAAAAAAAATTAAATAAAAAAAATAAAATAAAATAAAATAAAATAAGAAAAAATGAAATAAATTAAAATAAAATAAAAGTAATATAAAATAAAAAAATTAAATA
>CAXKVI010000005.1:105345874-105353374 GCA_964058755.1 Campiglossa producta
AATTAGTACGTGATTTCGTGTTTCAACTCGTCATTTTTACTTTTATATCCATCAAGACTCGACTCAACCGCAGAAACCATCACTCTCACCTACTTCTAGAGGTATGTAGCCGAATGGTGTTTTACGATAACTTTTCACTTTTCTGAGATAAAAATGCTTTATTTTCTTACTCCTCCTAAAAAATGCTTGTTGTGAGATGACCCTCGCATGTTAGAGGTATTCAAGCTGTGCCTCGAAAATTTCTAATATCTCACGACTTTACTACCTTTTCCCTCTCAATTACATAAGTTGCGCGATAAACCGACAACTCAGAGGTACTCAAACTGTGACTCACAATGAAATCACTGTCATCTTGTCTAACCACCACAAAAACTCCCAAAGTCGAACAGTTTCACTTCCTCGTTCCTCCTATTAGATTTCCTGCTAAGAGATAAGAGAAGTTATAGCGCATACCTTGCCTCCTCCAGCTTTTAAAAATATTAAACATTTCTTCATACACTCCAATACTAGCTCGTGTGTTTTCAATGAAATTTCCTTTGTGAACCCACAAAAATGTCAACTGTCCACTAGAGGACAGTGCGCACATGCTATAAAGCAGCTGCTGAGTGTATGTCTCTAGGTGCGTCGGTCCTTGTTCGTCCTTTTAACGCTTTACACACTCAACAATCTTGTGTGCGGTAGAGCGTTCTTCTTTTTGGAGATTTCTTTGTACATTTTTATTTTGTCATACAAAATTCTTGTTCTTGTTTTCTGGGTCACTTTGTTAGATTGAGAGTGCTTAGTTGATAGTTTGGTTATCTTACGTCCCCGGCCACCGTCTTTCGCAGGGATGCAAGAAAGAATGCAAGGATTTACGTAAGTTGATGCGTGAAACGGTTACTTTTACTTTGGGTTCTTTTTTATCATTTTTATTTCTTGTATTGTTGTTGCAGTATTGTGGGAGCTTTGTGAGAACCACAAAGTGATACCAAATTGTAGAGGTAACCACAGTTTGATGTGCGGCATGAATGGCATGCACTCAGTTAAAGTAGCTCACGACAAAATCCGCAAGCATTCTTTTTTAGTATGTAGGGAAATTTTAATACTGGTTGCTGAGGTTAGCGAAATTGAATTAAATTGAATTATAGCTGGTTAAGCCTTTTGATGGATATGGAAGGACATATGACGAGTCTAAGTCAAGTTCTAGTTCTGAGGTAGTCAAACTGTTCCAAGCTATTCAACCTATTTAGAGACATCATATGTCCCAGAGGAATTTAAACTGTTTCATATGTTCATAGATATTCAAACTGTTCACTGTTAGTACACAGGTACTCAAACAATGCCGTTTGATGGCATTACTCGCACCAACTTTCTACCACTAGACTTTCTGAGGTCAGTGGATCAATCTTTTCAGAGGTATTCAAACACTTCTTGACGATGAGGAATACCAATACCTGATTTCAAAGGTGGATATTCAAACTGCAGCTCCAAACGCTTTTGAAAAGCTATGAATAGTCATTCTAGACAAGATACGCATTTTACAACTTGATTAATTTTAAAGCAGCTCACTCAACACCAGCGCCAAATAGGCACCCTCATCATCATGCATCACTCATCTACACACACACACCAACAAATATCATCGTAGCTCACGCTAAGCCAAAAGAAAATGCAAAAAATTGTATATTTCAGCCACATCTAACCATGGCTTAGATCAATTTCAAACTCCAACTCCACATGGTAGCACCACACCACCTTACTCCTTCACTTTATTACTTTTTTCACAGGAGCCGAACAGTATAGCGGGTCACGTCCACTCGTTGCATTTATTGGGTGAGAAAGAGAAAGCATTACAGGCTATGAGCGGTATGACGAGCTCACAAATTGTTTCGGCACAAGCTTCGAAAAATCTTGCATTGGCTGCACTCTCTGCAGCGGGTATGCATCATCATCATCCGCATCATGCGCATGCTGCGGTGGGTTTGCCAGGACGACCACCACCACCACTGCCAAGCTCGTCATCCACCTCAGCGTCGCCACCTTCGTCATCGGTCGCAAGCTCGTCAGCGGCAGCAGCAGCCACAGCGCATCTAGTCGGTTCGCATGTTCACGCACAAGCGCTACACCACCACCACCACCACCTACACCAAAACCACTTACACCACCACCCGCATGCGCATCACTTAAGTCATCACCACCCCAGTACACATCCCTCGTCGTCGCTTTTGCCTGCACCAACGGCAGCGAGTTCAGCGGCATATATGCAACAACATCAAGCGGCTGCAGCAGCCGCAGCGGCGGCAGTGGTAACAACTACAACAGCAGCTGCAGCTGGTCTACCCCATGCTGCACATGCGCACACACCTCTTCATCATCCACCAATGTATCCGGGCGTAAGAAAACTCATGAAAAAAAAAAAACAAATTTTACGCTTCTAACACAGCTACGGCCATAAAATTGTGCTCATTTTGCTAAGTCCTATTTATGAAAATCGCTAACCCCTGAAATTAGACTATACATTTTGTGTAATCCTATTCGTTGTAAATAAATCATTACACATTTTGCACTACATCAATCATTTGTGGTAAAAAGAAATCCAAGATTTTTTATAGTCCGATTTTAGGAGATCTCCTTGCTTTTATGCCCTTTGCATACTTTTAGGTGTATTCATTACTAAAATTCGACCCAGTAGACTATCAAGTTTGAAGAGGTTTTGCTATTACAAAAAATATATGGAAATCCATTTTCGAAATGAGTCGGTTGAGCGTGTTGATCTTCAATCTCTATCTTTAGGCGCTATCAAGAGACTCAATCTCTATAGACGAAAAACAGTGGTAATCACTTTCAGATTCTCTTTCAAAAGCAATTTTTTCGCCTTTTCTAGAAACCCCGAAATCAGAATATCAATTTCAGCTCTTTAACACCTTATTACTTCTTACGCCTATTTCGAAACTTAAATTCGTCCCAGTGGACTTTCAAGTAAAATATTGTCTATATTCCATTAGTTTGTGCTCTCATGTGCTCAGTTGACTGTTGCATACTTTTAGGCGATTTCATAACAAAAATCCGTCTCGATATACATAAGAGTCCAAGGTATTACCTGACTGTCTAAGAAAAGACGTTGGTATTCTTAAGGTCTACTGTGAACTGCCCCGATTAACAGGAATAAGTGAGCCTTATCGAACCCAATACGCTATTTAAATCGCCTGCAATCTACCCTGGTTGAGAAGGAGGTAAAGTCAGTCCAACGCTAACTCAGGAAACTCCTGGCCCATCTTTGCATAATCTGATCAAATGTACACAACTAAACCTCGAATACTGCAAAACCCACCACGTACAGTTCAGTTTCTGAGATATCTAACTCTATCAGAGAGTTCTTGCGGTACTTCCCCAATCGAGAGTGTGCCTTCAGACAGGGACCTTGTAGCTTCTCAAGAAGTCTCGTTTTCCTGTGTCTGTGGATGCACTTGGCTCTGCACACTTGAATAGCCTTGGGAAATTTAATTTGCATTCCTAGCACCTAAAATTTGACTACCTTCTGTAACCAACCCATCTCTTCATATCACATCTCATATTTTTGGTTTAGGTATGTGTAGTTTATGCATGTAATATGAATGTGCTGGGTGTATGTGGGTGGCTTGAAAATTAGTCAGAGGTTAAGCTCCATTTAGCGCACAAAACATTCCATCTCGCACTTGGAAGCAGCTCATCGCTTTTATCAAGCCATCACGCGCTTGGTTTCATCTTCAAAGGAGTCCCTGGAGAATAATTTGGTTGCATCTATTATTTTTTTAAGTTAAACTGAGTTAAATGTATGTATATAATCAGAATAATGCTAAATGTTAAGTGAAATCTCTCAAATGTTAAAGCAAAGCTCAAAGCTTAAAAGCTCAAAAGTTTGTGTCTCTCAAAACTAAACTGAGCTGAAATGTATATAATCAACGTAATCTTAATTGTTAAATAAAAGCTTTAAAATACGAAAAGAGGTTAAAAGCTCAAAGCTCTCATCAAAGCTCGCATAACCCTCAAAATTATTGGCTCCTCATATAAACTTTGCTTTTCGCTCGCTCATCGTCTTCATACATCAATATATTTTCGTATATAATTTCACTAAAAATTTTGGGATATTTCACACAAACTCGTAACTGCGCTATAAACATCTCAAAAGCATGCGAACCCACAAAGCTTTCGAATTTGAAATGGTTTGCGAGCTTTTCGTGGCATTTCCGAGTTTGAGTGAATTCCTCTCCTATTTTTTTTTTGTAATATAACTGTTGTCTTTGTAAAATATTTCGAGAAATCTCTTGAGTACTAACTTAAAATCTACCTTCTTATTATTTCTTCACAGCAATTCTGGCAGCCCGGTCTACAGCCCAGCACCTCACAAGAGTAAGTAATTTTAAACTATTTTTTTCCGATTAAGAACTTTGATTTTATTTGCATTGACCATAGTTTCTACGATTACAGCATTAAGCCATTCGCACAACCACCCTATCCCGCCGGCAAACCATCAACCGCAGTATCTGGTGATATTGAAGCAGGACTTCCGCCAGCACAACTGCCATGGGAGGGTAGAGCGATAGCGACGCACAAATTCCGTTTGCTTGAGTTTTCAGCATTCATGGAAATACAAAGAGAGGATATTGTGAGTGTTGTGTTTTTTGTTTCATGAAAGAGAGTAAATTAACATTTTTATTTTTTCTTGCAGTATCACCGGCACTTATTTGTACAACTTGGCGGCAAACCGTCTTTCTCCGATCCATTACTCGAGGTGAATATTTAAAAAAAAAAAATTTAGGTTAGGTCGAGTTTTAAGCAGTGGCAAAAGAGTGAGGTTAAAATTCGTTACCCAAATTTCTTTTTAAGAACTCCCCTATGTCCTATTGTGGCACGTTTACGTTATTTTAAAACTTGAGTCAAAGAAATCGGTCCAGAGGATGGGCTGTTTTGCTGAAACAGAGATTTTGGCTTTCATTTTATAGATGTCTTACATTAGTTCTGGAAAATCCGTATCCGTAAGGGTTTATAATATTTGCTTAGGTAACTTTAAGGCAGATTTCCTTTTTGTAAATTTACTGCCCCCAGGGTGTTGACTAAGTAGCAAGAAGCCAGACGATGTTATGTTATGTTAAAGTGGCTGCCTCCGCAGTCCACGCGGAGGCTCACGTGGGCCTTAGTTTGGTCCGTTGTGATACCACGAAAAGAGCCCTGATTTCCCTTTCTGTAGATCGAGAACGGTCGCATCCCCCAAAAAGTTTTGTAAAAAACCTTCCGAGATACGACCGCTCCGCTGGGACGGGTCGAGGCAGACGATGGGATCGTGACCTACAGAGCCTTAGGCGGTAGTCTTCGATACAAGCAATAGGTTTATCCATCTTACTGGGATGGGTTGGGACGATGGTAACTCAGTCAGAGGTTCGAAATTTTCTTTTTCACTGACGGATGTCCACGTTTAAGAGTCTCCTGTAATCAGCAACCCTGCTGCAGTCCGAAGTATTCACTAAAGACAAGGCAGGGGAAAAAGAAGAAATTTCTCAGAAATTCAACAGTTCAGTTTTCACGGATGGATCCAAAACGGCATGCAACATACAGGGAAATGATAAGGTCAGTGAGCTGGAACGTCGTGAATCGGTTCGCTCAGAGGCGAAGGAGGTCCTTACACCCCCTGGTACTTACCAAGGGTTAAATCTTTTGTAATAGTTTACTGATGTTAATGACGGTTAGAAGTGTTCACAGTTATGCGAAACACGAAAAACAATCTTCGCCACTTCTGAGGGTATTGGTGCGCACAGGGCAGTCTTCCGGAGGAGGCGAAAGAAATGGGGAATTACCTGATATGAGATTGTTCAGCGAACTACCGGAGCAGAGTGAAAATTTCAGGGAAACCTCTCTTTGGGAGCCCGTTGTTGTTGATGTTGTAGCAGCAAAAACACTCCCCGAATGTTTTGGGAAGTGAAGCCGAAATTGACAGTCCTTGGTCGGATATGAACCCGATACGCTACGGTACTTCCTCGAGGTACTGCCCAACCGTCGGGATAGCGATGTGGTATGACATGTGGAACCTTCTAGGTCATGTCATCCCTCCATCCATGAGGAAGGAGAAGATGGGTAATGAGAGGTGAGAGGCATCATATCCGTAGATCAACCATCGAGTTAGCACGTATTTACCTACATATGCGCATATTAGTCGCGTCTTACGACCGGTATGCCTACCTCGGGCATATTCTAAACCCCTAACCCGCAGGGGCGGGAGCCGCTAGCAGCTTAGTGATATTAAGCTCCGGGATCTTCTAAATTTTTACCTCAACGGCATGAATATGGTGGGAGAGAAGGCCACCATGGTCCTTGAGAAAACGGCTAATTGGTGCTAATCGGAGTCATTAGGACTCGCCACTACAACCAACTAACCAGGCATACAAGACAATACTGTTTACGGACCCCAACCTGCGCTTGGATCTCGAAGGACCGTAAATATCCTGAAGAACTTATATGCCAAATTCTCCTATGGTTTTTGTAATGATTTTTGTTGTAGTACCAGTACTTCGATCTGCTTAGTCGACTCGGATAAGAATAAGAAGCCATGGCCAAGTAAGGCTGGCTGTGGTGGGAATATAGGCAGGGTGTATCTTTAGTAGTTCACCATCTTAACAAGCTTTATTAACAATTAATTCTATACTTCTCTCTCGCTCTCTCTCTCTCAACAGACTGTTGACATACGACAAATCTCCGATAAATTCCCTGAGAAATCAGGTGGTCTCAAAGATCTCTACGAAAAAGGTCCACAAAATGCCTTCTATTTGGTTAAATGTTGGGCAGACCTGAATACTGAAATTACGGGCAGCGAAACGGGTGATTTCTATGGCGTTACAAGTCAGTAAGTATTGGAGAGATCAAAACCTAAGTCTAAATTGTTTGTGAGAACACAAGAGAATTAATATTTTACCTCTCTCACTCTCTCTCTCTTTCAGATATGAGAGTAACGAAAATGTTGTGCTCGTCTGTTCGACAAAAGTCTGCTCGTTCGGCAAACAAGTCGTCGAGAAAGTGGAAACGGAATACTCACGTTTGGAAAATGGCCGCTTCGTGTATCGTATACATCGATCGCCGATGTGCGAATATATGATAAATTTCATACAAAAGCTGAAGAATCTACCTGAACGTTATATGATGAATAGCGTATTGGAGAATTTTACAATATTGCAGGTGGGTGTGGTGAATTTAGTTTTTAGAGCAGAGCTCCCCAAGAATCTGTCTCTCTCTCTCTGTAAATAAGAGAGCGCTGTATGTTGTTGAATTGTTGACATTTGCTTGACTACTTGGGGCGGTCTGGTTGGAATATGCAGTCTTCTAATAAATTTCTTTCCTTCTTCACGCAGGTGATGCAAGCGCGCGACACACAAGAGACCCTGCTCTGTATAGCGTACGTGTTCGAGGTGGCGGCACAAAATAGCGGCGCCACGCATCACATCTATCGCTTGATAAAGGAATAGCATGAACTGCAACTGCCCAATCTTAGCACAC